>JAMALZ010000019.1:0-460906 GCA_023630055.1 Trichosporon sp. PB005A
TTACTGGTGCGCTTCTACAATCTCAAGGCTGTAAACCTGTCTATAACACTCTGAGCAGTCCCCCAGTCCCCAGAGGCATGATAGCCGTTCAGAAGAAGCTGATCTGAGCCGACTTGAGTGCTGATTGACTCAGCATTGAAGTTAGCCATCCTGCGAGGGTTGCAGACATGTGCAGAAGCTGAGAAGAGCCTCTCTGTCACTGCCTGAGAAGCCAGGACGCTCAGATAGCGTCTAGCAGCCACAGCAAGCGTTGGGAAGACATGGGCATTGAAGCGCCACCATTTGAGCGTGTCCTCTGGGAAGGAGTGGCTCAGAGGAACCACACCAGCCCTCCTGTTGTACCGCTCTATCTCAGCCTCAAGAGCCATGCTAGACGTCTCCTCTTCGTCCTCTACATCGTCATAGCACAGGAACTTTGACTGGCCAGAGCCTCCAGGTGTCAGAGCATCAGATTGAGGCTCAGGAGAGTCTCTCTGCTCTCCAGAAGCGATGCCCTGGAGAACCACAAGAAGCATAGCTTTCACAGCTGCAGAGCGCACTCCCAGACGCTTATTGCGGTCAAAGAAGCGCAGCCTGCACATGGGATTGAGCGCTGTAGCCAGCAGGATAGGCCTACACCTACTCGACAGCTCCAAGTAGCCCTGTGTCTTCTGGGCAGCTGCCTGCAGAGCAGCTTGCAGATCTGGGTAGGAACGATGCTTCTGCTTCATCTGCTCGAAGTGATCAAGCAGCTGAAGCCACATGTGAAGAACTCGAGCTCCTGTGGGCTTGCTGCCCTCCATACGGCGTGTGTGGTCCCTTAGGGGGCCTAGAATCTCCTGGAGGCGAGAGAGATTGAGGTAGTCGACTGTTTCAAGCTTGATAGCGTGCTTGGTGTTGTAATGGGTGGCATGATCAAAGAGCATGGCACTGATATGGTCTCTGTTGAGCGTCACAGACTCCCAGACCTCGATATCATTAGCCCAGCGGATCCCAGCAACTCTCTTGAGAGCGCCACCACTGGCCTTCTTGAAGCAAGCAGCATGGTAAGGGGAGCGCATTGTAACGCTGCAGAAGCGCTTGGCCATGAGGGCAGAGGTACCATGAGCTGTGCAGGGTGGTAGAACAAGCTCTGTGTCGTTCTCCTCCTCTTTCTCAACCCCAAATGACTCCTCCTCTTCATCTTCCATGGCTGAATGATCAGACTCGTCTTCAAAGACCTGAGAGGTGCCAATGACACCTTTTCCAGTCGTCTGAGTGTCTTGGGAAGCTTCCCAGTCCAAAGGAGAGTCGTTTAGGTGCAGTTCAGGCGCCTTCAGTGCTGGAGGGCGAAGGGCAGGGATAGAGCAGCCTAGATTCTTCATGAAGACGAAAACGATGCGCCCAATGCAATGGCAAGCACAGAGGACATGATCTTGGCGATTGCTGAAGGAGGAGGGCATGTTGGGGGACTCAGCCAGTTGTTCTAGCATTGTCAAGTTGTTGGAAGCGCCATCTGTAGCAATGGACACTACACTGCTGCTGAGGTGTCGAGATTGAAGCCAAGACTCAAGAGGAACAGCCAGCTGCTTGTCAGCGACTTTGTGGCACCTAGAACTCACATTTACACTGGTATGGCGCTCTGTCAGAGGTGTAAAGAACCCAAAATCTGTGTGCAGCTTCCATTCTTGGTCTATCCAAGACAGATTGCCCCCAGTGAACGACAGCTGGCCTGCTGCAGTTGTCCACACATCAGTCTGTATGCTGCAAGCGGTGCTGGCTTGGAAGAAGGCCCTGCTGGCTGCATGTTGCAGACTGGAATGGAGCTCTTCAAGGTCGCGCTTGAGGGACTGAGGGCTCTGCAAGACTGCCTCTTGGTTGAGCCAGTGAAAGAGAGCTTTCCAAGCGATGTTATCGACGAGGGAGAAGGGCATTCTGAGGGTCAGAAGTAGTCCAAGCTGGCTGCTCACCTGCTCTTCACCACAGCAAGTGTAACGAGCTTCAAGAAGACGCTGTAATCGAATCTGGGAGTCCAGGCCTCCAAGAGAGTGGTCTGTTTAGCTGTGGGCGTCGCTTTGGGGGTAGAAGTGGCGTATAGAGCTGGCAGAGTGATTGAAGGGAATCTCTGCGCTGCCATGGATCTCTGAGGGCAAGAAGGACGGTGTTTGTTGCCTGTGAGGTGGGATTTGAGGTTTGCTCTCTTGCAAGTCAGCCAGAGCACTTGTAAGGGCTGTAACGCACCCCTTTGAACTTGGAATCGCAAAGAAGGCACTGGTAGAAGTCCTCCTCCTTCTCCACAGCTTTGAAGACGATGAGATAGCCAGCTCGACGAGGTCTCTTCTGTCTGTGCTGTGCTTCCTCTTCCTCCTCTTCCTCATCGATGAAAGTAGAGGCAGCAGATGCAAAAGAGGTTGCAGAAGCTGTTGAAGCGATGGAAGCGAAGGATTCCTGAGCTGAGAGGGCTCTCTTGCGCTTGGGGGCCTTTGGGGTGCTTGAAATGGTCAGCAAGGCTCCAAACGACAGCTCACATGTTCTTAGAGGTGCCAGAAGTGATTGGAGACGTGAGAAGTGCCTCAGCAGACAGCTCTTCACCAGTCCCTTCGTCTATAACAGTCCAGCCCTTGAATCCTCTGAGTCCTGTGCGATTGGTAGGGCTGCTAGGGATTGCTATCGAGGCAAGAGGGTCCTTGGGAGACCCTCTGAGCCTCCCACTGCGTCGAGGAGACACAGGAGCGCCTGGAGGAGCAAGTCCATCACTCTGAGCGCGCTGGCTTTGGCCTTGAGTCAGCTAGATGCCTCTTCTCACCACTCACCTTCCTTGAAAGCGGCTGCTTCCTGAAGCGCCCTGTCGATTGCAGAGGTCTCTCCAGCTGCTCTCATCGCTTGGAAGAGAGAATCAGGATTCTCCTCGTCCTCAAGAGCTTCCAAAAGCTCTGCCAGCTCTGTATAGTTGGACCCATGGTCTAGCCAGTCGATCTGGGCAGGTGTGAGGTCAGATTGAGCCTGTAGCTCAACCCTCCTAGCCTGATCTCGAGTGCTGAGGGTGTCAATGGCCTGGGCAAGCTCCTGGAGGATCGCCATGATGCTGGGGCAAGAGGACGATGCAGTACTGAGCAGGCTTGGTCAAAAGCTGCACAGGGACGCTGCCCATGCTCTGTAAGGGCTGGAGGCGCTCAGGAAGCGCTGGAGGCGCTGTTGCTGACCAGTCATTGGCAGGAGACCCATAGCTACCCCTAGCTATCGATATTTCTCATATATGATGAAATATGCATACCATATGGCAGATGGCAAGACCCTCCTGACTCATATCATATCATACGGCGCCGTTGATACCTATAGATATCGATATGGCAGACGTAGCTACGTCCCACCAGACGAGCCCTGCGACCCCAAGAACGTGACCTGGTCCCACATGGCCACTTTCACCTACATGCACAAATGCAGTGAGATATGTGACGCCTGGTATGGGCTGCTCCAGAGAAACGGCACGTACAACGGCCCGCTGAAAAACCAAAATGCGCCCGACGGCAAGTACGTCCTCGAGCCCTCCATCTCGTGTCAGGTATGTCGATCAGAGCCACAACGTGCTGACTCGGGAATGCAGCATGTCGACTGGCTTCGGGACTGCATGACCTGCATTGTGATGGAGGGAAGGGAGTTCGAGGAGCTACTTCCCCTCAACCAAGTTGTCTTGGGGGTGCGTCACACGGTGACCGCTTGCAGACAGGGAGGGTACGCCATTCCAGAGACCTGGGTAAGAGTCGTCAGCCGTGCGACGTGCGCAACTAACAGATAGGACTACGTCGATAACATCGATCCGCACAAGGAAGCTCGAGGCTTTGCTCCGATCAACGATGTCTGCCACGTCAAGCTAGTTGGGTGCTTCGGCAACGTGGACTGCAGCGACATCCCCGACTCCACAGGCAAATACTACAACAGCACTACTGGTACATTCAGCAACCTCACCCCGGGAGCTGGCGCCAATTCTACAGCTGTTAACGGAACTGCTGTCAACAGCACTGCTGCCAACCACACTGCTTCCAACAACACCAGCGCTGTTCCCTCGAGCGAGGGCGACAGCGGACGCACAGAGTCAGCGTCTGGCATTAACTCCAACGAACTGGAGTCCTCCTCCTCGGCCAGTTCTGACCCAAGCGCTGCAGTCGAATCGAATGGCTCGGCTACAAACTCGGGTGCGCTCCCGAAGTCGGTGTCTTTCGTGGCCGTCCTGGGCAGCCTTGCTGTGGTGCCCCTGCTTTGGTAGCCTACTGTGTATTCACCGATGGAGATGAGTTAATTAGACGCAGCTTTGGCTGCACTGTGGCCTTGCCTTCCGGGGACCAAGGATCACGGGGATGCCATGGGTCCATGTGGGGTCAAGGGCAGAGCAGAGCGGAGCTGCCGGCGCACCATGGACCGTGCTGCGCGCCCGAGCATGTGAGCTGTTGGGTGCCGGCATGGCGTATCATCACCACTAGACCGCATTCACTCAGGGTGGGTTAGAGCTGCTCCGGATAAGCCATATCTCTTGGCATTGCGGCCCTGCGAATTTGAAGGTGGGGACGACAGATGACCACCGTCCGAGGGCCCGCTGCTCAGCCCAGACGTTAGCCGTTGCTGGACATCAGTTGGAGCGGCGGGCTTGTACACACCGCGCGCCTTGGATCTGTTACGACAGTGCTAGGGATTGTCACAGAGCAACATGTCATGCACAACCGGCGACTCCGTGACAACACAGCCACTGCACCACCCCTATATATGCCTTTGTGATGACTGAACGACTGAACTGCCCCTAGAGTCGCTATCATAAGAACAATCCAGCTCAGCTACTGGATACGTGGATAACAATGCTGAAGTATCTAGCCTTGATTCTTGGTGGGTCCGATGGCATCCTTGCGTGGCTGACTTCAGCCGCTGCCTCCTCAGCCACAGCCACAGCCAGGCAACTCCAGCCTAGAGCGAATGCAACATCGACCCCCGCGAGCCGTAATGAAAGTGACTCGGTTACAATCGGGCAGGTTCTCGGATCTGTTCACCGGTATCGCGTCGCGACCCAGTGGGGCGGCACTAGCAGCAATCAAACCCGGCAACTGGACGCCGATGGATGGCTGAAACAGTGTTCCCAGGAGTGCGCACCTATGACTGAGTTTGCTCTCAGCAAGGGATGGTGCGATACCAGCAGCACGAGCATGTCCAACAGCACGTCCAACAGCACGTCCATCAGCACGTCCAACAGCACGTCCAACAGCACGTCCAACAGCGCGCCTGACAGCATATTCGACATTGGGGACAAATACATGGACTACAGCAGTCCCGCAATGTCCTGTAGGGGCGAGTGGAGAATTTCGTATGCAGAGGCATGCAGGGTGAGTAGGGCGCTTCCCGCATGGGACTCTCCGGTTCTACCGGGGCCTCGCTCTTTGGTGTAGTTAAGAACCCGGGTCAAGACTCGACGCTGACTCCCAGACCATGGGCATAGGCTCACCTTGCGGAAACTGCATCAGCCTGATGCAAGACTTGGACTGGGTCTGGAAGGGCATGGAGACAAACCTCCAAGGCTGCCGGTCCCACGGAATGGAGATTCCCGTAAGTTGAACGCCGATATGTACTGACAGGACAGGACCACGTCGAAGGTGTCGATATGAGCAAGTTCTCAACCGCGAGCGTGGCAAGTGCCCCAGCCCCATGGCTCGCTGTTGCAGTCGCTCTGGCGGCTCTGTTGTGATATGCACCGCTTTCGGGTATCCTGAGGTACGCTGCAGTGTAGCGGTGTAGATATTTGCCAAGCACCTGGCGATTAGGCAGAAAACCCCGGCATCTTGGGTCTCCGACGCGGGGCCGCATGCAACTGGGTGGTAGCACATACCGCGGCGATCACCTGGTCGTGATGTGGAGCGGGGTTAAACAAGTTCAGCTTCAGCCTGGTAGCCTGGGCTGGTGGCGCGTGACCTGCAGTCATTTGCCATGCTGCCAGTGATGCACAGCATGTGATGTGAGGCTCCACTTGGCCTCTTGATCCGGTGCTGGAATGAATTTGGGTGCGGAATCCCAAATTGGTGGGCGGCGCTGCACCACTCACCCGGTCCTTCGACACTACCAAAGTTCAAGGAACATCCTGGATTTGCAAGGCCGTGCTTCATACAGCCTCTTGTTGGCCAGGGGCGGTGAAGCGGTGGGTGCCAGGAACTGCTTCGCCCATTACCGCCATTAACTCTGGGGGCGATCATCCTGCGCAAGACTCCTCAGCGGAGCCCAACACCAGAGAAGGGCGGCCGTGTCTCATCACTCGCAGACCCACATGACTATTGTCGCCTGCGAAAAGGGAGGCCAGCTTTGCAGGCACGAACGTCCTCCAGCCTGCGGTCCGAAGCCTTAGTACCGAGACCCTTTGGCCTCCCTTCATGCAGGCGACAATAGGAGGACTCAGTGCTGTAGACCGAGCAGGCAGAAGAGAGGATGCATGAATACAACGTATGGAGGATCCGAGATGACCTGCGAGGGAACGGGAGCAAACGGGCGACTGCACACGTGGGAGCCACCCTGGGATCCCGACAAGTGCCTATATATGCTCCGCGCTCGTGGATGCTAGACACTCAACGAAGTCACTTCAGCATGTTACGAAGTCTACTCGCCACCATTGGTACGTTGCCCGCTGCCACTAGAGCTTACAGCCACAGCTATCACGTCTGCTGCCGCGTTCTCCGTCGAGAGGGATCTGCTAGCGACGACTGCCCTCTCTGGTATAGGTCAGGCTGTCTCTCAAGTCGACGTCGTGAAGAGGGCCTCGGAGGACGCGGTCAACCCGCTGGCTGACGCCGTTGTCGAGCCGCGCATCGGTCCGCTGTGGGGCGGAACGAGCAAGAACTCCACCAGCTCGCGCATCGGTCCGCTGTGGGGCGGAACGAGCAAGAACTCCACCGGCGAGCTGGACAAGGATGGTTGGCCCCGGAACTGCACCGAAACCTGCGCCTCTTACACTACATACATTGTCGAGGACAAAGGTATCTGCAGCTCGTATACGACGAACAGCAACGCAACCGAAGGAGCATGCTCACTTTACAAGATGCGCTACGGGGACATCTGCACAGTAAGTAGCTGGTTGCTCCCCTGACACAGCTCCACTGGAGAGAGTTGTGGTTGACATCTAGGGGATGGACAAGATTGCTCCATGCTACTATTGTGTCGCGCCAGACATCAAATCGGGCCTGCAGGCGGACATCCTGAACAACCTGAACTTGTGTAAAAGTCTCAGAGCTAGGATTCCGGTTGGTACCCCGCATAGTCAACGACGCTGACGAGCAAGGACGAGGTCGAGGGCATCGACATGAGCAAAGTCTCAGCGGGAGAACGCGCCGCAAGCGCCTCAGCTGTCACAATCCTTGTAGGGCTTGCAATCGGGTTGCTCCACTCGCGAGTCTGAGCTGAGTCCGAATCGACACCGTGGAGTTGCGCCCTTATGCTGTTGGCGTGGGGCATCGCCTGTAGGCGGCTCCGTAGTTGCCGAGCCTGTCTGTAGTACGCAACGCATGAATGACGTGATGTTAGGCTATGCCTGTGCGCCGGTGAGCGTCGCACCCATTTCGTAACGAGCCTTATCAGCGGTTTCTCTGCGCCACCTGCCGTCGATCCTGTGTGATCGGCGCAACCCAAGATCGACGCACCGCCTGCATTTGGGCTGACACTAAGGCGGTACTCGGAGTGTCTACATAGTTCGTATCCGTTATGTATGCACTACCGCCGCTACGTAGTTGCTGCACATGTTTTAGCTGTGTCATGGTTGCGTGACCCGGCTCACTCTGCACACCAGAGCATACCTGTCGCATTGCGTACGACCACTAGGCACCAGTTGCAGGCAGTGTCATGGTTTGGTGCCACCCAAACTTGCGTTTACCCCTGCCTGGAACTTGCGCACTGCACGATCACGCGCCATGCCAGCCACGCCAATCCTCAATCGTTACGGACTGAACCTGCCTTGGCGCTGCGCCAATTGCCGCATGCGGACGCTCCACTTGCCGCTTGCAACCCCCTAGCGGTGTTCCGTGGTTCACAACTCGGCCCTGCAGACCAGCAGCCCCGGCTGCGACCCGACCTGAACGACATCCACCATACTAAACATGCTGAGCTGTATTAAACTCACCACCGTATGAGCCTCTTCTGGAGTCCTCGATTCCTCGACGCCGCTGCGGGACCTGCCGGCCTTCATCAACGACATCATGAAACTGCCCAGCGACAGGGACGACCAACGCGACAACGTGACGGCCGGGTCCACCGAGTGGGCGCCGAGCAACGTATCGTCGTACCTCGATGCGGTCGGCGCACGGTGGGCAGGCGGAACACCACCGTCGACGACATCGCCGGAGCCAAGAGCCCACTAGCTCGGTTCGCTTCCCTTATCGAACCCGATATCACCGAACCGAAAATCGCCGAGGTCGGGCCGTCTCCCGCACCGCCTTCGATCTAGCTGCCGCAAGGGTTCTGGTGGATATGCGGCCTCGGAGCGCACTGATGTGCGGTTACGAGACGTGAACGACTGCGCCGTGTTGGCGTGTTTTGCACACGGTGACATTCTCCTGGCACCTGTTCAAACGACGGACCACAGACACGGACAATGGGACACATGACCGCTGTCGACCCTGGGTTGCCTTTTCATCCGAGCGCCGAGAGCCTTGTCCCCGTAACACCTCTGACGTCAGGCTCAGCTCTCCCATTGTTGCCGTGAGGGCCGGGGCACCCTGTATCACTCCGAGCACCGCCCTCTTCACCCCGTTGCGATGTGCCGCCGGCGTTCACTGCCGCGGCTCCTATCTCGGAAGGGCACTTCCGCCAAGTACTTATACGCGACAATGGCGACCATGCATCGCGCAAGTCCCCACCCAGCATCCTGTACTCCAGTACCAAGCGCCCGAATCCAGCCATAGCATGCTGAAGTCTTTCGTTCTTTCTCTGGCCGCCGTCGGGGGTGCGACCGCAAATGCGGCCGCCCCTTCGGCTCCCCACCCTCGTGACCTGGCCCAGCGAGCGCTGCCCGGCTTCCCTCCTTCGTTTGGATTCCACCTGCACGCACGCCAGGCGGAGGACGGCACTGTTGCCTCTGGCAACGTGACCGGCTCTGCCTCCGCCACACCGCCGCCCGGTGTCACGTCCGCATCAGCATCCTCCGGGAACCCCTCCTCAACAGCGTCGTCCACCGCGTCCTTTGCGAAGGCAACACAGCCCCCTTCCCAGGGCGTGGAGGACAGTCTGTCGTCGACGGAGGTGCGGGCCGGCTGCGAGGAGCAGTGCGCCCCGTGGCTGCGTATCGTTCGCGACAAAGGGTGGTGCACTGTGCTGACGGTGCCCGCGGACGGCTCCCAGCCGGTCTGCGATGGGATGGACAAGATGGAGATTAACACGCAGACCTTGTGCGAGGTGCGTCCCCGACGCGCAATGGAGCGGAGGCTGACCGCAGAACCTTGACACGGCCTCGCCCTGCGCGTTGTGCAACGCCGGCCCGGACAAGAAGGACGAAGTGACTGAGGGCATGCGCGCGATATACGACGTTTGCGGCAAGGTGTACAGCGTCCCCGACAACGTCCAGGGCGTCAGTGGTGCGAGTACGCAGTCCGCCTCGGCCGCCGCAGCCGTGGTAGGCCTCGCGGTGGCACTGCTGTGCCAGACCGCGTAGAGAAGCAGCGCGCGGACAGCGGCCGCTTCGCTCGGCTCCTCCGCGGTGTGACAATTGATTTGACTCGTATGGGATGGCTCGTGCCACTGGGGCTGGTGCAAACATGTCAGCGTAGCTTTGTGGTACAGATCCAGATAACGCTAACTTCTTCCGCTTGTATAGAGAGCAGTTACAGTAGTGTGTGCGGTATGCGAACCCGGTGCCCGTCTGATACCAATGTTGGCATACGACGATGTAATGCGATAACGCGGGTCACGAGGGGAGCTTGAATGGAGTGAAGCTGAGACGACCCAAGCGTGTTCACCCTGCGATTGCCCTCTCACTTGTTTGGTTCCGCAGCATCTTGGCGCACGGCCTGCTCATTCGGCGACATGGCGCCACCCGGCCGCCGGAAAGTGATAGCGCTTTGTGCATACTTATAGGGCTCAGAGCCGGTCTGCATTTGTTCTCCACGACACAAACATCACTTCATTGCACCACCACGAATCATCGCAATGCTCACATCAGCCCTAGTTGCTTTCAGTATGTCAATTTGAGATCAGCGAAGCGAGTCAGCTGTTAACTCAAGAGCTGCATTTGCCACCCCCGCCTTTACCGCTTCGGTGCCCCAGTATCCGCACATCCTGTCGCCTCGAGTCTTGCCACCCGATGTGCCGGCGTCTTTCGGGTACCATCTGCTTCCCTGGCAGGCCGACAACGACGTTGAGGGTGCGCCACCCTCCGTATCAAATACCGTGTCCGCATCGGGTTCCCTCACCGCTGCCGCTCCCTCAGCCACCCCTAGCGAAGACGGCGAGGACTCTCTTTCGGGTCGTGAACACCTCACGTACGACAACGCCGTGAAGGAATGCCAGAAGGCGTGTGGGCCCTGGCTGAAGCGGCTGAAGGAGGAGGGCAGATGCCTCAGCTGGTCGCCGGCGGGGAACGCGACAGGCGCGGATGAGATCACCCGTGACGGGGTTGCATTGGCCTGCACGGGCAAGCGGGTGGCGTCACTCGCTCTGTTCTGCGAGGTGAGCGGCCCTTCCGATGGCGCTGACGGCCAGCATCTCGACGAAGCCTCGCAGTGCGGCGAGTGCGTCAGCGACTTGTTGGGTGCACCTTTCGAGATGATGGGGTCACAGCTCAACTCTGCCAGGAAGGAGTGCAAAGAAGGAGGATACAGCTTCCCTGTGCGTGATCCGAGCTGGTAGCGCTGACGGACAGGGCGAAGTGGAGGGTGCTTCGGCCGCGAGCAGACGGGCGATGTCAGCCGCAGTGGTGCTCGGAGCCTTTGTGGCTGCGTTGCTGCACTAGGACTTAACATGCAGTGCACATGGGCTTAAGCGAAGGCAGGCGGATCGGAGATTAAGACTAACATAACAGGCTGGCTGGCGGCCCTCCAGAATCACCCGGCAAGCCTTTCGCCAGACTGCTCCGGGGTGGCCGGAGCCGAGTCGATGAGGCATTATTGCGTTCCAGGACGATCTATACGTTGTGTGTGTCATGTATGCGGTCGACGCTGCTCAGTCTCCGAATACCGGAGGCTGTGCGGGACCAGCACCGAGCACTTTGGTCATGGACTGCGGATGAGCATGTACATCCACCTCGCCCGCCGCGCGCCGGCCGCCCACGAGACCAATTCAGGGCTATCCGGCCACGCGCGCCCCGAGTCATCGACTCACGTGTCCGCGGGTCGGCAACTCGCACGCGGTGCGCGGGGACTTGCAGCAGCACAGCGGCCACCAGCCGACAGCCAACAGCCAACAGCAGCCGCAGAGCGCGCAGAGGTGCACCTGTGCGGTTATCACGTTCCGAACCCCGGAATCTCGCCACCTGATCTAGCGCTATCAGCCCTATCCGCAGCAGGCAGCGGCGCCGACACGATTGGGACACGGACAAGCAGTGACGTCATCCCTCCTGAGCCTCCGTTCCAGCGCGCGCTTACTCGCTGTTAAGCATGTCCGAGGACATGCTTGCCTGCCGTAGCCGTGACGCCGAACAATTGAGCGCGAGTACTGCGGAGCTGCCCTGCACCGTGCGCAGTTGCTGCCTGCTGCACCGTCCGGCGTTCCGTCGGAACTGGCGGAGCCAACGGACCGAGGCGAGGTCCCTCATCTCGTCCACTGAGAAGCGGCGGACAGCTGACGGCGCCGACGTATATAACAGCGCACGCCGAAGATGGTCGCCGCCACCACCGAGACTTGAACAACCAACATGCTGAAGTCAACCCTCATTGCTCTCAGTGAGTTGTTATTCCGGCCACGTCCCTCCGCTCCTTATGCTGACCCCCAGCCCTCGCTTCCACTCCCGCCTTCGCCGCCGCGCTGCCCGGCACTCCGGAGCAGGCCATCCGCGACCTCGCCCGTCTGTTCTCCCGAGCCGACGGAAACGATGCCGCGAGCTCCTCTGTGCCGGCTCCCGCCGCCTCTGCCTCCGGCTCCCAGAGCGCCGGGAACACGACATCCTCGGTCCCCGACAAGTGCAAGGACGCGTGCGGGCCGTTGCTGTCGACGCTGGACAAGAACGGCACGTGCTTCAGCTACATCAGCGTCGCGCCAGACGGAGACGGCAAGGGCTTCGACGACGACTACCTCGGCCTGAAGTGCTCGAATGAGCAGGAGGCGTCCCCGCAACTGATCTGCAACGTGAGTCCTCCAATGCATTGCGCCAGCACTGACCCGGCAGCACCTCGACCAGGTCTCGGTGTGCGGCCACTGCCTCGTCCAGGAGCCGCAGCACGGCGACCTCGAGAAGGGCGTGAAGGAGGTCAGCGACCAGTGTACGAAGAGCAGCTACGATGTCCCGGACAAGATTGAGGGCGTGTCGGGCGCCGGGGTGCTGGGTGTCTCCGCCGCCGCCGTGGCCGGGGCCCTTGCCGCCGCGATCTTGGGGTAGACTTGCCGTGCCGTAATACGCAAATTGAAGACGACGCAGTAGATCAGAAGAATGTATCCCTAGCATGAGAGCGCACGCCTGGGCCTGCACGAGGACATCACCGCGGGCAGAGCTGCCGGCCCGCACCGCCTGGCCCAGAAGCGCACAGTGGAGCGGCACCGGGACTGAGTGCGGCCATCTCTGCATGACCGCTCACCGTCAGGATCACTTGAAACAATTGACCATACCTAACAAACTCGGATGGATGGTCGTTATGCATGCATACATCGTCGCCATTGGTCACCTGCACCTGATTCCCGTGCGGATATCACGACTCTCATCGCCTGCCCCGCATGATATACCGCAGATATATAGAGACCTCGGTGGACGCGTGAGGCGCGTCTGACATTACGCACTCTGCCCCCGACGAACATGCGCCTCTCAACAGCTCTCGGTGCGTCTGCGGCCCCCTCTCGCGGAGGTGTGTGACGCGTCCACGTTGCTAACGGCAGTGATCTGCGCGTCTGTCACGCCAGCAATGGCGCAGGCGAGCGCGCAAGACACGGACCTGCTGCAGCGAACCGACGCCCTGTTGGCGAACGGCACCGCGGTGCGCTGGGGCGGCTCGAACGACAACTCTACCGGCGATCTAGACAG
The DNA here is from genome assembly GCA_023630055.1 of Trichosporon sp. PB005A. Lineage (NCBI taxonomy): Eukaryota > Fungi > Basidiomycota > Tremellomycetes > Trichosporonales > Trichosporonaceae > Trichosporon > Trichosporon sp. PB005A. Next base: position 13,136 of record JAMALZ010000019.1, read on the forward strand.
CTTCGGCGCGCTGCGGCGCTGCACGGCCGAGTGCGAAGGCCACTTGCAGGCGCTGGACCGGTCGGCCGCGTGCGTCGAGGGCGACGAGGTCCTCGAGGACGCCGACACGGAGACCTGCCCCGTCCGGCAGGCGATGCGGCCGGGCGACCTGTGCGCGGTAGGTAGCCAGACGAGCTGCGCTGACAGCAGTCTCTCGATGTCCGCGCCAAATGCTTCTACTGCCTTGCCGCCGACGAGCCCGAGGGCGTGCGCCGCATCATTGGCGGATACCACCTCGGGTGCACCGAGATCGGGGCGCAGATGCCGGTGAGCTCGTTAGCCGGGCACGCACTGACGGGCAGGACTACATCGAAGGCATCAACAGCAGCGTGACGGCGACACAGAACACCTCCAGCACGAGCAACACCACCTCCAGCACGAGCAACACCACCTCCAGCACGAGCAACACCACCTCCAGCATGAGCAACACCACGGTCACGCAGGGTGGGGTGGGCACCTCCTCGGTTGCTGTTGTGGGGGCATCGGGTATGTCTAGCTCAGCCACGTCCACTACGAGCCAGGCTCCGAGCTCTTCATCCGCTCCGTCCTCGTCGGCCCCGTCCTCGTCGGCCGCTTCCTCCTTGACCACTTCCCGATCGCCCACTTCCTCCTCGGCTGCTGCCGCTGGCGTGTCGGTCAAGCCTAGCTCTGAGGGCTCCGGCGACAACTCGGGCGCACAGGCACTCACTCTTTCTTCTGCTGCGGCTGCGGGCGCTCTGGGTGCGCTCGCTGCTGCATTCCTCTGCTAAACCCTGCCAGCGGAGCATGTGAAAAGATACACTATGATAAGGATAATGCAGGCTGGTGTTAGTCAATGTGAGCTTGGTTTGTGCGTCGCATTCGCGTATGCCGCGCTGCGACGACGGTCCGCCAATACTGCAGGTGTTGGTCTTGGGGCAACGCGAGAGCCTTCAGGCACTTCCGCCAAGGGGACGTCAGGGCAGCTCGACGCGGTGTGCCGTGTGTTTACAGCATGTCAGCGTTAGTGTGACCGATCTGTAGACTGAATCTGGCCCGAATGCCCTAGCCGGAGTGGAAGCGGAGGGTCTGTGGTAAAGGCGGCGTCAGAGACATCGGACACTGAACCCATGAAGGTAGGCCTAGGATACGTCGCAAGGCCCGATAACGGAGCGTGCCCCAGCGCTGAACAGACGATGTGCAGCAACGTCCACGGCACCGCGGCAACTGCACCTCAGCGCATCATGCTCCGGCCACGAGCCTGGCGTGGTCGTTTCACAACTCGTCGGCCAGTGGTTGGTGCTTTCGAGGCCGGCTGGCTCACTTGCGTCGGTTGGGAGTGCGATGCTCCCCTCCAGTCCCGGAAGGCTCGTGACACCTCATGACGAGACGCAACCCACCTCGGGTCCATGGACATACGCAGTCGAGTATGCGTACTGAGAGGTGATCGGAAGACGTATTCGCACCGCTGGCCGCTGGCTCACATCTTATCTCGGGGTGTGACTAGGAAGGCGACCGTGGGAAACCGTCTCACTTCGCATGATTACGACTCTCCACTGCGACCATGTTCTTCATCCACTTCTCTCAGCCTCTTCTCAACCTCTCCGCACGACTGCGAACCTTTCTTCTCCTCCAAAACCCGCAGACCGCCCGATTCTGAAGTCCGCTATGTCTTTATGTGGTCTTTCCAATATCATGAACCGAGCACAACGGCAGCCCTCATCCTCGTCTCCTTCCTGTACCTCTTGAACATCTTCGGCTGGCTGGCACAGGTCCTGTTATCATGCGGACTTCTCGGCCAGATACTCCTCGGTATAATCTACGGTACACCTCTCGCCGGTATTCTTCCTCAGTCGCTGGAGGAGTCCCTTGTCAGTATCGGCTATGTCGGTCTACTCCTGATCATCTTCGAAGGTGAGCTTTCGGCCGCTTCAGGAATTCCAGCGGCTGACCAACAGGCGGGATGCAATCCTCCCTTTCGCATTTGAAGGCGACTCTTGGTATTTCGGTCGCCGTCGCGCTGACCGGCATCTTGGCGCCGATGGCTTTGTCGTTCATTCTGATGCCTATGGCGGGCGCGCCCGCTCTGCACGCGTTCGCGGCCGGCTCCTCGCTCGCCTCCACATCCCTCGGCACAGTGCTCGGTGTACTTGCACCCAAGGTTCTCGGATTCGACCTCCGACGTACCGCGCTTGGTGCGACGCTCCTTAGCGCCGCGATCATGGACGATGTCGCGGCGTTCGTCATCAGCAAGGTGCTCCAGGTGATCGGTGCCGGGGCTGGTGGCGCAGAGTTGGGACGCAACATTGGTCGCACACTCGGTGTCACGCTAGCCCTCGCTCTGGCCGCTGCACTGCTTGCGCGCTGGGCTCTCAAGCCTGCATACCGCTGGCTGATGGGTCGGCCGAAGCTCTGGCGCGACAAGCCCTGGGGAGGATTGGGGCTGCTGCTGGCCGTCGATGCCGTGCTGTTCATCGGTGCCATCGCGGCTGCGGGGTATGCTGGGACCTCGCTGCTGTACGGCGTCTACGTTGCAGGTCTCTGCATTGCCTACATCTGCGACTCAGACGTTGTTCCCTGCGCCTCCGCACCTATACCCCTTGCGACAGCAGACACAGCGAAGGTCCCACCAGACGGCACTATCGATCACCCCTCAGCTCTTGCCACGGAGGTGATACCAGAGGTGAACAGGGACGTTGGGCCAGCTACCGGCGGGCACTCTTGTGATGTTCAACCAGACCCGAACCTCATCGACGCATTCGACACAGCCGTCCCACCCGTGCTGAACACGCTCCTGCTTCCCGTCTTCTTCGGGTCGATCGGCTACTCGATCCCGTTTGTGCCGCTCTGGCGCGGCGCGATCATCTGGAAGGGCATCGTCTACGCCGTCCTCATGACACTGGGCAAGATGGTGTGCGGGGCGTGGATCTACGCCGTAAAGGGCGGGGCTGCGTGGCGTGGTGCTGTGTTTCTCGGAATGGCCATGGTCGCGCGCGGGGAGATTGGTTTGTTGTGAGTTCAGAAAACAACTGAATCGTATGGCTACTTGCTGACACGGATAGGATCTCGCAGATCGCATTGCACACCTCCCAGCCGCTGCTCAGCAACGACGAGTTCCTCATAGTCACATGGGGCGTCATTCTGTGCACGATCGTCGGGCCGCTCGCAGTCGGCATTCTCGTCAAGCGTTGGGGCAAGCTCGTTCTCACGGGCGGGCTTGACTGACCTGTTGCAAACAGTGGCGGGACGCCGGTGTTTGCTGGACCGACCTTCGGGTCATGTCTTTCCTGCTCAGGACAGAACTGTTCCACTGATTGGCCTGCTCAAGGAGTCTTGCCATCCTTAGGAGTCTCGATGCATGAATTGATGGGGAGCCATTTCTTGCCGCAAAGAAGCGCAGTAGCAGTGTGTCTGCGACGGCCAGTCCGGACAACACCAGGACCACCGAGCCATGGGTTTCAGCTAGCTTTACACAGCAACACCAAGCCGAGCCCATAGCATTTTCTGCTCATCCGTGCGGCGTGCTGCGCAGAAGCCCCCGTTGTCAGTCATGCTCCGCCCGACGGCAGCTGATGCCGCATGGACTGGCGATCAGCAACAGATTGTCTCTTGGCGCAAACATGCGCGCTTTGACGTGTCCCGTCTCAACAACGCTCTGCGTCTTCACCATTCCACGTTCCACTCACCACCACCAGTGCTGCAGACAGGCCCCACAACTCTTTCCTGGACAGGAACGAATGAAGCCGCAAGGGCTGGCCTTAGTAAAGTGATGGAGACGCCATTGAATGCCAAGCCGCCAGGACGCCACCCCCGGCCACCAGCGCCAGCCCAGCGAGCCCAGCGAGCCCAGGCTTGCTCCCAGTCCGATCTGGCCGGAAAGTGTGCTCGCCCGTATCCCGAATGCCTATCTCTCGCCGAACTCTCGCCGAGCGCTCGCCAGGAGCGGCCAAACCCAGCGTCGATCGCAGCATGCCATTCCAGCAGATCTGGCTGGCATGGTGACGGCCCTCTTGACGCGCTGGCTTGCCCACATGCCGGACCAGCAGCCCCCTCGTCGCCAGGAACGCCTCCGGACGCTCACTCGGGCCCGCCAGAGCATGTGCGGAGACGGGAGGCACCACGGAGGCATGGGTGGGCCCCGGACTCCCCGGTCGGCCTCCAGCATGCCCCCTAGCGCGTCCCCAGCTTACTCCGTGCTGAGTCCTTCCGATCCGTGCCAAACGTGCCATCCAGAGTGGGGGACCTGAGCTTATGCCTGGCGCCAGCGCGCCAACACCCAGCATGCATGCATCCCGGCATGCCCGCTGGGGCGCGGGGCCAGTGGCGCTGCGTGAATTTGCCGAGCGCCCGGACGCCCAGCCCAGCCCATCAAGCGAGCTGGCGCTGGGCGTGCTGGGCTTGCTGGGCTGATGGCGTTATCTCGCCTGGGCCAGCAGCAGGGGCCGGCGTTCGGACGCTCGGTCGTCGGGCTACGGCATCGCGTCATATGATCGCCCACGAAACGCGCGGTTATCTCGCACTGGTCGCCAGCCCACACATGTCGTGGTCGTCATGTGATACATCGCCAGATTCGTGTGTGCGGCGTCCTCGTTGTGGAGGACGGGCCGAGTTCGGCAGGAGCGGTGTCCTGCTCAGCGGATCGGCAGCTCAACAGCGAGACACACAGCGCAGCGAGGAGATTCGAAATGCGCTCCCTGCCCAAGCCCGATTCGAAAATTACCGCCGACGACGCCTCCAGTGCCTCCGGCTCCTCGGCGCCTTACCCCGCCCCCGCATCGGGCCAGCTGCGCGGTCTCTCACCTAACGTAGCCTTAATCAGCATGAAACGATGCCGACAGCCGTGCCGTGCCAGCTGGCGTGCCGGGGGGCCGGGGCCGGTCAGCTGCCGGGCATCCCGGGCGGGCTCGAGCACGGAGCCCAATGGCCATGGCGCAGAGCGTCGAACCCCACGCTCCGAGGCGGAGATGCGCACGCATGCCTGCGCCTCTCCTGGCGCTGGCGGCGCCTGAAACCTGCTCGGACGCGTCGTGATCCACATGACAGGCAGCTGGCGGCCTGAGCCAGAGCCAGAGACCGCGAGGGCAGCGAAGGGCAGGCGAAGGGCAGCACCAGGGTCAGGCGGATTGTTGCGCTGGCCATTTATCCGCCAAGTGCCCGGCACTGCCGCCGGCATCTCGGCCACTTGCCCCCCTGCACCAGCCCTGCAGGCCGCCTGCTGCACCGCTGCGTCGTCGACGATCTGTGCAGCCAGAGCGGGGCAGGCACCGACGCTCCGCCTCCGCCCTCCGCTCCGAAGGACAATCACCGCTTGGGCTCCAGCGCACAGCATGGTGACAGAAGCGCGCGGGGAGTATTGTGGGGTAATTTACCACCGTGCATCGGCCACCTGAGTTTCCCTAGTGCTGTCGTAGCGTCTGCAGTTGGAGCTGCAGCCGCTGCCAGGCTGGAGGGTGAGAGCTGGCTGGGAAAATGGGAGCAGTGTTGATTCTGTTTTTCCGATGACGTTAGGCCCCAAGCGCCAGCCCAGCATCGGGCCAGCAGCGCTCCCCAGGGTCCACCTGCTGCCCGAGCCGCCCGGTCGACCAACAGGATTGCGGGTATTGGGAGATCTCAGGCGCTCCAGGACGCGCGCTCAGCCATGCCCCCTATGCACGTGGGAGTCACCAGCCCCTAGAGCCTGGGAGGCCTGGCTGGCGCTGGCTGGCCGACTTTTTTTCGGACGACCGCTGCAACGTTGATAGCGGGATTCGGCGTGTCAACACCCAGGTGCGGATCGCCGTGCTCGCTGAGGACCGCCTATGCATCGACTCACACGGTTATCGCACTTCGCTGGGGGACGCCAATCTCGCTGGCTCGCTGGCCGAGGCGACTAACGCGACAGACGAGCTGGCGAGAGTGACTCGACCCGACCGCATGCAGCCAGAAGAAACGCAATACCCTCGGCTTCAGCCGACGTCATGGCTTGGAACTGATGTCGCTCTGGTCTCACACCAGCATTCCCCTCCGTCCCCTCGGCCCTCCCCCGTTCCTCCTCCGTCTGCAAGCTCTCGCTGGGGAACCTGCAGGGGTCATGCAGGTCCTAGAGCTTCGGTACGTCTGCCCCCACCTCGGGGGCCATGCACGCTGAGACTGCCTGTGCATATGGTGGCGCGCACAGTACAAAAAGTTCGAAAACGGTGGTTCAGTTTCTCCAGTTTGTCCGACCGCACGATCCATCGCTGCTCCCTCACCCCCTCACCGCGCCTGTCTAATCCTGTCCGCCTGCACCACCAGGGTATCCCCAGTGCCTGCTCCAAACCCAAACGCGCTTGCCTGCACGCACGAACGCTTAGCAACGAGCAAAGACCACGTCCGAGCTCCCCCTCCCCCACTCTCGATACATAAAGAAAAAGGCGATTGCCTCGCACCTCTTTCTATCCTCCATCTCCACCCCTCTCCACCTGCCCAACATGTTCGCTCTCCGAACTGCTGCCGCGCGCACCTCTACCCGCGCCCTCCCCCGCGCCTCGGTTGCCCGCGTTTCGGTCGCCCGCAACTCGGTCGCCCGCGCTGCCTTCGCTGCCGCTGCCCGCAGCTACGTTGTGCCCGCTACCCCGGTCGCCAACTCGACTCTCAACTCGGCCCCCTTCGCCCCCTGCACCAACGTTGGCCCCGACTCGACTGTCAACAAGGTCTGGCCCAGCGCCGCCGAGGCCATCAAGGATGTCATCACCGGTGACCAGCTCATCCTGTCCGCCGGTTTCGGCCTCTGCGGTACCGCCGAGACTCTTATCCAGGCCATTGTCGACCGCCCCGACATCAAGAACCTGACCGTTGTCTCGAACAACGCCGGTAACGTCGGTGCCGGTGGTCTCTCGCCCCTCGTCCTCTCTGGCCAGATCCAGAAGATGATCCTGTCCTACGTCGGCACCAACAAGGCGCTCCAGGACGCCTACATCTCGGGCAACGTCTCCATGGAGCTCACCCCCCAGGGCACCATCGCCGAGCGTCTCCGTGCCGCTGGTGCCGGTATGCCCGGTTTCTACACCCGCACTGGTTCCGGCACCGCCGTCGAGACCGGTGACATCCCCATCAAGTGGTCCAAGCCCGACGCCAACGGCAAGCAGGAGATCGAGATCCCCGGCAACAAGAAGGAGGTCCGCGAGTTCGACGGCAAGCGCTACATCTTCGAGCCCGCCGTCCACGGTGACGTCGCCATCTTCCGCGCCTGGAAGGTCGACAAGGCCGGCAACTGTGTCTTCCGTTACACCACCCGTGCCTTCGGTACCCTCGTCGCTAAGGCCGCCAAGGTCTCGCTCGTCGAGGCCGAGAACATTGTCGAGATCGGCGAGATCGACCCCATGGACATCGACCTCCCCGGTATCTACGTCGACCGCGTTGTCCCTGCTACTGAGGACAAGAAGATTGAGCTCGTCACCCTGACCGAGGGCAACGAGGCCGAGGCTGAGTCTAAGGACGACGCCCCCAAGAGCAAGTCGCAGGAGAACCGTATCCGCATCGCCAAGCGTGCCGCCAAGGAGCTCAAGGACGGCTACTACGCCAACCTCGGTGTCGGTATCCCCGTCCTGGCCGCCAACTACCTGCCCGAGGGCGTCAACGTCTGGCTCCAGTCCGAGAACGGTATCCTCGGCATGGGCCGTTACCCCACGAAGGACGAGCTCGACGCCGATGTCATCAACGCCGGCAAGGAGACCGTCACCCTCGTCCCCGGCGCCTCCGTCTTCGACTCGTCTGAGTCCTTCACCATGATCCGCGGTGGTCACGTGGACGTTTCCATCCTTGGTGCCATGGAGGTTTCCGCCACTGGTGACCTTGCCAACTTTATGATTCCCGGCAAGCTCGTCAAGGGAATGGGCGGCGCGATGGATCTTGTCTCGGCTCCCGAGAAGACTAAGATCATCACCGTCACGTCGCACGTCGATAAGGTGTGTTTTGAGACCAGAAACGTCTTGGAAGGTGTGGAAACAAGCGCTGACATCTAGTACGGCAACCCGAAGATCGTCGAGAAGTGTTCGCTCCCCCTTACCGGCAAGGGCGTCGTTTCTACCATCATTACCGACCTTGCCGTCTTCAATGTCGACCGCGAGAACAAGAACGGCGGCGGCCTTACCCTCATCGAGACCGCTGAGGGTGTTTCCGTCGAGGAGATCAAGCAGAAGACCGGCGCTCCCTTCAAGGTCGCCGAGAACCTTGGCACCTTCTAAGCGCGCCCCGTCCGCTTTCCCAGTGACCCTCATCGATCTGCCGATCCCGCGTGCGCCCTCTGCGCCCCGCGCGGCGGCGATCCCTGTGTAAAACCAACGGAGACGACCAGCAAAATCAATCAAAATGGAGAACGAAACGGAGAAGAAGTAATTTCATTCTGATATACCCTAGGCACTTGTTAGCATTCAGCATTGTACTCGCATAGAGATGCACTTCAGTACATCTTGACGTTCTGCGTCGCACTGTGGTTGCACTGTCGTTGCATGACGTTTGTGGATTGGTTGACGTCTCGAAGAGTTTAGAACGCCGATGTCGACTTGAGCATAACGTCATCACTTTCGGGTGAGGCCCTCGCATAACAGTCGGTTATTCGGCAGCTCCACTCTGCCCCGCTCAACGCCCCACCACTGGGCGCTATCGTGGGACACTTCGGCGTCTTATCATGATCTTTCATCGCCGACTGCATGGAATCCTCCTCGAGATTTGCGTCTCTTACCAGTCGGTCGTTCCGGCCCCGACGCCCGGAAGGGTCGCAGATCACACACACACACACACAGCATGCGCCCTAGACACTCATCATTGCGCCCTAGACACTCATCATTGCGCCCTAGACACCCCTCGTTGCGCCCCACACACCTGGGGTCCACATGTGTGTCTGGGCCCGCCGTCACGTGTTACGCGTGTGTTTTGCTCCACCTAACGGCCTCGGCCCACATCTTCCCCTCACCTCTCGACCTTCTCTCTCCCCTTCTCCGTGCAACCTTCTCTCTCCCATCTACAACCTCCCTCAGTGACCTCAACAGCTGTTTTCATGATGCGCATGCTCGTCAAGTCGTTCCAGCGTACCGCAAGCTCTCCCCTTATCGCTTTACTCATTCCCTTGTTCACTCACTTGCTCACCGGCTCGTCATCGACCTCGGCATCCTCCTCGTCAGTATGTGCAGCTACTAACAACAGGTGAGGGAATGAAAGCAAGTGTCCATCGCTTCTACGAAAGGGGGAAGAATGTCAAAGCAGAAGCAGATTATAGGTGTATGCTGTGTCTAGGGTCCACGCGAGGTGGCTAGGCTTGAGCAGCTTAAGCCTTGGTGGTGAGCTCGATGATCTGCTCGAGGGCGAGCTTGAGCTGGGCGCGGAGCTCCTGGTTCTCCTCCTCAAGCTCGTTCGAGCGCTTGCAGTGGTCGCCGCCGTGGTCGCCGCCGTGGTCGCCACCGTGGTCGCCACCGTGGTCGCCGCCGTGGTCGCCGCCGTGGTCGCCACCGTGGTCGCCACCGTCGCCGCCGCCCGAGGACTGCGTGGGCTGCGGGTTCTGCGAGGCCGAGGGCGTCGGGTTGCCGCCGTTGCCGCCAGACTGCGAGGGCTTGCCGCCGTCACCACCAGACGAGGGCGTCGGGTTGCCACCGTTGCCACCAGACTGCGAGGGCTTGCCGCCGTCACCGCCAGACGAGGGAGTCGGGTTGCCGCCGTTGCCGCCGGACTGCGAGGGCTTGCCACCGTCGCCACCAGACGAAGGAGTAGGGTTACCACCGTTGCCACCAGACTGCGAAGGCTTGCCGCCGTCACCGCCAGACGAGGGGGTCGGGTTGCCGCCGTTGCCGCCGGACTGAGAGGGCTTGCCACCGTCACCGCCAGACGAAGGGGTAGGGTTGCCGCCATTGCCGCCAGACTGCGAAGGGGTAGGGTTGCCGCCGTTGCCGCCGGACTGAGAGGGCTTGCCACCGTCACCACCAGACGAAGGAGTAGGGTTGCCGCCGTTGCCACCGGACTGCGAAGGGGTAGGGTTGCCGCCGTTGCCGCCGGAGGGAGTGGGGTTGCCACCGTTGCCGCCGGAGGGAGTGGGGTTGCCACCGTTGCCGCCAGAAGGGTTGGGGTTGCCGCCGTTGCCACCACCAGAGGGGTTGGGGTTGCCGCCGTTGCCACCACCAGAGGGGTTGGGGTTGCCGCCGTTGCCGCCACCAGTGGGGTTGGGGGGACCAGTGGGGATGGGAGGGTAGGGGGGACCAGTGGGGATGGGGCCGGGGCCACCAGTGGGGATAGGGCCCGGGACACCACCGCCGCCGCCGGTGCAGTCACAGAACTTGTCGGCGATGCCGAAGAAGTTCTTCTTGCAGCAAAGGGAGCAAAGAAGGCCGAAGGTACGGGCGTTGAGGTTCTGGAGCTCAGCGCGGGCAACCAGGTCGTTCTGCTGAGCCGGGGCAGGTGCGGCGAGCGCGCTGGACGCCGCCGCGAGGGCGACGAGGACAGAGCTGTTGATACGCATTTCGAGGCTTGGCTGTTGTGGGCTTTCCGTGTGGGTTTTGGAAGGAGAGTGAAGGTCGTAGAGCTGAGAAGAAGAGGTAAGTGCTGGGGATTGAGGCCTGAGGACATCACGGCTTTTATACGACCGTCTGGCAGCCTGGCCCCCACCTGCTGTGTTGGTGCTCACAACGCGCAGCATCTCAGATCGGGCTGCTGTAGCAGCTGGCATAGGGACGGGCGGACCGCCGCCCACCTCACTCGGGCGTTAGCCGCCTGGTCCGCGCTCGCGCATTCGCCAACGCAGCTCGCCAGTCGCGGGTAACATGTTGGTTCACCATGTTAGTGGACTTCCCGGTTAGGTGCCACAGAGGGCGTCCCGTGGTGGAAGAGCGCGAGAAGTAGCGCGCGAGCGCGGTCAGGACGTGCGGCAGCCGCGGCTTAGCAGCGAGGACGCTAGTGCCGGTGGTGCGACGCACTCTCGTCAGACATGCCCGGCGTGTCCAGGCATGTGCTCGCTGGGGCGGCCGTGCCGAGCTGTGCTGAGTGATCACGCAGCCGCCAACATTCCGAGACACAAAGTGGACGTCCGATGATGCGCGACCAGCAGGCGCAGCGTGCGAGTGGCTCCTCGGCCTGCAGCTCCACCAGTGATGTCAGTGCGCAGATCTGCAAGAGCGCGGAAGCTGGCGTTTGAATGATTCCCCGGTGAGTGACCGCGAGCGGGTCAATGATTGTTGTTCGCCTACCGCATCCCTCCATCGCGACCGGAAAGACATTGCGCAGCCAATTCCAGCGGCTCCCAGCCGGAGTCTCCCTGGTGGACCCTCACCGCGCGAGCTGAGGCAATTCAGTCCGCAGTCCGGTCAGGAATAGAAAGAGCAGCGCTAGTCGCGTTTCATGCGCGAGAACGCGCAAGAACGTGGTAATGGGCCGTGGCACGCCGTAATGGGCCGGCGTAGCACGCTCTAGCCCGGCACAAGTGAGACACGCGTACGACGGGGTGTACGGCAAGTGAGACAGGTGGAGCGCGTACCACATCTCGAAAGACAGCGAGCACGCGCGTGTGTGGATCGTGCTCGGTCCCGCATCCGCTCGAGCTAGCGAAACCGTCGATCGGGTAGGTACCGGAGGAATCGAGGGAGGCAACCTTCGAGGGAAACCTTCGAGGGAACGAAATGGCGGAACAGGCCCCAAACGCGTTAGACGCACATGCTGCCGTGCGAGCGGCTCACGCGTGCTTCGCTTGGCTAAGGGAACCGCCTCCTGCGCACTGGGGCGATCATACACGGAATGCAGTCGCAGCACGGAGCATGGAACGCCCAAGGTTTGCATGCCTGCTGCTTATACGCGATAAACATGGCGCATTGCGCGTCGCACTATGAACGACTGATTGGATAGTTGCGCAGTGAAAGCTTCACTTCACCGAGCTCCCTTCGCAGCAGCGATGGTGCAACACAGCAGCTCCCAGAACTGGCCTTGCTATGCAGTGATGGCACTTCGTGCTGAGCACACTGGCCAGAACGTCAGATACAGCAGCGAGCCTCGGACGCCCAAAACAGCGGCAGCACCCCCAGCGCAGTCGCGGCCATGGCAGCACGCGTGTGCTCGTGCTTGCCAAGCCAAGGAGGAGCACCCGTCGCCGTGCCGGGAAGCTGCCGGCGCGGGTTGCGGCCGGGGCTGGCGGGGCTGTTTGAATCGCTGAGCGCTGGCCGTGCAGCCGTGCTGTCGTGCAGCGTGCTGGCCGTGCAGCGGCATGCAGGCCGTGCATGGCCCTGCTGGCGTTGGCGGCCCTGTTCGCTGGCGCGCTGGCGCCCGGAGACGCAACGACGACGCGTCAACATCAGCCCGCAAAGTCGGCTCGCGGCCTGGCGAGCTAGTGGCTCAGGGCCGGGCGCCTGTCGCAGTCTGAAACGGACGCCGAAATGACCGAGCCGCGGGCAAATGACGCCAGGCGGCAGCGCTGCAGCGCTGCAGCGTGCTGCGGCCGCGTCGGGCGTGCTAGAGGCGCTAGCGCGCGTATGCACTACCATGCATGCGCAGATGCAGTGTCGTCAGAGTTGCGGAGTGGCGGCCCACGGCCCACGGCAGGCGGCATGGCGGCATGGCGGCACGGCGGACCGCTCGGTCGGGGTGTCGGGTTGCGCTCGGCTTGGAAGCGGTCGCACCAAGCGCAGTCGCGTCGCGGCCACAGCCACGGCCATGGCCACAGCCAAGGCCACGGCCACCGATCGGGCCGACGCCCGCAGCTGGGGGCAGTGGGTCTGATGCGCGGTCGCGCGGAGTCCAGTCGTCGCGCTCGCACAAGCGGCCACGGAGGTCTCGGGTGCCGCTCGCCGAGTAGGGAGAGGGAAGGCGAGGGGCGGGTGAGGCCGAGCAGCCGGACGCAGGACCCGGGCCCTGCAGCCATGCAGCCCTCAATTCGCTATCCAGGACAGCCTGTCAGCCAGGCCGCAAGGCCGGCCGAGCAACACCCAGTCACAACGTCACAGACGGCAGAGTTACCAGAGTTGCCCGACTATCGTTTCCTGCCCAGTCCAAGATACAACACGGTACTGCCGGATCTGCGGCCCGCCGTAACGACGCTGCTGAGTACCATCGTCTGTCACCACCCGAGGGCATGCGGCGCTCCCGTCGGTCGCTGGACCCCGGATACCACACTCCTGTCCTCTCAATTGCTAGAACTGCGGGCACGAGTCCGTCCCCCACCCACCAGGACGCCAAACGAGCGACATGTCGCCATCGGCACCCATCGTGATACGCCAGTCCTGGTGAAACCTCAAGCCAAGTGCACCCGGAATGCCCATTTCGCCGGGCCTATCCCCGCACGCTGGCCCGATGGGAATCAGATATGCATGCCGACGCTCTCAGGTATGGTTTCAACAACGATGGTCCGCACGTGGGCGTCCCGAGGTACGACAGTGCCGTTGGAACTGAGCACAGCAAGATTGAAGAGGTCCCGCGTGCTGCCCAGTGTTGCCAGCGGCTCACCATCACCGTGCTGCTTGCTTGCGGGGGATTTCCTCCCTACAGCGTACGCACAACACACCTTTATCTCGTAAGCGTTGATATCGTGGTTAACCTGTGGAGCCTGGGAATGTGTCGACTTCCCATCTCGTACTGTTCAGAACGAGCGATCTGTTGTTGTGAGCCCCCTCGTCCCTAGTACTCGTCCGACACCTAGCTCGCAGACCGCGATCACAGTCGCTCTTGACGGCGAGGCATGCTGTCCGAAGAACCTTGCTGCCTATAGCTTGTCACCATCGCAAATCCATCTCAGACAGTGGAGGGCCTTTCAGAAACCCCTTGGTAAGCGCCGATTCTCGCTCCATCACGACGTGCGGTCGGCCGGCGCTGCAATCGCGGCTTGGCTTAGACAATGACTGATCAACGAACCAGTCGCGGGCTGCGATCGTGTTCCGCGCAATAGACTGAATCTTGTTAGGCTGCTAACCAACTGTAGGCTGTGCCGTCGAAGCCGATGAACTGCTAACGCCGGCTTCCATCATGGTCTAGACGCTAGCTGCCACAGCAAGCTTCAAGCTAAGTTTAGCAGTGTCTCGTGGAGGAACTGGAACATAACGGCAGGCTTAAAGGATCGCAGGAATGAACAGGTCAGTCGCGTGAGTGATGTCATGGTGGAGGCTCGGTTTGCTCGTATTTTGTGCCTTCATGCCTCTACCTCTATCCGCGGACCGCCTTGGCGACGTCGTCGACGCTCTCGATGACCCAGCTGACGCCGTCGTCGGACGTGAGCCAGTCCTGGCCCTGGAGGACGGCGCCGTTGCCGCCGCCGCCCTCGAGGATGCTCTTCTTGAGGCCGTACACGTGGGAGGTGACCTGGGGCCCGACGCCGGTCTGGGCGCGCAGCGCGGCAATGGCGACGACCGACGTCAGCACGCGCCCGAGCTGGTACACGCCGGGCTGCGGTGCGGGGTCGCTCAGCAGCGGGCCGTAGTGCGAGTTGAGGATGTGCACGGCCAGGTCGGGGTGCGACGCGGTCAGCTTGGCGATCAGCTTCTTGCTGTGCGGCTCGTAGATGCCGTCCCACAGCGAGAGGCCGCGCTGGTACAGCTCCGGGATCGAGTGCGGCACGCTGCTGTCAGTTTGCATTCCTCCGATCCCCCGTTGCTGCGAGCCCCGCACGTCACGCCGCTGCCGGCGCACGCCTCACATGACGACGGCGGGGGCGCAGTGGGCTCGGCTATCCCCGGCCAGAAGCGACGAGGCGACTCACCGCTGGGGCTCCTCGTTGATGTTCTGCAGCACCTCTTCGGGGAGGTGGGAGTGGAGGGCGTTGAGGTTGTTGATGGAGCGCGGGATGCCGTTGAACGAGATGCACTTGAGGCCCGTCTCGCGCATGACGCTGGCGACGTCGACCTTGCCCTTGGTGTCCGCGCCGTCGGCGGCGTAGTTGAAGAGCTGGCACACGGCGTCGGGCGAGTTGACCGTGAAGAGCGCGGCCGTGCCGAGCGTGAGCCACGTCTCGCGCGCGATGCCGCCGCGCTCGCCCTTGTGCCGGATGTTGTCGAAGAGCGCCTTGAACGCCTGCTGCGAGGGCGCGGGCAGCGCTGCACCTTGCGCGCTCGGCAGGGCGATCAGCTGCTTCAGCGCGGGGGAGAGCTTGAGCTTGGCGGCGGCGCTCATGTTGTCTGAAAGATGAAGAGAGGCAAAAGTCTCAAGCGTGGCTTGTGGGCAGTGAAAGCAAACCGCAAGTGGCCGGCCAGCCGGCCCGTGGGAGGGTGGAATGCCGATCGGGAAAACTCCGAGATCTTGCATCTCCCACTGTGTCGACTCATGCGCCGTGGACGGGGCCGCGGGAGGCGTTTTCTCGTCCACTCCATTCGTCCCCTCACGAGCAGATCTTCCGAGACGACAGCCCCGGTCCCTGCATGCCAGACACTGTCTGCCCGCTGCCCGACAACTGCTGCTCGCCATCACACCCAGCTTCGGCGTCGGCCGACGGGGCCGAGAGCCGGCACCAAACCTCGCCATAGCCGAGACCTCCACCGTCGTCCGTTGCCCACCAACTATGCTCCGCCCGTGCATCCCAATATCTGCCGCCAATGTGGTCCCCGCGTCCTGTACTGACAGGGCGAAACGAACTCATTATCACTTCTGACATAACAACTACGGCCATTACAGCACACATTATACAGGCTCCTTGCTCGTGTACACTTCCGCGACGTGCTCACGCCTTCTCCGTGTCCTTCTCCGCCGTCGCGACGCCCGTCTCGTTCAGCTCGTGCTCGAGCGTCTCCTGCTGCTGGCGGCGCTGCTCGTCCGAGTAGAACTCCTGCGCCTCGCGCTCGAGGTCTGGCTATCAGCGATGTTCTCTGCACACATCCAGTCGTGTGCAACGAGTACGGGCTGCGCCTCGAGCCGCCTTCGGCAGCTCTCGGCAAGGGACACTCACACTTGGCGTTCTCGATCTTGGCCTGGTCGGGGTCGACGAGCCAGACGAACACGACGCCGAGCAGGCCGAGCGCGAGGCAGAACCAGTACGCGACGTTCGTGTTGCCGTTTGCGCGCTCGTTGATCGCGCTCGAGATGAACGGGCCCGTGAAGCCGGACGTGCGGTTGATGGTCGCGAACAGCGCAAAGAACAGATACATCTTGGGCGCGGGGACGACCTCGGAGATCATGGTGATCGAGTACGAGCCCCACGCGGCGGTCTGGAAGTTCCAGCACTGGATGACCCAGAACTCCCACGCTGCAATGCGTCAGCGGCCTCCCTCGCCTTCGCGCTCCAGTCCGCCCTGGGCAGACTGCGTACTCACAGTTGTGGAAGCCGACCTTGTTCGTCCAGGTGCCGATCGCGCCCCACAGCTCGGGAACGAGTGTCATGATGGCGCCGTAGCGCGTGAGGGTCTTGATGGACAACCGGAAGCGCTTGTGCATGTAAAGGATGAAGACGGTGCCGAGGCCGCCAGCGACGTCGGCGAGGAGCCCGAACGCCGAGTTCTGGACGGGGTCAAAGTTGATCACGTTGGCCTGCAGCGTGCCCGTGATGCCGCCGGCGGTGCCGCTCGCCTCGCCGAGCAGCGCGTACGCGATCAGGTACCACACGGCGTTGCGCAGGTTGACCACGGCCTTGGCGGCGCTCCACGCCTGGCGCGGGCCGACCTGCCAGATCGGCACGCCGTCGGGCACCTGCTGCCCCGGCCTGTGCTTGCCGATCAGGAAGAAGGGCAGGCAGCACAGCACAATCGCACCACCGAAGTAGCCAAGCAGCACGCGGTACGCCTTGATCACGGGCCCGTCCGCCGTGCTGTTGTGCGTGATCGCGTACGAGATGCCGATCGCCGCGCCGTAGAAGACCACGACCAGCGCAGAGCCAGTGATGTTGCAGATGTTGTACAGCTTCGCGCGCTGGTACTGGTCCACCTGGTCGTGCTCCTCGGGCCTGGGCGTCAGACGTCTCCACCAGAGAGGTTGCCCGAAGCTCGGCAGCACTCACGTCTTGAGTCCTGCGCGCACGTCCGCCTCACTCCGCAGCACCGCCGGCAGGTTCCGCGCAATGCTGGGGAACGTCGCCTGGTAGAACGACACCGAGATGTTGTACCCGAGCTGGCCGACAATCCACATCCCATTCGCCAGCTCCCACTGCGACGGCTTGTACACGCCGATCAGGCCGAAGGTCATGGCCGAGCAGAGCGCTGTTCCGACTAGGACGTCAGCGAGTGGCTCCCTCCCTACACTCGTTCGCCCCGCCCCGTGGCATTGGGCAACTCACACATGAGGATGTACGGCCGCCAGGTGCCGTAGTCGGCATACGGCCCGACGACGAGCATGACGACGAGCGTGACCGCGAACAGGATACCGGACGAGTCGAGGATGAACGAGTTCAGGAACATGTGCGTCCCGCCCCACGGGATGATGGCCTTCTTGTTGCTGTCCGGGAACGCCATCGAGAGGAGCTTCTGGCGCAGCGGCCCGGCCTGCGAGCCGACCGGCGTGCCATTGTTCTGGAAGTCTGCGATCAGCTTCATCCGTCACTGGACCAGCATGTGCCTGCGCTGGCTGAGAGACAGCTGCCGGGGGCGATCGGGGACGACTCACAGAAGATCGCGAAGACGATGTACTCCAGCTTGCTTGTCGGGATGCGCTCGCCCGTGAGCGGGATAGCCGTCTGCTGCGCCACGATGGCCTCGCCCGCCGTCCGCTCCGTGTCGCGCACGGCGACGTCCTTCTCGTCCGCGAGGTCGCCGTCGTCCACGCTCGGCGCGGACACGACCGCCTCGAGGTGCTCGGTGCGGGGCTTCTCTTCGTTGGCCATGTCTGGTTGCTCCTTCGGCTGGGTCGTCTTTGCGCCTGAAAGTGTTGTTACAGTTGCCCGGGCAGGTTCTGGGTGAGCGGAGTTCTAGCTGGAGCAACGGGTCAGATATCGTCCGGGGGGACCCGCCGGGTGAGCTCAGGATGTGAGTCTTATAGACCGCGGGCTAGCGGCGCGCCCCCGCATGAGGCTCCACAAGCTATTGCTTGCCCCGCGACCCGAGTCCGAACCGCATGCCGGAGCCCTCCGCTTGTTGGCTCGTCGGTGGGCGGCTAACGAAGCGCGTGCGAGCTGCACGAGATTTGGGCCACACGCCACACACTGGGACGAGCCGGGCAAAGAGCCGCATTGGCGAACCTAAATGGAGCGCGTGCTGCACCGTCACATGCCGCCCGTCATGTGAGGTGGGCAGGTGGTGTGCCTGCCAGCGCTGCCAGCATGCCTTGGAGCGGCCGGCTACAGACGGACCAGCTGGCGGGGAAGAGGGAGGCGCCGTGCCGAGGCTCGCGCCGTTCCCAGGAATAGGACGCCAAGCTGCCCGGTGGGAGGAGAGAGATCGAGAGAGACGGGCAGGAGCGGAGGAGCGGTCCGAATCGACGCTAAACCAAAGGACTGCGCGGTATTTCCGGACCGATCTTCTCTTGCTTCACCGATCACAGCTCACAGCTCACGGCTGAGGGGAAGAGACCGAACGAAAAATGCAAAGCTTGCAGGACTGCAGCATACACGCAGAACGCCGGGGTAATCATGAGCTGTATCCAAGCGGAGGGAACCGAGGAGATCAAGCCGCGGGCGAGGTAATCTCAAGATCGTGGGAGCCGCTGCCAATACTGTAACTCTCGGCTTGCGGCGCAGTGGTGCACGGCGACTGATAGCCGGTCACCCATGACGCTATTAACGCGGTCCCGACCTTGCCTCAATCTCTGCATTCTATTGAGCATCCGTGGCGGCAGCGTGTTGCTCGTAAGAGCTGCTCGCGAGGTGGGCCCGTCCGAATTCGCGCATTCGGAAAGAGCAGAGTTCTGTGGACCCCACCCCGAAGCCTCGAATATATTCGCCGAGCAAAGCTCCGAACGTATCTTGCCGATGGGCGCCAGTCTTGTCGCTATGCCTGGCCACCGTCTTCGTGTTGTCAGCCGCGTTGCTGCTGAGTTGTGGGCCGCATCGGGCCTCGGAGTCTTCAGAGTTGGTCCGCCTGAAGGTCCGGCAGCATACGGAAAGCTGACGGTTAGCTTGGGGATGTGGGGGTAGATCGAAGTTTCGCAGAGCGCGTTGGAAACGAGCCGCATTGGAAACGAGCCGATCGCGCGGAATGGAGCACGCAGGGCTC
The DNA here is from genome assembly GCA_023630055.1 of Trichosporon sp. PB005A. Lineage (NCBI taxonomy): Eukaryota > Fungi > Basidiomycota > Tremellomycetes > Trichosporonales > Trichosporonaceae > Trichosporon > Trichosporon sp. PB005A. The sequence continues at coordinate 32,179 of JAMALZ010000019.1, forward strand.
GAGGGCGGGGCAAAACACGCCGATCGGATGAGGCCGACTGCGTCTGTTGGGACACCCAAGTGATCCAGCGAAAGTAGACAATAACTTGAACTCAAAGTCCTTCTCAGGCTCTTTCGTCTCTGTGCTCTAATCTTGAGATACGAGTGCGAGTGGGCATAGTTGTGCAGCTGACCACAGGCTTGCTTGATGATATCACGACATAGCGCCCCACCGTTTGGATGACTTGCTTCCCCTGCCAGGTTGACTCCGCCGAGACCTCCACCTCCACTCCGCTCATCACAGACTTCGCACTCGGGCGCAGGCTGCTCTCCATAATCTCCATGCGCCCCATGCGCACCGACACGCCTCCGCAGCACATGGGCGCAAGAGCTCGAACCCTCAGCGCTCCCCAGCTCTCGGCCTCGCCGATACGACAGGGTTTGACGAACATTTGGCCAGGCCCCATCGGCCACTGACAGCGCGCCGCGGAGAGAATCCGTCGTGCGAGCTATTCGATATCTCAGCCCATTGTTCGACCCCTACCGTTCGCGCTCCGAGTCCGATGTCTTGTCACTCCCGGAGGGCATGCTCATGCGCATCCTCATTAGTGCGGGGGCGCGAAGCCAATTCGCGAAGCCGATAATCCTGCCTCTGCACTCAGATACCCAGCCGTCGTTGTGTGTTGGCACGGACACCCCGGTGGGTGCGACGTCTCAGCCACGTCTGTGCGTGTCCGCTTTTTATCGACGGAGCTTGAAGGCTGAACGTTGCTCTGGACCATGGGCTCGCCCGATCGCCCGCTTCTTCCCCGCCTACGGAGTGCCGGGGTCTGTCCCAGGGCCGGACTCTGAACGCTCTGCACGAGAGGGGAGATCTACGCCCCAGAGTCCTGAGGTCTGGGTGATCTTCCGATCGCCTTTCGGCCTGTCGCGAACACACAGATACGCACCATTGCAACATGTCTGGCCGGCCCTCCACCAGTCGGCAGGGCCTTCCCATCTTCCCAGCCACCGCCGCCTGTCTTCCTCGATGACCGCCCATCGACCCCTTGACGATGCTTCAGAAGCAGCGCCTCAACACGCTCAAAGGTGTACGCCAAGCAGGCCAGACACGCCATGCAGGTGCGAGGCGGGCGCTGCGGAACGTCGCTCGCGACCGCCAGGGAAGCGAGCGCACACAGACATAGCTGCGCCTGGATGGCCGGGTCCCACGTCCAACCCTCGCAACGTATTTCAACTCATGCTCCTTCACTCGGCCTTCCTCTTCGTTCACAACTGGCCCTCCTCCCTCCTCATTCCCATCGCTCTCTTCCTTCCGATCCCCTTCTCTGGTCACTTACAGACAGACCACAGCAACAGACAACAAACAGACACAATGCCCGGCATCCAGGTCATCACCGACGGTCACCCCACCGTCGTCCACCACGGTGCCCACGCTCACTCCCACCAGCAGACCAGCTGCACCTGCACCTGCGCTTGCACCACCTGCAAGCCCGTTACCAAGTGCTGCAGCCCCGTGCCCACCGCGCACCAGGGTGTCCAGTGCTGCCCTCCTGCGTCCGTGCACTCGCACTCGAACGTCCACCTCAACGCGGCCCCCCACGTCCACGGCCACAACAACATTCACTCGCACGAGATGGGCCACCACGGGCACGGACACTCGCACGTCGAGGTTTCCGAGTCGCAGGCGACGTGCGGCAACGCGACTGCGCAGGTCACGACCCACACGTCCCATGTCCAGGTCCATGAGCACCTGAACCACGACGTCTGCTTCAGTCTGCACCAGCTGAACGCCCTGACGCTGCCTCCCGTCCAGTACTCGTCGGCAGCGCACCCGCCCGTCCACCCCTGCCCCGTCAAGGCGGCAATCCCCACCGTGTTTAAATTTGACGCCCGCCTCGTCCGCGACGAGCTGCACCACCCCCTCCTCTGCTACCTGGCTGAGGGCGTGCAGCCCACCCTCTTCAACACCGGCGCTGGAACCCACTGCGGCACGCCCGTCGGCGCTGCCGCTGCCAAGATTGTCTCCGGCCGTCAGCTCCTCGCCGTCGAGCGCCCTGACGGGTACCGTGGCCTGCAGTGCGTCGCGTACGGTACGCTGCTGCTCAGCATCAACGCTGCGCTCCTCGAGGAGACCGCGCGCAACTCGTGCATTGACGGCAAGCGCCTGTGGTCCATCTCCGCGCCGTGCGGCAGCCCCTGCACTGCTGCGCTCGAGTGCCGTGTCGGGGGCGTCGCAAGCGTCGCCGTCGAGCTGCACCCCTCGAACGTCGTCAGCAACGCCATGATCGACCGCGTCCTGCACCTCTGCAAGGCGGGTGCGACGTACGACGTGGCAATGGGCCGCGCGGCCGCGCCGTACAAGGACGGCTGCCCCGTCCTGCACGCGGACGCGCTGACGCTCCTCGGCCAGGTGTGGGCGCGCTTCGGGCGCGAGAGCCTGCGCAAGGACGCCAACTGCGCCTGGGTCGTGCTCACCAACATGGAGCGCGCGCTTGTGTTCCGCCGCGCCGGCGCCGAGATCAAGGTCTCCCACGCCATCGCGTACGACGGCACCAGCACCCCTCGCGACTCGGTGCAGAACATCTACTGCCTCTTCCTCGCGCTCGCAGTGCTCGAGAAGCACCAGTACTCTGCGCCCGCGCACGTCGACATCGTCCACCTCATTTAGGCGTGAGTTGAGATTGTCGTCGATTCGGAACTCATTCCAGGTCCCTGCTGCCTAGGAAAGCGCCGAACGTGAGCCTGCCATACGGCTATGCCTGACTGCAGACCTGGTCCAAGCTACAGGTCATTCAAGTTGCCGCTCAGCTGGTTTGTAAGGTAAGCTAAGGGAGGATTGTTCGAGCTGACATCAGTCCCCGCTGGAGCGTCCAGCCCGAAAACAACAAAACACCACGTCACGGACAAACACATCTCGTAGTCGATCCGGTCTATCTCCGTCGTTGTAGCCAGCAGTCATGCACAGTGTACATAGAGAGCAAGTCTCTGGCGTCCGTCTTCACTGCTCCAGTCAACAGCGTCTTCCTCGTCGCGAGGAAGGGCGTGTTTGGTCCCGTGGCAAGAGTGAGACGGCGATCGGCATTCGCTGCAGCGGGGCGTGGGAAGCTCCTTGTCTCAGATCTGGAACGGATCGGCAGGTCACCACGTCGCCACCTGGTCCAGGTCCAGTCACCCGCTTCTTCGTTTGCCCACCTCTCCACTACCCAGTCATCGCGGACCCAGTCGCACTGCTGGCCTCTTCCTGATGGCAAACAGTCAGTGAGCTTGAATTCGGGTCAGGAGCTGACAGACACAGTGAGGGTGAGCCGCTGTGGCCCCTAGAGCTTACAACCAGCGGGCCCTTCCAGCACCGGCCACATTCACACGGCCAAGTATGAGCTGAACGCCTTCTACGTATAGCTGACTCTCATTAACAGGAGCGTGGGGGCGCGAGCTTGCTGCACTTCTGCGAGGTCACCGGCGGGCGTCTGAGGGATGGTGGTAAGCTGACATCGCTTGCAGGAGCTGACCCGCGCAGTGTCCGCGGAGTGAAGCTATTGAGGGGCGTAAGTGAGCTGAATGCAGTGCAAACGGCTATAGGGGCATGCAGGTGCGCAGCAGGTGAGCTTGCGGATCCTGCGTACAGAGCTGACTGACAGGAACTCGGAGACGCTGTGAGCTGTATCCTCCGGCTCCCCAGCTGACATCAGTCACCGGTGCGGCAGTCCAAGAACACGGGAGAAGGGGTGAGCTTCGCCGCAGGTACGGCAGAGCTGACATGCAGAAACTCATTGCCGGACCCTGAGCTACTTTACCATTGCCGGACTCGTGAGCTACTTCTATGCGAGGGGAGCGCACTCCAGCCCTCGCTCTCATGCATGATGACACGGGGCGAGACCGTCGTTCCCACGCCCCAGAGTTCTCAGTGAGCTCGCTGTCTTGCACAAGCCGATAAGCATCCAGCAAACCCGGAGTTCGAGGTAAGCTACCTGTTGTGCTGTGCTATCCAAGCTGACAGCAGCCACTACTGCGTCCTCGCCGACAATTATCAGGACGTTTCCGGCCCACATGAATAGAAGCGAGTGAGCTTGCAGTCCATGCTTGCGCGACCTCACAGAAGAATAAACACGCACGAAGATCCAGCATCTGTGTCCCTTTCGTCCGAATTGTCCAGCAAGTGCATTGTGGTTACCTTGAGGACGAGAATAAGGAGTGAGCTGAAAAGGTCCTCTTGGACTCGAGCTGACCGCAGTTCAGGACGCAACCAAGAGAGATTGGTGTACGGTAGGCAACCCATGGCCGTCCCCTGGTCCATCCAACTTGACACTGAGCCCGAATACCGTTCGGCTTAGCTCACGACCGGTCGTGTGCGCTGTCCCGTGACCACACACAGCTGACAGCAGGGTTCTCAGAGGAAATCGCGCATTACATCTCAGAGCACTGGGGCGCATCCGGCGATCAGTGGCGCTCGGTAGGCAGGTGACAGAAAGACAGACAGCAAATTGAATCTAGACGTGAGCTGCCTCCATTTCTCAAGCTGACATTCAGTCGAGAGTAAGGTCCAGAACCGTGAGCTGGGTTGGCTCCAGGGTAAATAGCTCACCACAGTTAGTCGGGCCCCGTGGACCTAGAGAGGTTCAGACCTGCATTTGAGTTCGGGAGCTACGCAATGGATCTGACAATTGGTACGGCGGCTAACTGTACTACAGCCGTGAGGTTCTGTAAGCTGTGCGTCATTGCTCTGCAAGCTGACAGCAGTTGATCCGAATTGACCGTTATCTCGGCGAATTCAAGTTGGCCGAACCCCCATCGCCCTTCTTCCTCCAACTCCTGACCCCAACTCCTGACCGTAGGGCACAAGACCGTCGCAAACTTGCTACAGTATGCATTCCGAGAGTGGGAAGGCCTGTCGCAAAAACCTACACGCACACCTCCCTGTGTTCAGATACGTTCCGCCGTTTTGTGCCACCATGCCAGTCATGGGAATAGCGGCGGCACGGGAACCAGATTCCTCTGCAGCATTCTCACGAGACCATCCTCACAACAAAGAGGTCGATAACTCAGCGAGGGCAGCTAACCATTACCACACCACTCATCTCCTTTGTTCTAATTCTCTTCTGGATCTATGACTTCCACAATGAGCTCTGGGTTACCAATCGCTGTTGGGCCCAGCATCCAGCCGACCATCAAAGAGGAGGGGGAGGGCGTGCCCTTGAAGGCACCCAGCAACGTTGCGACACCCCCGACTGCAGCAACAGGCTTCGGCACTGCATCAATCGAAGAAGAAGTCGCTACGGAGCATAGTACTGCTGGGGTGAACATCAATCACACGTCCGGAGATGTCAAGCTCGAGCCCGTCAGCCCTGGCCCCTCAGGGGCATCGCAGACCGCGGACCACCCGAGGGTCACCAACACTGAACAGTCATTGCCGCAGACGAGCACAGCCCAGAAGTTTAGTTCGATTCCAACACGCCGAGAGTCTACCAGCAGTGTGACGGTCTCTCACACCGACGAGCGAATCATCTTATCCATCCCCGCCTACCGCGTTCGGACCCTCGTCCCCGGCAACCCCATCCACGGCACTAGCACTACCTCGCACGCTGGTGCTGGTAGTCCAGAAGTGGAGCTGTCTCCCCCTCCTTCTACTCCTATTGAAGCGCCCATTCAGACCGCCCAGGCTGACAACGACGCCATCGACCCGAGGACACAGGATCTTATCGAGGCCCTGTCCTCCGGACCGCCCGCGCGCTCCCTCCGCCCCCGCAAAAAGGTCAACTATGCACACATCCAGCGCCCATATCTGCGCCAGCCCAAGCCACCAGCGAGCTCGTCAAGCGCTGTGCGTACGGGGAGTGCAACGATCAGCCAAGCTACCGGGCGCACACCTCTGCTTCCATCGTCTAGTCTCTCCGCCGTGCCCAAAGGCGCTGCCTCACTGCTGCACTTTCCCGTCTCTGGCTCCATCCAGCCAACCGTCATGAGGCTCGAGCAGCTCTACGCCAACCCAGCGCTTGCGGCACCCGACCCTCGCCGCCTCAGCCAGGCGTCATGCACCCTCATCAAAGTGCAGGTGGCGCATCTGGCCGGCATCCTCCACCGCAAGCATGTGCTGTGGCTCGCCGACGCGCGTAAGCGCTTCGAGCGACAGCAGGCTCTGAACCGTCACTCTCACCTGAGCCGCATGGCCCCCGACGCGTACAAACCCTTCGTTCGTGACACGTTTTCAGAGTACTTCATCAACTTTCCCTTTTCCGAAGACGATAATCTCGACTTCGAGCATGAGCCTCTGTTCAACATCTCTGACTTGAAGGCCGACTCGACTGGTGCCGTCAAGCCTCATTCACTGAAAATGGCCATGAAGAAGTTTATGGATAGGAGCAACGAGTCCTTTATGGCTGAAGAGAAGGAGAGGTGGACGAAAAGACACAGGGGTCTCCTGGAGCTCAACGCAGCCATACGCGAGGGGCATCTGGACAAGATTGACGACGCCCTCAAGGATGACACGGTAATCGAGATCGAGTGAGGCGGCGCACCTTTGTCCGACACACGCTGCGTCATGCTGGCCTCAGCGCCATTGGTTTGAGGGTGTTCATTAACTTGAGAGAAACTACTGAAGCTTGATGTAGTTACTACATATCTCGTGTCAAGAGTCTTATGCATGTCCGATCCCATGACATTGAAGATCGACCGACGGTCCCAGTGTAGTACATACTGCGCACACCGGCGAAGACCGACTTGACCTCCTGGCTCCGGTTTCTTGCACACTACAGTAGCCCTACCACTGCTCCCCGGAAGTGGCCATTCATCAACCCACAGCACACAGCACACACAGCACTGCCTTTGATGTGACCCCGCTCGCAGTCTCGTATGCATCGGGGCCCACAGCCGCAGTCTGCTCCCCTTCAGCACTCGCTCCCCTCCACGTCCCAGCTGCTCTGTTAGATTTGCATCAAAGGGTGTTCGTTGCCGTTGAAACATCGTCGACCTTTAACTTCTCCGCTGAAGCTTTAACGTCCACAGCCTTTAGCATTTCTCGGGCGTCATCATGTCCGACGTCTCTGAAACCAGCAGCCTGTGCGTCCCCGAGCCCGCAAACTCGCCTCTGGTGCATCCCGACTGGACCATCGGCGACCTCACCATTGTCGCCGCCGACAATGTTCAGCTCAAGTGTGACAAGATCCGCTTCATCAGTCTGAGGTTAGTTTTGCCGGCATTCACAGCTGACAGCAGCTGCCACCTGTATCTGCACATCAAGAACGACGCTCTTGTCTTCGTCAACGTGGACTGCGAGACGTCCGCTGTCATTGCTTACCTGCTGGAGCTTCTAATGCAGCCCAACCTGCCCAGTACCTACACCGTGGGCTTCGATCTGGCCACGCCCTGGGACCTGTGGGCCCTGTGCCTCCAGTTTGCCCAGAGGTACGACTGCTCCATGATGATCCGCCTCCTGCGCTGCGAGCTCCTCGAGGATCTTCTTCACAGCAACATCGCGAGCTTGCGCGCTTTCACTCGTGCCGCAACGCTCAACGACGTGACGCTGGCGTGTCTCGCTCTCAGTAGCGAGGACCTGCACGACACGTGGGGGACCGGCTCCTTTGGGCACAATGTCCTTGACGTGTCCGTCCTCCCCACTGTGTGGGAGCAAGCCATTCCCGAACAGTACTACACTGCACTCAAGATTGCATGGTTCGACGCCAACGCAACCGGTGGCGGGTGGGTCGACCTCAGCAGCAAGTTCATGGAGACAATGCGCGTCTTCTTCAGCGCCGACAACGACTCCTCTTCGTCCGCCGGCGAGCACGACCCCCCTCCCCCGCCCACCACCACAGTGCCTACTCTGTCTACCTATGGCAAGGTCTATGACTCGGACGGTCTACCCCTTTTGGGCGATGAAGCCTCAGCCAATGCTCAGGCTGAGAAGGCCGAGCGCCAGATCCGCCACATCGACGCCCAGATGGACAAGATGCACCAGAAGCTCTTCTCCATCACTCCGCAAACGGTTACTATCCTCCTTGGTCTTAATCAGTCCGCGCCGGCCAGCTCGGCCGGAACCGCTCAGCTGCCTGCTCGCCCTGTCCAGCAAACCCGCACCGCCCAGCTGCCTCCTCGCCCGGTTCAGCTTCCTGCTCGCCCCGCCCAATGGTCGCCCCGCTCCTCTCAGCCTTCCCGCTTCTCTCAGCACCGTGTCCATCCCACTCAACAGTCCTCGGCCCAGCAGCCCGGCTCCAGTCAGCAGAGTCCTCGCACTCAGCAGCGTCCTCGCGTTCAGCACCCAGCCCCTCCCCAGTCCCAGATCAGCTCGAGCCAGGTCCACTCTCCCAGGCGCAACCTCCGCGCATCCCAAATGCGCGGCGACACTGCTCCCAACCAGGTCCCCACGCCTACTTACCCCGGCTGGCCCGTTGCTCCCGGTTGGGTCTCCAATGCGTACGGTAACGGCTACGGCAATCCCGCCTACAACTACAGCTACGGCTACGGCAACATGTCTCCTCAGGCTGTGGACGCCGCGAACCACGCCGTGCACCAGGTGACGGGCTACGTCGACCAGTCTCAGCCCTACTTTCAGAACCAGGGCGGGTACTTCTCCTCTGTTCCCGCCGTGTACCCCCAGTATGGCGAGCGCGAGTGGTACGCACAGACTCCCACCCAGTATGCCGACCCCGCGGCGCAGAACGCCCCCGCCGATTGGAGCCACTGGAGCGCTGGACCCATGGGCCAGCAGGCCGGACAGGAGCGCCACGCCGGCGGCCCCCGCTTCGACCGTCACCGCAAGAGCGGTGCGATGAAGTCCTGGCGCTGAGCGGCGAACACGTGACCATCCTGGGCTTCCACACCCAGTCCGACCTTAAGAAGAACAATACACCACTCATTCCTGCGTTCGCAAGAGCGAACAATAAGCACTTTGTAGTTTTTATAGGTATATGACTATCCGTTCAGGTAATAAACGAGGTGGCTTTGCTAGGAGCTGAAGCAACTGAGATGTACGCAGCGCGAAACCAGCCTAAAGGTGTGCTCCTCGAGTTTTCAAAAATCCCGTATGGATGCAATCGGCGGTTGCATAGGACTAATGTATCTGATACTCTGTCAAGCATCCGCATAAAAGCAGGCTTTGCATAAGGAGGCTCATGTCGGCTAGCACCTCCGGCCCCCATTCCGTGAAGGCTAGTCAATCAACTGTGAGCTGGCTGCGAGGCGTACATATGCCCCTAGAGGGTTCGGTTCCGTACATCCAGATCTTGCACCTTTGAACCCTCGCACTCTCGCCCGTGCTGAGTAAAATCTGGGTGTAGAACCCGATCGTCCCCGATGTTGGGATACTCTGAGAGACGCGGTGACTGAACCTGCCAGCCGCCACACAGGTGTGGCACGGACCGCTGGTCATGGGATCTGGAGTTCGCCTAAGTGTGTATCTGTCTGGGGCTGCGCAGCTGCACTCTCAGAGTAAACGTAGATTATGGGGATTGAGATGGCTCACTGCAACTATCCTGACCCCTGTGAGAGGAAGTGGCGTGCATTCGCCTTAAGCAGCACCGACCAACATTTGTTGCGCCCCAGTTGCGTGCAACAAACATGTCGTACGCTGGGCTGGGCGTAACACATACCACAGCGAGGATCTCGCCCCTTGATTGCCTATGTGAGCTGACCAGACTTGTGTCCACACACCCCGTTCCCATGATGCACTGCGCAAGCGCGCACTCGTGCGACGTGTGATTCAGACGGCGCGAAGGAGCGTATCTGGCGCGCCGCTTGATTCCCCAACGCTCCGGCATTGCCCTCATCCCAACACTATATCAAGGGGAAAGAGCATTGTTACTAGTTCTCTCTTCACATCATCAAACATCATGGTTCGCTACGGCGTCTCGTGGCAAGGCCTTCTCCACAGCAAGCACATTCACTGCCCGACGGGCGACGCCCTGGTGGTCTCCACTGATGGCCTCGGCTTCCGTGTCGACTCCTCTCTCCTGTACGCAGCCAGGTAAGCTTTCTACCTGGCCTGAAGAAGCTAACATCAGCGCCCAGTTCGAGGCTGCCCTCAGGAACCTCAAGCCAAAGGTCCTCTGGATGACTGAGTCCGGCCTCGAGTCCAATAACACCATCTGGTACTTCCTCGATCTTCTCCAAAAGGGAGACATCCCCTGCAAGCCTCCCGTGACCGATATCCTTGGAGTCGACTCTTGGTTCAAGGTGGCGCTTTTCGTCGTAAAGTACAAGAGCGAACTCGGTCGATCTCGTCTCATTATGAACATCATCCTGCAGATTCTCAACCGGAACACACGGATCATGCACGCGTGGATCATCGGTGCCATCCTCCGCGACCTTAGTCTTTGCCTCTTTGCGCTCCGTGCTTCCCACATTCATGGACAGTGGCCGAAGCAGCGGGGCGTACCCTACCTTCCTGGTCGCAACGAGCTGGATCCGTGCGGCATTCCCCGCGAGCTCGCCGAGGTCATTCCCCGCGATTATCTGCAGGCTCTCGTTACCACGTGGGACATGCTCAAGCCGACCGACGATCACAACGCCTACGAGGACCTCTCCGACTGCTTCGAGTTCTGTCTGCTCTACGGCACTCAACCTGATCCGAATGCATGGAAGCACCCGTTCTGGAAGCCATACGATGACGATCCGTCGCCCGAGTCCTCACCGCCTGACCGTGGCCCCGGCTCCCCCGTGCTTCCCCGCCCTAGGCATCTTCTTGAGAACCGCGGCCACACTGTCCCCGAAAGCTCCTACTGGGAGTCAGTCTCCGACCTGGAGACCGAGGAGGTTATCAGCACCAACCCTGACGGCAGCCAGGGAGCGCTTTGTGAGTTCCAAAACCCATCCTCAGCCAAACAACTCACCACTGACAGACATGCAGGGCTTTGGCTTGGTCCACCTGCCGCTGGAGGCCCCTCACAGGAAACCGACACGAGCCAAGTTGAGGCAGCACCGGCCAGCGGCTCCGGCGAAGCGACGTCCGCGGCTAGCTCCAGCGGGGAAGCACCGATCGAGGATTCCCAGCACGGGTCCATCGCTAGTGACACAACCCTTGTCGACGAAACGGCCGGCGCCACCACTGTCGGTGCCTTCGACGTCCTCGAAATCCCTGGAGACGGCTACCGGTACAATCCGCGCTGTCGCCGCGACGGCTGTGACGCTTCATGCGGTGGACACCACTCACTCCATGATGACCAAGATACCCCCACCGCCGTCAGCGTTCCTTCGATTCAAATCTCCTCAGCCGACCAAGGTTCGGTTCGCGACCCCTCCGGCGGACAGCCCTCCCTCGACAGCCACGGGAGCCACTCGACCGAAGCCTCTGCGCCAGTCCCCCACGCCTCAGGCGCCTCTCGCCCCATTGCGATTCCGAGCACAGTTAACCCTAGCTACCGCCACGTCGCACGCTGCCGCCGTGGCGACTGCGACGGCTCCTGCGGGACACACCTCTCGCGCAGCGAGCAGTCGGCCGATCGTGCCGTCCGAGCCTTCCCGTCCTACACCCCGCCGACGCGTCAGGTTCGCACCGTCAGCCGCCCGACTGTCAGCCTCCCCGAGGTTTCAGGCACCTCTGACGAGCTCACCGCCACCGACGCCACGGAGGTCCACGACACTGGGTACCGCTACGTCCCCCGCTGTCGCCGGGCCGGCTGCGACGGCTCATGTGGCTCGCGACACCGCCAGGGCAGCGACGATGCCGCCCCAACCTGGAACACCGTCTACCACTCTACAGCGTCATTCCGGGTCACGCCCAGCCCTCGCCGTAGACCCAACCCCGCCGTCTGTCCTCTCCGGATCATCACCTCGTTCCCCGCCCGCCCCGTCCGCGCACCCGCTGCCACTGTCCCAGCCGCAGAGCCCAGTTTCGGCCCCTTGGTCGAGTCGCCTGTCCAGCTCAGCACAGAACCTCGCCGTCAACTTGAGCGCGGCATGCCCCCCGGGTACACCGAGTCGCAGCTGCAGCATGCCGCCGGCGACCCCAGTGATGAGTCCGACTATGTCCGCCTCGCAAACGAGCTTCACCGCATCCTCCCCGCGAACTTCAACAGGCCCTCGCCGGGGGCAGCCCGCAACGCGGCACCGCAGGCACGCCAGCCTGCCGAGCGCCCCTTCCAGCAGCGGTTCTGGGGAGCCGTCGCAGAGATGCGCCGCCGCGATGCCCCTCCCGCCGCCGATTAGGTTCCCGGCTCCGTGCTCGCCCAGGCGAAGGAGCACGTGGTCCCCCGCCCCGTCGCCACTTTCTCGCTCCACGACTCGATCCCCAAGCCTGACGCACCACTCACACCCCCCGCTGCCGCCTGGCGCGGCGTCTCCCACCGCCTTCCAGGGCCCCTCGCCCGAGATGCTCAAGCGCTTCGCTCCGTTCCCGAAGGCCGCCGAGAAACCTGAGAAGCGCGCCAAAGGTATTCGCGCGTGGCTGAGCCGGCGGCGCGGTGCCTCCACCTGAACACATTCCCGCTCCACACGTATCCCTAAAACAACATCAATACCGCATAGCCCAGTCCCGTCGCCCGATATCCCAACACCGAGCAAACAACTCGCATAGCCAGCCAGCCCATAAGCCTCAGTTCAAGCACTGGTATCCCTGTGCCGTCCCCATAACCCTCACTTAGCAATGACCCCTCACCCCCATGTGTATTCCGCCACTTCTCGCTATTTCACGTGCCTTCTGCGTCCATTCCGGTCCTTACCTTCCAGTTTATAAGTCAGAAAAGTTAATGCAAAATGTGTATAAAAACCAGTGCCGTCATCTTAATGTACTCACAGCTATGCGAGAGTCGTGCTGTATTGGGGCCTCGACAAGACTCAGAGAACTCTTATGTGCAACGCCGACGGGCGTCAACAGGCCGGATGGTAGTACGCATGCATCAGCGCTTGACGAATAATTGCGGTAAATAAATGTATTGTCGGCGGCCCGCCACATGCCCTGTCTGATCCGCGCCAGCGTTCAGCGGCCGGTATTGATCAGCTGAAACACCGGGTGACGCATCTGGCTCCAAATCGCCTCCCTGGCACTCTACAGCCTGCAGCCTGCTTCCAGTTTGTATCGTACATGCATAGACAACGTGCACTCTAACCCCTAACGTTTTAGACGGCGAAGACGGCGGCGGCGCCCATGCCGGAGCCGACGCACATGGAGGTGACGAGGATCTTGGGGCCCTGCTGCTCCTTGTTGCGGCGGATGACCTCGTGGAGGCCGGTGACGACCTGGCGGATGCCGGTGGCGCCGAGGGGGTGTCCGAGGGCGATGGCGCCTCCGTTCGGGTTGACCTTGGCGGGGTCGAGGCCGAGCTCGCGCGTGGTGTAGACCATCATGGACGAGAAGGCCTCGTTGATCTCGAACACGTCGACGTCGTCCTTGGACAGGCCGGCGTTCTTGAGCGCCTTGCTGATGGCCGGCACGGGCCCGATGCCCATGTACTTGGGCGTCACGCCGACGGTCGCGCTCGTGACGTACGTCGCGAGGATGGGCTGGCCGAGCGCCTCGGCCGTCGAGCGCTTCATGAGCACGGCCATGGCCGCGCCGTCAGTCATTTGCGACGTGTTCGGCCCCGTGCTCTGCTTGTTGCCCCACGAGAACGCCGGCTTGGCCGCCGCCATCTTCTCCATCGTCATCCCGTGCCGGATGCCATCGTCCTCCGTCACCGTGATCTCCGAGACGGGCGACGACTTGTCCTTGGCGTCGGCGTGGATCGTCGTGTCGATCGGGATGATCTCCTCGAGGAAGCGGCCAGACTTGGACGCCTCGGACGCCCGGTTGTGCGAAGCAAGACCCCACTTGTCCATGTCCTCGCGCGAAATCTTGAAGTCGGCAGCGACGTTCTCGGACGTCCAGCCCATCGGCTCGGCGCAGTCAATCGCCGCCTGGCACGTGTCGATCGCCTTCTCCTCGAAGACGGGCGTGGGGCGGGGGCTGGCGTCAGCGGGGCTCACTCGGAGTGCGCGAGGGGTCGTTCTAAGGCTTCCTGATCACTGCAGCCCCTTTCAAGAGACCGGCAAGCGTTTCTGGACTCCTTGGAGAGCTGCTGGCTCCCCCTCGCGCTCACACTCACTTGTGGGTCATGCTCTCGACGCCGGCGGCGATGCCGATCTCGATGTCGCCGGCGCGGATGCTGTCCGCGACGTGGCGGATGGCCTGGAGGCCGGACGCACAGAGGCGGTTGACGGCCTCGACGGGGACGTGCTCGGGGAAGCCGGCGGCGAGCGCGGCCGCGCGCGCGTGGTACGCCGGCGAGAGCAGGTGGCAGTTGCCGACGATGATGTCCTCGACCTGGCCCGGCTTGAGCCCCGCCTCCTTCACACCCTTCTGCAGCGTCTGGTACAGCAGCGTGTCGGGCGACGTGTCGCGGAACGAGCCCTTGAAGGCGCGGCACATCGCAGAGCGCTTCGCGTACTGCGCGTCAGCTGGGTTTCTGGCAGTGGTGGGATGGGGCGGCCGCGCGAATTCCGGCACGCTGGGATGCCCACTGCACACTGCACGACTAGCAGTTCACGCGGTGTTCCCGCGTCGGTCTCTTCGAGCTGAGCGCGACACCATGCAAGCTCACGGAGCTCCGGGCTGTTCTGCGTGCCAAAGCTGGGGCGCTCACTGCCAGAGATCGCTGAGTCGTGGAGTTCCGAGATGTCCGGACAAGCCGTCCCCTCCATCGGTGGCTTCCCAAGCACCGAGGTTTCACTCACAGTAACGACAATGTCATCAGGCTTGGGCGTGGTGAGCTCCTGGACACGGGCGGAGGTGGCGTAGCCGCGCATCTGGCGGGCGATGGTCGACAGGCGGAAGGAGGCCTGCATGGTGGACGTGGGCGGAGCGAGGTCGGTGGTGCGAGTCTTTAGCGGGGTACGATTTCGTTCCTGTCGAGCAGAGGACTCGGCGGCTGATGGGAGATGGACAAGTGATGAAGAGCGATCGGGCTGACGATCGGCAGAGAGAGTGTGCAGAACGGAGACGATGCGGAGGACGGAACTGGTGTTCACGGCGGTCAGCCGGTCGGCTTTCTGCGCGTGCTGACTGGGATCGGTGAGTACTCAGCTGCGCGGTGACGGCGGGCCCGGGGCCGTGGGCTCCGAGGAGGCTCGGAAATCGGGTGCCCCGACCACCGATGGAGCCTTCTTCCGGCCGCGGTGTCTCCACCGTCCCAGCGTACGCAGGCCCGGACAACTCTCCCACGGATGTACTACCTGTCTCACAGTCATTCCACAGCGCCCACAGTGTGAGCCCAACAGGCATGCATGCCAACAGTACAATCGCAACACCTGGTCGGTGAAGATGATGGGTTCACAACAACGCCGGTAGATGGGTGATCGGCGATGCATGCACGACGATCGGCGCGGAGATGAGTCCCGCCGGGCCACGCGGTGACGATCGGTGACTGCATCCGAGACGTCTCGGAGTTCGGGATCCGCGCTGCGCCCTGCCCACCCGTTGTCTTATCTTCGGCTAAGTCGCGCTCATCGTCCGCCAGCCGCTCGCTGCTCTTGTGACCCACTGTACCCGTCCACTTCCTTTGACTTGTCATGCAACAACGACACTGCGGATGCAGCGCTGCCGAGAATACCAAATACATGGGGATGCTAGAACTACTACTGCGCTGTGCGTGCTTAGACAGCCTTCTCCTGGACGTTGGGGCCGACCTCGAAGCTGGCGCCCGTCTTCTCCTTGACCTCCTTCAGCGTCGCGCCAGGCTGCAGCTCGATGAGCGTCAGCTTGCCCGCCTTGCGGTCGACCTCGAACACGGCGAGGTCCGTGATGATCATGCTGACGCAGCGCGAGCCGGTCAGGGGCAGGGAGCACTCCTGGACGATCTTGGGCTTGCCGTGCTGTTTCGTCAGCTTTCCGCACCTTCTCTTCTCGTCTCCTGAGACCCCGTGGAGCCTCCGGGTTCCTCCTGGGGCTCAAACTCACCTTGTCAGTGTGATCCGTGCACACGATAATCTTCGTCTGGTCGGGAGAGGAGACCAGGTCCATCGCGCCGCCCATTCCCTTGACAAGCTTGCCGGGGATCATGAAGTTGGCGAGGTCTCCGGCCGCAGAGACCTCCATGGCGCCGAGGACGGAGACGTCGATGTGTCCGCCGCGGATCATGGCGAAGGACTCGTCAGAGCTGAAGACGGAGGCGCCGGGAGCCATGGTAACTGGAGGGTTAGCATTCGTTTTGTCTTCCCGGAGCAGGACTGCCCGCAGCTCGGCTGCGCATTTCTTGCTACTCACCAGTCTCCTTGCCGGCGTTGATGATGTCGGCGTCCATCTGCTCGCGGGTCGGGAGGGGGCCCATGCCGAGCAGGCCGTTCTCGGACTGGAGCCAGACCTTCATGCCGTCGGGGATGAACGAGGGGATGAGGGTGGGCATGCCGATGCCGAGGTTGACGTAGAAGCCGTCCTTGAGCTCCTGGGCGGCGCGGCGGACGATCTGCTCGCGGCGCGCGCGCGCCTCGCCCTTGCCGAGCGCGCCGGCGGCGGCGCTCTCCTCACCCTCGGCGGGGCGCACCGACTCGATCTCGATCTCCTTCGGCGTCGTCGCCTTGACGATGCGGTTCACGTAGATGCCCGGCAGGTGGATCTCCATCGGGTCGAAGGTGCCGATCGGGACGATCTCCTCGGCCTCAACAATGGTGATCTTGGCAGACTTGGCCATGGCAGTCGCAAAGTTGTTGGCGGTGTAGCGGAAGATGGCGTTTCCGGCCTCGTCGACCTTCCAGGCGCGGACCAGGGCGATGTCGCCGTAGATGCTCTCCTCGAGGACGTACTCGCGGCCGCGGAAGGTGCGCTGCTCGCGGGGCTTCGGGTACTCGAGCGGCTTGCCGTCCTTGTCGTGCTTGGACGGGATCGTGCCCTGCTGCACGGGCGTGTTGTTGCCGGTCGGCGTGTAGAACGCGGGGATTCCGGCACCGGCAGCACGCATGCGCTCAGCGAGCGTGCCCTGCGGGGTGAGCTCGAGCTCGATCTCGCCGTGCATGTACATCTGCTCGAGGGGCTTGTTCCTGCCTGTTAGCAATGTCCGTCCGCGGAGGAGCTGGAGGCCGCTCGCCGGGGAAGCCTGCGGTCGGGCTCGGCCCGCCCGAGCCTCAGCGAGCCAGCCGCTCGCCAGCGAAGCTCGCTTCAAGCAGTTCGCTACAGTCATGAGATGAGCTCCGCTCGCCCTCCCCAGCCGCTGTTCGCGCTCGCTGAGCTTGTCTGCCCCGAGGCTGCTGCTCGGCACCCACATTTGCGGCGAGCACTTCCGGGAGAAACCCGCGCTCTTCTGCAGCGCAGCTCGAACAGCCAACTTGAGCGGTTCCCGCACAATACTCACGAGCCAATGTACGACGCGATGACCTTGCTCAGCTGCTTGGTCGCGAGAAGCTTGCCGAGACCCTTGTTCTCGCCGTTGACGTAGGCGCCGGCGTTGTTGGAGACACCGGTGAGGTTGTTGATCTCGGGCTTCTTGGAGAGGGCATCGATGAGGGTGTTGGGGAGGCCGCAGAGACCGAAGCCCGAGGCGAGGACGGTGTCGCCAGACTTGACGGCGTCGATGGCGGTGTCGGCGCTGTCGAAGAGCTTGCTGTTGAGGCGGAGGGCGGTGGACGCAAACCCACGGCGGGCCGGGAAGGAGAGCGCCATGCGCGCGGTGGGGGAGAGGCGGGACAGCATCGTGTCGCTGGTGGTGAGGAGGGGATGGGTGATGGAGAGATGGAGAGATGCAGCGAGCAGGGCAAGGTCATGCAATGCATGGTGGTCGCGCGGGAGACCCGGATCAACCATGGGATGCTGGCCGCGGTGTTCGGACTTGTCCGTGCCGCTGCCGCGGCAGAAGCGCCCTGGAAGCCCACCGGGGCTTCGGCCTCGGAAGCTCCGACCGACCACTGTCCCCCTCGCTCTCTCTCTCTCTCTCTCGCACTTGCCCTCCCAGCGACGCATGCATGCGCGCACGGAATGCAGTTCCTCTTCCGTCTGCAGCGCAGCTGTGGCCCGATAGGCCCGACCCTATGCCGCACACCATGCATGTGACGCGGCTATCTGCCTGCAATCTCGATTGCCTGCCGTGACTAACTGCGGTGTCCCACAGTAGTCACCACCCCCTCCGCACTGAACAGCGCAGGGGTGCTCAGGTAAGCTGGCCGCAAGCGAGCAGGCCCAGGTCTTGGCGGGGATAGAGGCCGCTTTACCCGTCCCCGGAGTGATCAGATCTGCGTCTTGTGGAGAAGTGTTCCGCGTCGCTAAGCGGACCCGGTGCGGGTCCCACACACCCCCACATTACCCACACCGGAGCTCCAGCCGGAGGCTGGCGCGTGGTCTGTCCTGACCTGTCCAGGTCTGTACCTCGTGAAACTTGTGTGCCTCATCGTCATCCGCATCGTCGTTGACGATGTGACTCTTGTCGCTGGCTAACTCAGTCTGCTTGCTCAGCGGGGTATGCATACCTCGCCTTGCCGTGGTTAGTGACCCATGACGGCCGATGGACGTTCAAGGCCAGGTCGGTTTAGCCGAGTTGGATATTCCGGTTATCTCTGGCCTTCCCTTGTTGTGACTTCCGATCCTCACCCGAGGGGGCAAGGGAGACTGACTTTTTTCGAGCGTTCTCCTGCCGCACTCGGGAATCAGCTTCATTGGCTTCCACTCAGGCGGAATTAGCACTGCAAGCAAGCAAGACACCTCTCTGCATGCGTGGAGATCTGCTGCTCATTTCGAGGTATCCAGACGGGCGAGGCTGGCTCAGAGGTTGCCGGCATCTCTGGCGCCGGTCCTCGGTGGAGGTTGTCGAACTGAGCGCCACCATCTGCGCAACGCCTCATCGCTCATCGCCCGACACGTCTGACAGCCACAGTCTGACACAGTGGATACATTCTCCAATCTTCTGACTTACATACACGGCTGCGTGACACAATGCTCAGCCCCACGTCGACCTGGCGACCGCGCGCCTAAACAGCAAACGCCCAACCCATCCCCCAGCTCCCAGCGCCAGCAACGTCATAATCCCAATACCTAAGCCTGTGTGTCAGCTCTGGATCACGCCTCGCAAAGCTGGTGCGCGGCTCACCGGGGGTCCTTCTCGTCCTCGATGTCGGACTCAGACGCAGGCCCCCAGAACGCCTCGCACTCGAAATCGGCACACCCCTCGCACCGGGAACAGGGGTACTCACGCATGGCAAGGTCGACGTAGTTGGTGGCGCGCGGCGCGAGGCTCTTGATGAGGCTGGTGCACCAGTGCCGCGGGCGCTGGTTCACGGTGACCTGGGCGGTGCGGCGGAACCCGCAGTCGGCGGCGTACGGCCCCAGCGCGAGCTCGGCGGGGTACCCGTTGATGTGTGTTGTGCGGGCAGTGCCGCCGCGCGCGGCATAGTCGGCGACGGCACGGGCGGCGACCGCGCGCTCGGCGTAGATGACCGTCGCGTGCGCGGGCACCTCGCGCGCGACCTCGAGCGCGCGGTCGAGTTGCGTGAACGTGTACACGCCGGCCTCGGTCGGGGCCGCGTCGAGGTAGTGGTGCGCGCGGTGGCCCAGCTCCGCCGCGAGCAGGTCGCTCACCTCGGACGACAGGAAGACAAACGCCCGGTCGCGCAGGTACTTGAGCTGCGCGGCGATGCGCTTGATCTCGTGCGGCAGCGGCGCGTCCTCGCGCCTCTGCGTCGGCAGCACACTCCCGTCCACGATGACGGGGACAGGGCCCGTCTCGAGCACGCGCACGTCGAGCCCGCCAGGCAGCACGTGCACGTTCTCGGGCAGCGCGGGGCGCGGGCCGACCACGGCATCGACGGCCGGCAGGCCCTGCAGCTCGCCCTCGAGCGCCCAGGTGCGCACATTCGCGCACGCCGCGAGCAGCGTCTGCGCCCCGGTCAGGAGAACGGCCTCGTTCCCGTCCGCATAGACGTGCGCGAGGGGGACCGCCCAGCTCGCGATCGGATCTGGGGTCAGCTTGTGGTATCGACTACAGTGCAGCCGAACTCACACTCGTCACTCGCGACGATGAGAACAACGCCGACAGGCACCTCGCGCTCGCCGCGCTCGAAAATGTCGCGCAGCTCGCGCCGGCGCTTCGTCTCGCCCGCCGCGTTCGGCATCTCCGACAGCAGGGAGGAAATGCGGTTCAGCACGGCGCCCAGCTCAGCGAGGTGCTCCTCGCCCAGCGACGGGGCGGCCTTCTGCAGCGACGCTGTCATTAGCTTAATCTCTCGCATAGCTCACTGAATAGGGACGTCAGGCGCTTTTCGCGCACGACGAGGTCGAGCGGGTCGGACGCGACGTAGGCCGCGCGCGCCTCGGACACGAGCGCGTCGAGGGTCGACATGACAGGATAGATGAATGGGTGGGTGTAGATGGTGTTCGTGGAATGGGGGACAAAGTGAGCACGGACGCCTCTTATGTACGACTCCGCGCGCCGGCTTCACCGGCATCCGCACCGGAAGCGCCAGGTCAGGCGCTCCTCGCGACGCCCCGTTCTCACGCCCGCGAGCGCCAGCGAGTGCCCGAGAGCGCAGAAGCACACGATGGCGCACGCGCGCCGAGATCTCGAGCGAACCGATCTCGCGGCCGTGTTGGCCCGGGCGAGGCTGGCGACGATCTGCGCTGGAATTGGCACGCACAATCCGGGCGCGTCCGGCTGTTCCTTCGCTGTTCCTTGAACTCAAACTCTCGCATCTCTGCAGCACACGTTTGTCATGTCCAGCCCAAGTAGCCCAGGCGTGAGGCAGCCGCCCTTAGAAGAGCCTCCACCGGACAACGCCTGCATACCGTGGCCGGCCGGCTCCGACAGGCACCCCGCGCCAAGCCCGCCGACAGTCCAGAATTCCGCGCCTCGCCATTCCTCCCTCCAACGCCGCACGCTCACCGCACGCCCTCGACGCCTCCCCGAACTCCGAGACGCGGCGCACAACTCGCCCTGCGCCTCAGCCCTCAGCCCGACGCCCCGCGGCCAACCGCCGCCGCCGCCGCTCCGCAGCACACAGCTTGCGAGCTCCGCCTCGTTATATCAGTCGGTAGATAGTGTGACTCTTACGCTCAGCGCCGATTGATCACACAGTCATGGGTTCGAGCCCCATACGAGGCTGCTTTTTGGGAGCTCTCTGCACGAGAGAGTTGAAGGAAAGAGGTGGCGTTGGTGTCGGTGGCTTGAGGGGCGAGGTGGGGTGAGAGACAAGGGAGGCAATTCAGGGCAGCGGGCGTGGACAGGTTACGGTCCTCTGAGCTGGTAGAAAGTGTGGGTAGTCGGAAGGGGAAGTAACGGAATGCGTGAGTAGCCAGTGCAAGCAGTGATGCGTGGTCGAGACTCTGTCGAGAGGACGATTCTGCGTTGGAGCCCGAGCGGACGATCCCGCTGGCGGAAGGACGATCATCGCAACCTGGATTGGCGTCGGTGGCACATCAACCCTTTTGCACCTTGCCTGTCGCCCTCGCACGGGGCGCGTGGACACGCTTGGCATCTGACTGCCCACCGCAATCCGGATTCCAGCTTGAGAGAGATTGTCTCGCTTCCCGCGCTACAACGGACTGAACGCCGGCGGCAGGAGGCGATAACTTATGGGCCGACCGCCACCCAACCCACTCCGCGTTCAGCACGGCTTGATCTTGTCCACTGGAACTCCAGCGAAGGATCTTGCCATTCTGTGAGCCAGCATATGCAGAACTCATCCACTCAGTAGCTACACAGAGCCCATACGCGGTGCTTAAAACTCAGGGCCGCCAGGACACCGCACGTCGGGCTCCTCAGGGACCTCCTCACCGCCGACCCTGCGCATGCCATCTCCGCCGCCCTCGGGCCAGTCAGGCGTCGCCGACGCGTCCAAAAAGCGGACGAGGCGCCGTCTCGGCGGCCTCGCACGCGCTCGCTGCCCCCAAGCGGGATTGAACCACTGACCTTTCCTTGAAACTCGACGCTGCTGTACGGGAGCGTCTACGAGAGGAACGCACTGCCACTGTGCTATGCGGGCGGATGCTGATGCTCTCCGACGGGCGCTGATGAGGGCCGCAGTGGCCGGGGAGCCCCGATATGACCTCAGGCCCTTCAGCAACGACAGCGTGTGATCAAAACGATTGCAAACTGAGCGGGATGTTGTGCCCGCAGGTGGTGGCTCACGTAGCGCGATGGGACGCTCAAATCCGCACGTGCGCCCGATCAGCGCGTGCATGGACATTCATCGACCGGCATGCCGACGCCCCGCGGGGCTTACGAAAGAAACCTCTGGCGGCCGAACTTCGAATTCACGCGATTTCTGGGTATGGGCAGGAAGGGAAACCGTTCAATATGCCAAAAATGATGAAAAACGACCCGGAACAGACTGAAGAACAAGAAGATAACGACGCCTGTGAGATTCGAACTCACGCGGGAAAATCCCAACCGCTGTCTGAAACAATAGCAAGCGATCACCTTAAAACCACTCGGTCAAAGCGCCGGAGGGGAGGGGGCGTAGTTGCCCCCAGGTTATGGTAGGCGAGTAGGGCACGAGTCACGTGCTCCCCCTGGAGTGTGGCGAGCGAGACAGAGGAGTACATAAGGGCGACACGCACCTGTGACTCCTCTCCATCGCTCTTCCCCTCACTCGCCGCCTGCGTCTGGCTCTCAGCACGTTTCTCTTGTCTTAGCCCCTACTAGTATAGTACGTAGCCTACCATGGCCGGCAACTCCCCCGCCCCGAGCCACCCCAGTAGCACCTCGGCGGCCCAACGCCTCGCCGACGACCGCCAGCGCCAACAGCAACGCCTGGAGGAAGAGCGTACCGAACGTGAGTCCCGTCTTCAGAGACGCCAGCAGCGCCGCGATCCCGCGGCAACCCCTACCCCGGCCCTCGACCCTACACTCAAGGAGACCGAGGAGGGTGAAGACGATGAGTCCGACGTGGACGATCTTCAAGTCCTCTACGACCGCCAGGCTGCCACCGAGGAACTCTTCAAACAACGCGAACAGCAACACAAGCGCGACTTTGAAGCCCTACAAACCCAGATCGCGTCACTCGGCAAGCGGCGCCGCGAGGACGACGACCTCGATGACCCCCTGCCTCTCATCGAGATTCAATTCGCCTACCTGGACGAGAAGCACCGCGAAGCGGCACTCCAAGGCAAGCTCGCACCCGAGTTTCTCATCCATCTCTTGCCACCCACCCACTCCTTCTGGAAGGATGTGCCGGACCGCTCCACTGTCGCGCTCCTCACTGACACGTTGGACCCCGACCACTTCCAAGCCGTGCGCCCCAAGAAGTCTGAGGCGGACGTCGTGAAACGTTTCATCGCCTCCATCCCCAACTTCGCAGTCTTCGCCGTCGCATGGATGAACCTCGCCACCCTGATGGCCCACGGCGTGGACGCACCTAGCGCGGGTGCCCTGCACCGCTCGATGGTCATCTACATGGAGTGGATTGCGGACACGTCACACACCCATACCTGGGAGTCCGTGGTCCGCTACCACCTTCGTTTCTGCGCCCAACGCTTTGCCGCAGGGGGCTCCGACGCCCGAATCTGGTCCAACCCGGTCGACCCCTCCATGTTGACACTGCTCCAACGCCGCGACACTACGCCCAGCACGAGCTCCCGCACGAACCAACGCGCCAATCGTCGCAAGTCCCGCGCCTCGCCCCCCCGCAGCTCCGCCTCGAACAAGGTGGGCGAGTCAACCTGCCTGAAGTGGAACAATGGCACCTGCTACAACAAGTCCTGCCCCCGTCGCCATGTGTGTTCACTGTGCGACGGCAAGCACCGCCTCAAGGAGGGCCACTCCTCCGAGGGGCGCAAGGCCTAGCGGGCCCAGCGCCGTGCCCCCCTGGCGACGGAAGCACGGCGCCTAGACGATCATGTCGCCAAACCTCCTTCTGTGCACTCCGCTTCTCCCTTGGCTTCTACAGACCAGCCACCCGAGGGCCGCCCCGACGCCCCAGTCACCGCTCCCACCCCTGTGCACCCCAGCCCACCTGTCACTACCGCGACACAGCCCCGTGAGACCCTCGCCGACGATCGATCCGCCCCCTCCGGCCCCTCCCCTCCTGTGCACGCCCACCGCTCCGCCGAGGATACAGCCCGGCTCTCCACGCCCTGCCTCGCCGATCACGCCCACAACACCCCTTCTGTGCGCTCCTCTTGCGCCTCGCCACAGCCCACCCCCTTGGTGCAAGACCCGCCCGGCCCTGCCGCGCCACCACCTCTCGCGAAGAGAACCCGTCAGGATAGCCCGGCGCCTCCGCAAGCCCTCTCGTCACGCCTGACACGGCCCCGCCCCCTCCGCGACCGCCTTGCCGCACCCGGTGCCCCCGAGTCGAGCCTCTCCTCGCGGGACCCGACAGCTGCCGCAGCGCTCGTTCTATTCGGCGGTCGACACCGACCCCCTACCCCTGCTCACGGGATGCCCTCTTCTTCCCCGTTCATCGGGATGCCCCTTCCTCCGGATGTCCGCGATGCTGCTCCCACAGGGTTGAATCCTTCCCCTGCGGCTAGCCCAGTGGCACACGTTGATGCAGTGTTGAACCCTTCCACTGCAGGCAGCTCTGCCGCTCGCCACTCGCCCCGGTACCCCCTGGCGGGCCCCGTGCGCTCAACCCGCTCGGACGAGCTCGCTGCTGTCCCGGCCGTTTCCCCGGAGATGTTAAATAGACCGGGCTCGAGCATGCCCTCGCCCGGCCTCGCTCGCGCGAGCAATGTCGGTAGTCACCCACGGCCGGATGTAACGCCCCCCGGGCCATTACATGTGTCCCTCCCCGGCCCCGACATCCTAGCAGACCTCCGCGCCATGGGCCTGGTCTCTGACCACCCAGGCATACCCCCATTCCCGCTACCATCCCCGGGGAGACCCAGCACCGTTGGCCCAGCTGACGCTGCGGCCGCCCCGGGAGCGGACGAAGGGAATCCTATTGTCTTGTCCGACTCACCGGACGCGGACTGCCCGAGCCCCGTCACACACGCGGCCCAGTCTGTTGTCAGCCCGGTCAAGCGAGCCGCAAGGGGAGCCCACGACCCCAGTCCGCTTCCCCAGCTTGGGACGCCCAGGACCACTCACCGCTCAGTCGCTCAGGGCCCCCTGACCCGCAACCCGGCGTCTCCGACCCCCGACCAGCTGGACACCGACGACGGGCCCCCGATCCCAGCACGCGCTCACCCCGCTGTCGCTGGCGACGCCCCGGCGCTTGCGACGGACTCCGTCGCTCAACTTCGCTGCCTCCGGCCTGGTGCCAAAGTTCCCTCCGGCATTCCCGGGCCGCCATTCGCCTGCCCCCACGACGGCTGCGACAAGTTGCTCAAGTCGCGCGGTAGTCTCCACAACCACTACGACGGCCACTTCGGACACAGATGGGAGTGCACACTGTGCGGCCACACCGGCATATCCCGTCAGTGGATGCTCGCCCACGCCCTGGCATGCTCCTCCGCATACTCCACGGCCACGGACCCTCATGATGTCCCATCAGCACCCGTTGACGCCGACCCCGCCGCGGCCCCGATTGACGACTACATGCGCTGTCTTCGCCCCGCGAGCCGCGTCCCGCCGGTCAAAGGCCCCCCTTTCCTGTGCCCCGAACCAGAGTGCGCCCACATCCTGCAATCGCACGAGGGCATGCGCAAGCACTACCAGACCCACGGGGGCCCCTTGTTCGAATGCAAGATCTGCGGGCACACGACTTACCAACGGTCCCACATGCGCACCCATGTTTGGACCCACAAGGAACGACCGACCTTTGCCCGGACCGAGCAACTACCGTCCGACCAGTGGTTTGTCGGCGACCCCCCTTACCACTGCCGCACCTGCAACAAATCCTACGACTCGAAGCACCGTGCTTACGAGCACGAAAGGACCCACTTCCGCCCCGACTTCAAGTGCCCCTGGTGCCCCTTCTCCGAATTCTCGCAGCGCGCTATGGACCTCCACGTCAAGTCGTGCGAGCGTCGCCCAACGGAGGCGGGATCCGTCAGCCGCACGCTCGTCCCCAGACCGCCCTCCGTCGACCCCGCGCCGCCGCCGCCCGAACCGCGCCGATCGCGCAGCCGCAATGTGGCTCAGACCGCCGCCAGACCATCCATACTCGATGTCAACGTAGCCCCGCCAGAGGACACCATACCTACAACGGCACAGGCGGAACCGCCCTCAGCGGAGTGGTGGCACTCCAGCGACAACCCGAGCACCTGGAACCGGGATGCCGCCCGCCGGCACCTGGACACCATTGCCCGTGCGGCCTTCCTCGAACCCCCCAGCAGCCTGCCTGTGGCCCGCCCCAACACCACACCCCCCTTTCCAGTCTTCGATCCGCAAGGCGTGCCGGCCACCACCTCTCGTCTCCGCGCGGACGCATGGCGTCACGCCCTGGCAGGATATCCGGACCAGTCGTTCGTGGACAACATCGTCGGCATGATCGAACACGGCGCCAAGCTCGGCTACGAGGGACCCCTACGGGGAGCGAGCCGCTCCTGCCCGAAGAACCATACCATGGACGCCGGCGCCCTCACATCGGTCCGGTCATCGGTGCGCTCCGCTTGCGCAAGCGGATTCACGCGCGAACGGCTCCCTGGCGAAGCAGTAGTAGTCTCCCCACTGGGCGCGGTCCCCAAAAAGCCGTCAGGCTGGCGCATGATCAACGACCTGTCGTGGCCGCGTCAAGGTGACAGGCACTCCTCGACGTCCGTGAACTCGGCCACACGCATCCCCCGCAACTGGCTCACATACCAGTCCATCGACAAGCTCCTCCACGATCTCGGTGGCTTGTTCGGCGACGGGACCTGGCTGTGGAAGGTGGATATCAAGGACGCCTACCGCCACATCGTGGTCGACAGGGAGGATGCACGCCTCCTCGCGTTCACCCTAGACGGCAAAGACTACGTGGACAACTGCCTGAACTTCGGGGGCCGGTCCTCCCCCTTCCTGTTCAACATGTTCACTGAAGCGCTCCAGTGGATCATGGAGTCCTTCGGCGTCGAGGACCCCAGCCACCTCCTCGACGATTTCTTCGGCATCTGCGACGAGGACCAAGGCCTGCCCCTACTCCGGTTCATCGACGCCCTGTTCCGCTATCTCGGCCTGACGGTGGCCCGCCACAAGAGCGCGACGGGCCCCTGCCTGGAAATCCTGGGCATCATGGTCGACGCTACCACCGGGAAAGCGTGGCTGACCCCTCAAAAACTCGCGAACCTGCGGTGGGCCGTCAACGGCGCTGTCTACGACCGACACGCCTCCCTCGCATTCGTAGAATCGCTCACGGGGTCCCTCAACCACGCGTGCAAGATCCTGGTGGTCGGCCGCGCCTTCACGCGAACCCTGTACGACTGGCTGGCTGAGGTCCGCCATCTCCACCGCCGCACTGAGCTCTCCATTCCCAGGGCCGTGCTTGACGACCTCCGCTGGTGGAAGAACGCCCTCAGTGGCTGGCCGGGTCTGGCTCTGCTTCGCCGGCCCAGTGGGCTCTCCGAGATTTGGACAGACGCCGCGACCTCCGGCGGCCTCGGTGGCCACCTGGGTCCCCCGGACGCCCAGGTTAGCAGCTTCGCGGCCCCGCGGCCACCGGACATGGCCGACGCCGACATCATGACCTTGGAGGCGGAGGCCGTGCGCCACGCCCTCGCGCTCTGGGGCCCCGACCTTCGAGGCCACGAGGTCACCTTCTGCGTCGACAACCAGGCGGTCGTGAACGCTCTCCTGTCGGGCCGCATTCGCCACAAGAAGACCCAAGCCGTCGTGCGACGGATCTACTCCCTCCTGGTCTGCCACCGCATCTCCCTCCGCGCGCTCTGGATCTCGTCTGAGTCGAACGCCGCCGCTGACTCTCTCTCGCGACAGGTCTTCCCGTACTCGGCGTCTCTGAACTCGGACGCACCATGGGGCACGGCGGGCTGGCCCGCAGTAAGCGCTGGCGCAGGGCCTGCGCCCGCATAACACAGCCGCCGCAGGAAGCCCGAACCGGGACCCCAAAGACCTCCCTCGCCCCGCACAGCAGGGAGCCACGATCAGAGCCGACGGCGGCCTCACCCCCGAGGGGCCAAACCCACAACCCGAGGGGCTCTTGGCTGCGCCGCCCGCCCGGGGGCCGTAGACTGCCCCCATACGCCGCGACTACGCCCTCCCCGCTGAAGCACGTCGCCTACTCCGCCGCCGCCCCGCCCTCGCCGCCCCCGCGCCGCCCCCGCTTCGCCCCCTCGCGCCTGCCCGACACACGCCGACCGGGCCAGGCATCGTCCAAGCCGCCCGCTAATTGGTCCTCACTAGCAGGCTCCGGCCTCGACCCTCACAACGACGAGACCGCGGGTTCCAGCCTGTCGTCCGCCGCCACCCGCTTCCTCTGGAACGGCCTAGCCCCGAATTCCCGCGCAGGGGTGGAGGCTGAGGTCCGACGCTACGCCGACTACGCCGCGAAGCAAGGCTGGAAGAAGCCATTCTTCCCCATCGCGCCCCATCAGATGATCAACTACATCGCCGCCGAAGCCACGCGCCGCGGCCAGTCGGGGCCCCTAGCCGCGGGGTCTCTTGAGGGCTCGGTCTCTCGACTAGCCAGCTGGCACACCGACCTCGGTCTCGACCCTACCTCCTGTCAAGGCCCGACCCTGCGCCGCACAATCCGAGGCGCCTACAGGACCATGGGTCACGCCAAGGCCAAGAAGACGATGCCCCTCACGCTCCCCATCCTTCGCAGAGTCGTCGCCCTGCTGCGCGACCGCCCACAAAGCTTCGGGGGCCCGAAGCCGGCCTATGCGCTCCGTACAGCGTTTTGCCTGGCCTTCGCTTGCTTCCTCCGGATGGGGGAGCTCACCTTCACCAGGTTCGAC
Organism: Trichosporon sp. PB005A; assembly: GCA_023630055.1. Lineage (NCBI taxonomy): Eukaryota > Fungi > Basidiomycota > Tremellomycetes > Trichosporonales > Trichosporonaceae > Trichosporon > Trichosporon sp. PB005A. The sequence continues at coordinate 60,814 of JAMALZ010000019.1, forward strand.
CCACGACGCGATTTCTCCTGGGACTGCATCGACTTCGGCGGGGACGGGCGCCCGGCCTCCCTGCTCATCAAGGCCTCGAAGACGGACCCCTCCGCACAGGGCACGCGCGTGACGATCCCCGCAGGCGACGACGACGTCTGCCCGATCGCGCACCTACGGGGCTGGTATCTCATGTCTCGCCCCGCCTCCGACGACTCGCCCGTTTTCCGCCTCCCGGGGGGTGCCTTCCCCAAGGACGCGGTGGTCGCCTCCTTGCGCCGCGCGCTCACGGAGCTGGGGTACCCCGCCCGCGATTTCTCCGGCCACTCTTTCCGCCGGGGCGCCGCCACATGGGCCGCCTCCATCGGCGTGTCCGACGCCGACATCCGCCGCTTGGGCCGCTGGTCGTCCTCGGCCCAGCTCGGCTACGTCGACCGTTCAGCCGACGACGTCGCCGCCCTCGCGTCGCGTTGCCTAGCCGCTTCCTCGCTGTCCAACTTGCCGCCCTCCGGGCTCCCTACCGGCGGCGACATCTGGTCTCCTTCTCAGAGATGCTCGCATTTCTGGGACGCCAGCCTGTTTGCCGTACCCTCGTTCCGGATACGCGCTCGCCTGGGTGGAGCTGGCCTCCGCCGAATGCAGCCTCATGCCCTCCAAGACCTGCGGGACCGCAGTCCACGCAGACACTGCCAGACGGTAGCAGGACATAACATTTTGTGTTTCAAAGGACCCCCCATGACCTGTCCGACACGCAACAAGTCCCGAAGGGCGCAGAGGCGCAAGTTGCACACTGACCGCCCTTTGCACAACCGTCCGTGAATGCGGAGGGCGCTGCGCCCTCGGTAGACGCGTGGAGACGCGGGCTGCCCTTTCTGGTCGATATGGTCCCGCTTCATTGTAGCTCATGTTCGCCCGCTGCGACAGAGGATCGCCCGTCGCGTCAAATATAACGCAGAGCACGCAGTGGATGCCTTTCAACTGCCCAACGGCCATCTTGCCGGCCCACTATGCTACGCTGATCATTAGCGGGGCAAGAAGGCAGCACATGCTCACTGGCCTCTTCAAGGCTCAAGCTCCCTCATCAGCAGCATTGGCTGCGTTGTCAGTGGCAGAGCCCCGGCACCCACGGTCGGCCCCCACCACACAAGTCAGTCGTCGGTTAGGCACCACACAACCTGTTGGTCCTCTCTGCATTGCACCGTTGACGGTCAATGACTGCTCTCTCGCAGTGCACACACGATGTCTTCGTCGCAATCACCTCGCACCTTTGGGGACATATTGCTTCCTATGCGTAGAACGGTACACAGGGGAAGCTGTGCGCACACCTCCTTAGCGAGTGCACACTCTACAGGTAGTCCTAATGCGGCCAAGATATATAGCGGCGGTACGAAGTTGAACGTCCGTCATGCACCACTTTCCCACTCATCGGTGAGCGTCCACTATGGGCATCGAGATCCTCCACTCCCCGGCGCCCATCTCCGCCCTCAGGACAAAGGTGAAGGGGTCGCCTTGCCCCTGGCAGTGAGGCTCCGCAAGTCTGATGGAAGTTAGCTAAACGATTAGGAAGACGCAATTTGCCGAGAGATCGGACATAGCAGACTGTGCCGGCCCTCCTGGTGCGTCGAGCGCCGGCACGCCTGCCTCCGACGAGGTGAGCAGCGCGGCAGGCACGATCGTGGCGATCTCGTACCGCCTCTACGCCGACAACAAGATCGCCCAAGCCCGAAAAGTGAGCGTCCGCTGGCTCGTTAGTTTTCGGGTCATTATTCACCAGCAGTTTCGAGACTCGATCGCGGGGCAGGTCCCCACTTCCGCCGACCCCACACAGGCGTCGTCGTTCCAGCACACGCTGGACAGCCAGCGTGTTCCGGCCCCTCGTCCCGGACCTACGGCCGATGAATCCCACAAGGCACCGTCGCGCTGGGAACGCAGCGCACCGCCTGCCGCACGGTCGGCTGGTCCCTCCAACTACAGGGGCTGGGAGGATCGGCTCCGCCTCCCTCTTTCGCCGCCTCCTCGCGAGCGCCTCCGCCTTCGCGAGCCGACAGGCCGCACTGACTGGCACCGCGTCCAGCCCGTCGGCAAGCCCCGCTTCCCGCCTCTCCAGCAGGCAACGCCCAGGTACCACCACCACCACCACCGCCCGGCGCATCCTCAAGACCACTGGGGCGATTACCGATGGCGCGAGAACGCGCGTCGCCAGAATCACCTAGCGCCGTACCCTCCTCACCACCGTGGAGGCGGTAGATACGATCATCCCCAGCAGCATCCACGCCGGCCCACAGCACACTATTGCTCACCGTTACCGCCCCCCAACCACTACGCCCACCAGCGTCAGGCGCGCCAGCACCCCGTGCCCGTACCCATGCATACTGGGACTCAGCAAGCTGGGCCACCGAAGCGCAGGCTCAGCGGGAAGGGCCCCTCCCGTAAGACCCCCGCGCGAGGCAAGAGCCCTATCCGCCGCAAAAGGAACGACAGGCAGGCGAAGCCTGCGCCTCCGTCGCGTTTCCCCTCTGTCATCGTCATTCCCGACTCTCCGGAGGATGGGGAGGCTGTCGAGCTCCTGGCGAAGGACATCAGTGATCGCGCAGATGCTATTCCCGGGGCTCCTGACCTCAACGGAGCAAGCACGGTCCGTTCCACTGTCAACGCTGAGGTGTGAGACCAACCTCTAACCAAACGGCGGCGACCGCCGCCCGTGCCCACGTTGATCGTGGGGCAGATGCCGGCTGTGGTTCCATCGTGTCACAGCGTTAGACGAAGGGAGTACTGGCGCTCGGAGACCTGCATTTGGTAGTGTTAGACAGCACTGTGCGGGGCTCAATGCATCAGTCGGGTTAGTGCACTCAGTGATGGATACTGGGACGACCGTTGTGTCAGACTTCTTCCATCACTCTACAACCGCTGCTCAGAGCTTGGCCTTGTCCTCGATCTCGTCGTAGAACGTGAGCTCGGTCTGCTTGGCGCACAGGGGGCCGACCTTCTTGCCGAAGACCTTGAAGTGCTGGGCGTCAGCGTCAGCGGCGGCGCGCCGCGCTTCGCGCGGGTGACTCACCGGGTTCGAGGCGTGGGTCTGGATGGCCTGGGCGTTCTCGTAGCGCTCGACGGCGACGAAGGAGCCCTTGGCGTCCTTCTTGCCCGAGAGCACGTGCCAGCCGAGCGTGCCGGGGTCCTTGCGGTAGATGGGGGCCGCCTCGGCGAGCGCGTCGCGGAGCTCGTTCTCCTTTCCCTGGTGCTGTCAGTTTCCGCACCTCCACCGCGCAGTCGGCCTCCACTTTAGCCGCCATGCCAAGGCGCCCGCCCGCAGCAAGCGCAGGGAGGAATGCTGCACCACAACAAAACTACTCACAGGCTTCGGGGTGAACTTGGCGATGATGGTGATGCCCATTGCGACTAGTGGATGATGGATGGGCAGAAGGCGACGCGCGCCGAGATTTATCGTCGACCCCAGCCCACCCCGGTTAGGTAGCCGGCCTGCTCGGTCGGGCTACGCCGACGGCCAGTTTGGTCCCGCACCCCTCGCCGAAGGTCGTGCGGCTGTTGCACCCCGTCACCGACGGCTGCTGCATGCACCAGCGCACTACGTCTGTCAGCGGCCGCCTGCATTACCGTGTGTTGGGGTGCGCTACGCAAGAGAATATGTGGGTATCACAATGTCGCTGCTTTCGTTGGGAACTGGGGCCGATTGCCCTTAGCCGGTGACTTCCAGATTGATCGGCCATTTCCAGGCTGCTTGCCCTATCAACACCTGTCCGGGTGCATTTGCATACCAAACTACACACACCAGCTACGAAGACGGAGTAGGAGCGATCGTCTGTGACAGGTCTTGCTTAGGGTTGCGGTCTTCGATCATTCGGAGCGAGAAGACGTCGGCCCTAGGGACGGAGGCTGAGCCATTGTACTCCTTGCCATCGTCGCACTGGCGGAAGGTGCCGGGAGTGATCGTGGTCAAGACGCTTGCAGCCATGTACCCTGTTGAATGCAGATACATGTGGTCGTAGAGCTCCGGAAGCTGGACGACGTCCGCCGAGTTATCGCCAAGCGCTTCCGCAAGTGTTTTCGGATCAGCCTTCACCTCCACCCCCTCAGGTGCGTCCCACGACACTTGCCACTCAGGCCGGACATGAGCCGTATACTCGCAAGGAGTGTCCTGATGACTGCAATCAGCCAAGTTGGAGACCTGCACGGATGCGGACCTCCCCGAGGTCCAGGAACCACGCTCCGCGGGTGCAAACTCCTTGCACACGGTCGACTTGGAATCGGAAGCGGCGGACACCCCCATCAAGGACGAAAGACCAATAACGACCAGGAGGGCGCGGGTGAGAAAGCTGGCAGAGGGACCTCTCCGTGCGCTCGAGGCCTCGACGGCGCTCACATTGCGAGCGACGTCCTGGACGAGGCATTCGGAGGCGAAGATGCGGTGTTGCTTGGCCAGACACGACGTCAGCCCCGTGCCGTTGCTGGTAGAGCAGTATGCCGTGCTGTTGTCGGGGGAGAAGTCGAGCGATATTGCTTTTTGTGCGGCATAGTCACAGCAGTCTTGCTCAGCGGTGACGTTTCGGGGGAACGAGCAGTTAAAGTACATGGTGGTGGTGGGTCGAATGTGGATGATGCCGGGCGATGATCAACGATCAACTCACTTGATAACGATAGCCAGCTTTAAGAGTGCGGTGCGATTCGGCTCCGTGCGCGCCGTACAGCACTGTCTTCCCTGCCCAAGCCTCTCAGCTGCAGGTCGATCAAGCAGATGACATCAACAACTGCCCATGTGCTCACCGGTTAACAAGGTTTACTCCACTCCACAGCTGCGCATCGTGCCAGGGGTGGTAGGCACGGGGTACGACATCTGCTTTGGGTCAGGTACCACGGCCCGAAACGCGATTGCTCTGGCGCTGCCAAGGTGCGCTCCTGGCCCAAAGTAGGTGTCCTGCTGCGGACCTAGTCCGAACAAGGTGTCCTTGCTGCATTGGATGAAGCTCTTACGCAACACTGGCAGTCTCTGACCACTCACCGACGTCTCGTGACCGGCGATAACATAATGCGCCGTCTGCTGATGGCCCCAACTACGTCACGCTGCCTGCATACCGCATGGCCCACGCTGGCATATCCCCGACTCCGAGTGACTGAGGCCAATGTATGCTTTCGTTATTCCACGGCAGCGCGAATTTGAAGGGTTTTCCGAATTGTTTCACTGCGCTGCGCCACCGATCTGCGCAACTCGGCGATGCCAGCCACTGACTGCCCTTCAGCGACTTGCTGTGCATGCTCCGCTGTTGGCTGCGCGTGATTCTAGCTATTTCAACTATACCAGCGCGGAGTTCATGGCGCATGCACTACCACTGCTGTAATCCCACTGATCCGGAGCATGTGTTGATTCGCTGGGAGGTCCGCGGAGCAGAGCCGTCGCGACCGGGGAGCGGCGGCTCAATCCCCAGCTCCGTTATTCCTGGTGCACAAGAGCCTCTCGCACCAGTCTGCGCCGCAATTGCGAGGTCTGCCTAGCTTACTCGTCTAACCACCTGACCGCAGGCATGCCGCACCATACCCCTAGTGCGCGAGCCAAGCGCGAGCCATGCTCGAAGCAAGACCCACGTGTGAACATACCAGCGCGCGGCCGGCGGGATGAGAGTGCGATCGGCTTCAGTGTCTTTAGCGAAACGCTACCGTTGCTGGCGGCATGCTGGGGCCACCTGAGGCGGCCGGGGCTATCTCAGCCGGATGCGGCGGGGTGGAGGGACGGGCCAGGTGGCTGCGAGTCCACGAGTCTGAAGTGGCAGTTGAGCTGCATCTGGCCATCTGGTGCTGAAGGGGGTGCGCGGCACCATCGCACCTCCGCGCCACCGCTCTACAGCTCGAACCCACGGTGCATGTCAGCTCGAACTCATGGTACATGCGCTGGCCGAGTCACGGCATCATGGCGCGATCCGCGCTGGGCTGCCACTTCCGCCTCATAGTCACATCGGGCCGTCACCACAGTCCGACTTCCTGCGACGCAGCTCGCTGCTGATCAGAGTCTCTTGCGGCCTGCCTCGCCCTACCTCGCCACCTTGTGGGGGGAACAGGGGACGTGTCTGTCCTCTGCAGGCCGGATCGAGGACTTACCGGCCGCGCAGCGAGGGAGGGATATAACTTGTGCGCCGTGACTCCGTCTCGAGCCACTGTCGTCCTCTCCTTGCTGCACTCTTGACCTCCCCAAACCTGACCACCTAATCCCCTGACCACCACAGCAGCGCACAATGCCCTCCGCCAAAGACGCCCTCCTCGGCCTTGCGACGCTCCTGACGCTGGGCCACTTCATCACGGCGGCGATCATCGCCGCCGACGCCGTGAACCGGCGCGACACGTGGCAGCTCGCCGCGCACGGCTTCGAGCGCCGCCAGGTCGACATCGGGTCGATCCTGGGTCCGGCCATGGCGGCGGGCGGCAGCGCGCCGGCGGGGCCGAAGCACTCGGATGCCGAGATTGGTGAGTCGCGCGCGCCCTGGCGGCCTGTGAGAAGAAAGAGTCTTGCAGAGCTGTGCGAGGGGAGAGAAGGGAAGAGGAGTGGAGAGAGGGAGAACGGCTGAGATCAAGACAATACGCTGCGGGAGCTAGCCCACGCTGACCCCAGCCGCGCAGCTGCCGATCTTCCACAGCGGCCTGTTCCGTGCGCTCGTGAACGGACTCGCGTTCCTGTACTTCATCTTCCAGTGAGTCTCCCTCCGTTATATCTCTAACAGCAGCCTGGGGGTGCGCAAGGCGGCGCCCGCGTCGCGCATGCTCGTGCTCGGTGGCGACCTGGCCTGGCTGGTCGTGTGGACGGCGCTCATCGTCGTCGCGCAGGCGTGGCACTGGCCGCACCCTACGCCCAAGGCTGGGGTCGAGCTCGCGGACCTCGTGCTGTGGGCGCTGCAGCTGGCGTCGGTGAGTCTGCGGAAGCGGAGAGCGGGGCCGTGTGAGGAGGCTGACCCCAGTTCGCGCTCGTGTTCCTCTGGCTCGCGCGCGTCCTCGCGACCGGCGTGCGCAGGTTTGGTGTCCTCGGCGCGCTGGCGCGCTCCGAGCACGCCGTCCTGCACCCCGACGAGGCGCAGGAGAAGCTCTTCCAAGGTTCGGCGTGAGTTGCGATACGCCTCGCGACGGCGGGCCGCCGTGCTCCCCGTCGCTCCGCCGGGGTGCCGTGGCCCCCCACCAGGCCCTCAGCGGTCGTACGCCGCCGCGCAGTCCGTGCCCAATGTGCTTTGTATTCCCGTGGCCCGTAGCTTGTCTATGCCATCTGAACTAATCTTGCGCCGGGGTGCAGTCTGGCCTTGGGCAAGCGGCCACGGTCGAGGGCTCGTGTCCGGCGACACCCAGGGCTGCACTCCTGGTCCGTCGGCCGTGCAGGCTGCGAGACGATGCATCCGCCGCCCTCACCCCAGCGGCCCGGCTTGGGCCGCGCTGGAGCATCTCTTCGTCTCCTTGTCCTCTCGTCGTCCGACTCATCGTGTTTTCGGAGCGAAGCCCAGCTGATGGGAGCCCTGCACGGCGCGGCTCGCCACTGACGCATGACGCAGCGGGGTGTGGGCATCGACCTGGCGACGCGTTCAGTGCTCGCGGCCCGCCACTCCCAGCGACACGAGCGAGACGTGCCTAGCGTCCCTTAGACCGAGACACAGCAGAGCCGAGCTGGCCAACGCAGCGGCGCAACCTGGACAGATCGATATGATACATGTGCGAGTCTGTACAACTGCCTCTCCTTCCCTCTGTCCGACCTGCCGCCTGCGCCTGCCCAGCCTGCCCTCTCCGCCGCACGAGCGGTGCGGGCTAGAACCCGTTCATGGGCACGAACAGCTGTGAGAACTCTGTCCCATCGAGCGCGGTGGCGGTGGGTGGCGCGACGTTCTCGACGCTGGGCCAGAAGGCGCTGAGCCACATGTCGAAGTCGGGCGCGATGTCGCCCTCGATGGCCGGCGTCGGGACGGCGGGCGCGGGCGCGGCCTCGTGCAGCCTGTTCGTGCGGCCGAGCATGGCGTCGACGTCGTCGCCCTCCTGCGGCTGCGCGTCCGCGCCCGGGCCGCCCGGGCCCCAGCGCGCCATGAGGCGGTTCGTCGCCTGCGCGGCCAGCTTCTGCCCCCGGCTGCACAGCACGCGGTACCAGTCGCACGGGGTTTTCGTTGTCGTTGCTTCCAGGAGAGTGACGCCGCGCATCAGGTGGTGGTGGCACTCGTTCGCCAGGCGCGAGTGCGGGCTCCGGCACACGAACGCCGCCAGCGGCACAAGCGACGAGTACAGGTCCAGCACGACGACCGAGTGCCGGCTCACCTTGGGGACTTTCTCGAGCACGTACGCGGCTATGTCGATCACGTTCACGCACGCCTCGTTGATCACGACGAGCACGGACGCGACCTGCGGCGACGCGAGAGGCTCCTCCGGGCTGTCCTTGAGCGCCTGCGAGAAGCCCGCGCGGTGCAGGTGCAGCATGCCCGTGTTGTGGTGCAGCGAGAGGCGGATCTGCTCGAGCAGCGCGCGGTCGCCCGCCGGCTCGCCGGGCACCTCGCTCCGGCGCGACGACAAAGGCACGCTCTCCATGTCCGCGTACACCGTCACGCCGGGGAACTTGAGCGCGCGCGGCAGCCGGTGCCAGAACTCGCGCACGGCGCGGTCGCCGAGTTTCAGGCGGCTGTCGTCCTCGCTGTTGATGTACTCGGTCAGCAGCCGGTGCAGGATGTCGTCCCACTCCCACCGCCAGTACAGGTACGAGCTGTCCGGCTCGTCGCTCGGCCGCAGCGTGTCGAACTGGTGCGGCTGCACCGACGGGGGACACCCGAAGCGGTTCGACTGCCGTTAGCGTGTTCTGGAGCGGGGCTCACATTGATGCGCTCCAGCGTCAGCAGCTCCCACCACACGCGCCGCCGCGCGTTCACCTCGCGCTCAGGCAGCTTCCACCACGCGCCGTCGCGGTGGAAGCCCGCCAGGATCGCGAGCCGCAGCGCGAGCCCGACCACCGCGTACAGCTCTTCCGTGCGCCGGCTGCCGGCGTTCAGCGTGAACGAGTAGTGCAGGTGTAGCGTTGCGCTGGGGTCAGCTAGATCGCCCTAGCGCCGGCGTATATCCGGCAGCAGAAACACTTACAGACTCGCGACGCTCGTGTTGGTGAGAAAGTCGGCGGCGCCGAGGCACGCGAGCGAGAGGCGGTTGAAGGTGTGCGCCTTTTCGGAGTACGGGCTCTCGCGCTCGTCGAAGAGGGAGCCGACGGCGCTGACGGCGAAGACGAGCGCGAGCTGTGCCGCGTCGTTGCGGTGCAGCGTCTGGCGGCTGTGGCCGTACACGTCGAGCAGGACGACGTCGAGGTAGCTCCTGCTGACGGGGATGAAGCGCCAGCACGTCGCCTCCCAGTACACCTCGAGGAGGGTCTGCATCTCCTCGTACGCGGGGAGGGCGGCGCGCGCCTCGGCGAGGAACGCGGCGCGATCCTGCAGGAAGAACGGGAACGTCGTGCCGGCCCCGGCGGCGGCGGACGGCTTGCTCTCCTCGTCCCCGTCGCCCTCGTCGGGGAGCACGTGCGCGGCCGCCGTCGGCGGGTAGAAGCGCGAGCGCCCGCCGTGGCTGATCGACAGCTGGCCCACCGTCACGGTGCCCTCGGCGTCCTGCGGCGAGCACGACGCCGGCGGCGGCAGCGGCTTGCTGCCCGCCGGCGACTGCGCGAGCGCAAGCTGCCGCTTCAGGCTCGCGATCTCCTCGCGCAGCTCGCGCACCGACGTGCGCGCCGCGACTATGCCCTCGGGGCACAGGCTCGCGCAGCCTGGCGTCAGCGAGATCTCGGGCGTGTGGGCCGGCGCACCGCCCGGTGCGGGCAAGCGGCGAGCATCCAGCGCGCCGCTATCAGTATGCCTATCTGCCCCGGCGTACTGATGCGGCGCACGGTGCAGTGCATGCTGGTATTCGGCATTCGCGAGGTCCAGCGCGCACCGCTGTCACGACGCAGGACGCCTGGCGGCGTCCACGCGGAGCGATGTGTTTGTCCAGTCCGACCCGGGAAAGTGCCTACTCACCTCGGCGAACGCACTGCTTGCACGGCCAGTCCTCTGCTCCGCCTTGCGTCAGTCAGCCCTGAAAGCAGGAGCAAAGAACTCACTCTTGTTGCGGTCGCGCTCGCAGCGGAGCTTGGAGCGCTTGCACTCTGCGCACGACACGGACGGCCGGCCGATCTTCTTGGGCATGGCGCTGCTGTGGATGGATGAGGGATGTGTCGGTGCTGGCTTTGTGGAGTGCGGATCGGGTGGCCAGGTGGCCTTGCATGGCCTCTCTGCTGGGCCGCACCGTAGCGCACCCGAGTGTGCAGGCGAGCACTCAGCCTAGGCAGACGACCCCCAGTGCGGCAGGGCACCAGAGCAGAGGGCGGAGATCGCCGGCTATGACGGCGGGTTATCCGACAGGAACCGGTTATAGGTCTCTGAACTCACGTGACGTGACACCATGGGGCCCTCTCGCTCCGCTGCCGCAGCTGACTGAGACGATAACAACTACACCGAATCACTCTACAACGCCAAGGCCTAACGACTTCCAAGACATGGTATACATTGCGACAGGCTGACTTCTTCTACGTTCTCATCTACCATTCGAATCTGCCTCACTTATCTCAGTTCTTCCTCCGCATCTCCCACTCGCTAAACCCAGGGACTATCGGTGCTCGCGCATGTGGTACACGACGAGCACGAGCAGCAGCGCGAGGTACCCGATGAGGAACCAGCAGAGGGCGAGGACGTCGCCGTAGTACTTGCCGAGCTCGTACCCGAACAGGCGCTTCATGATGTACGCCGCGTTGATCTCGATGGCGATGCCGTCGAGGTCGTCCTTGATCGGGAGGCCTGCGCCGACCTCGTTCACCGATATCGCCTCGAGCGCGAAGCCCAGCGGGGTGATGTACGTCGGCCAGCGGACCCAGGCGGGGACGTTCTCGAGCTTGACGAAGAAGCCAGCGTAGACAAAGTTGAACATGTTCCAGAGGTTGGACGCGAGCACGGCGAGGGCGGGGTTGGAGCAGGCGGCGGCCAGGATGAAGTTGAAGAGTGCCATGGACACGGCAAACTGCATGACGGCGAGGTAGAACTGGCAGAAGTTTGTCGCCGTCGGTGTGAGCCCGACGAGGGCGTAGGTCGTGCACGCGAGCAGCGAGATGGGGATGACGCGCAGCGGCACAATGTCGAAGAGCACGCGGCACAGCAGCCACGCCGAGGGCGAGTAGAAGCCGCCGCGCTCGCGCAGGAAGAGGGCGCGCGCCTCGACGAGGTTGTTGAGCGCCGACAGCGACGAGAAGGACACGAGGGAGCAGATGAAGAACAGGCAGCCGATGCGGTTGCGGAAGCCCGAGATGGTCAGGTCGATGCGCGAGAAGACGCCCGACGCGAACAGCCCCAGCACGATGCCCGCAATCACGTGCGACACGAACAGCGTCTTGTCGCGCATCAGGTGCGCCCACTCGCGCCGGCTCAGGACGTCCATCTGCGTCAGGAACGTCGTCTCGCAGCGCCCGTCCGGCCACCAGGCCGACTTGGGCACGCCCTGCCGCTGGCCCAGGTCCACACTCGTCTCGCCCACACACAGCAGGTCCAGCTCGCTCGAGCCCGCGCTGCTCAGCTCGCTCTCGCTCTCGTCCAGCAGCCGCGCCTCCTTGCTCTTGTACGAGAGGGACACGACGGCGTCCCGCCCCGTCTGCAGCGGCGGTGAGGCGGTTGCAATCTCTAGCAGGTGGTCGGCCACGTTGTAGTGCGCCGGGCACGGCAGGCCGAAGCGCGCAAAGTAGTCTGCGGGCGCGTCGCCGCCGGGGCCGAAGTACAGCTGCTTGCCGCGGGACAGGAGGAGGACCTGCGAGAAGGCGTTGTAGAGCGCGGACGACGGCTGGTGGATCGACGCGATGACGGTCGTGGGGCACGCCTCGTCCTCGGAGATGGCCTTGAGGAGGGTGACGATGCGCGCCGCGGAGACCGAGTCGAGGCCCGACGTCGGCTCGTCAAGGATGAGCACGTCGGGGGCGCTGATGAGCTCGACGCCGATGGAGACGCGCCGCATCTCGCCGCCCGACACGCCGCGCTGCTCGCCGCTGCCGATGCGCGTGTCGGCGACGTGCTCGAGCCCGAGCTGCTGCAGCACGGTGCGCACGCGCTGCGCCTTGACGTGCGGCGGGATGTTCTCGGGGAGGCGCAGGTCGGCGGCGAACTGCAGCGTCTCGGCGACGGTCGCGGTCGCGCTCAGCACGTCGCGCTGGTCGACGTACGCGACCTTGATGCGCCCGCCGCCCGTGTACGACACGCTGCCCTCGACGTGCCCCGCCTTGCTCTGGCCCGAGAGGATGTCGACGAGCGTCGACTTGCCCGCCCCGCTCGGGCCGAGCAGGCAGCAGAACCCGCCCGCCGGGATGTCGCCGCACGAGTCGCGCAGCACGACCTTGCCCCCGTGCGGACCGACGTTGACGTCCCGCTCCAGCTTGAGGTAGGCCGCGCCGCGCCCGCCCTTGAGCCAGGCCCTGAAGGCGCGCAAGAAGCCGCGCTGCTCGCGCGGCACCTCGTACCCGACGCCGGACCACGAGAGGCCGACGCCGGGCCGCTTCATGAAGTTGCCGTGCATGGGGCGGCGGCGGGCGCGCTCGCGCGACACGACGCCGTTCGCGGCCGCGGCGCACACGCCGAGCAGCACGGCCGCGACGGCGAGCAGGCCCGCGATCACGCCCGCCGACGGCCCGGGGACGTTCGTGTCAAAGGACGCGTTGTCGATCGTCGACTGCTCGACGCACTCGCCGAACGTGCAGTCCGACAGCCGCAGGCCTTTCTCGCCGAAAAAGTTGGTCACGAGCTGCTGCTGGAACTGGCAGTTGTCGTCGCCCCCGCACGCCACCGACAGCGGGCCGTGCAGCTTGTTGATGATCCCCAGCACACCCGGCGACCGGCACAGGTCGCTCTCCCCGTTGCACCGGCACTCGAGGTCTGCGCAGTCCCACGTCGTGCTGTTCGCCGTCGCGCCCTCGACCGTCGACTTGGCAATCGTCTGCGTGCAGTTCTGCGCCATGCAGCTGAACTGCTCCACGTTGTTGATCCAGATCTGCGCGTACGCCACGCCCTCGCCCCCGTTCAGCCCGCCCTTGGTCAGGACGCGCTTCCCACCGGGGTGCTTGGTCGAGTTCAGAGACCGCGTGATGGTCACGTACGCCGGGCCCGGGAACAGCATGTTGATCGTCGGGTCGCTCAGCGCACACGACATCTGGCCCGTTCCGTACACCGTCGGCGAGTCGGAGCAGATCAGCGTGTTGTTCAGCCCCGGCACCTGCGAGTACTTGGTGCCCCACGAGTAGCGGTTCAGCGACGTCGAGCACGCCTGGTTATTCTGGCACACTGCCGTCAGCAGGCTGTGGTGGTGGTGGCTGGCCCGTGCCGCTGGCACTACTCACCAGTACACGTCGGACCCGTCCAGCCGTCAGAGCACTGGCAGTCCTTCAGGTTTCCGTCCTTCGCCTTCGGGCCGGGGACGTAGAGACTGCCGCCACACTGCGGGGTGTCACACTGCGAGCCGATCGAGGCGCCGAACCCAGCAGGACACGTGCACTCGTCGCCCTCTGGAAAGCCGTAGTGCGTGCACTGGTCGGCGGCGTTGGCAGTCGCCGCCCATACAGCAGCGGTCGCTGCGAAGAGCGCGGAGAGGCGCATGTCGTGTGCTGGTACTTCCTGGGTCGAGTTCTATGAGCGTTAATGATACAGTGGTGTAAGACAGAGAGACTACTAGTGTACAAGCTGGCAGAGACGTGCCCGGTGTGGTGAGAGCGGCTGAGAGCTTGGGGAGGGGGAAGACCACCGACGCCACGGTTAAGTAGTGAGGCGGGGGCGGCTCACCGCGCGCGCTGGACGCGGACCAACGTGTTCGATGTGATGATTGCATGCTTCTTGCTCCAGGCGGTTCGCGGCCTTGTGACGGTGGGCTTCCCCTTATCTAAACCTTGGAGGGCCATTGGCTCCACTGGAAACGGAGCTGGAACGGCGTCACCGGTCGCATGTGCGATACGAGGAGCCGGCTACGGTGGATCAGTCGGTGGTGAGTGCTCTTACGGGATGGTTTCAAATGTGATGCGACGGGGTTAGGTTCAAGCTTATGGGCGCAGCAGCGTGCGGAGGGCCGGTGATGGCGCCGGGCAGGCGAAAGTTTACAGTCTCGGGTTCAACGTCGCAGACGAGGTTGCTGGGTGGTGAGTGTGAAGACGAGGGATGTCTCGAGGGGCAGCGTCGTCGATAAGATTGGGACGGGAGCTCTGCGGCGAGGCACGGCTGCCTGGCCATCTTTACTTGTGTCAAGCATGTTTCAGACCCGCCACGGGGTGCCACTGTGCGGGGAATGACACGTGGTGTACTAACGCCGGGGATACACCGGAGTTGACGCGACACGCGAGCGGATGCCAAGGTGCATGCTTTGTTTTTGCGGATTGGTCGGAGGGACGGTTGTCAGGGGCGGGGGCATTTGTGAATTGACGGAGGACTGGAATCAATGCTGGATGCCGAGAGCAGGTCCCGCTGCCGTGTCTGCGTCTACGGCGTACGCGGCGGGCAGCACGCACAGCAAGCAGTAAGCATGCATGCATGCATTGAGTGGTGGACTGGATGCCGTGCATGCGCCCTGGATGCATAGTGTGTGCCCTGGCGCCCTATGAAAATTATTTGCCCCCGCTGGATGATTGGGTGCGCAGGGGCCGTGTTGACAGCGACGGCGCCGAGCGCAATCCAACGCCACTGAGGTCAAAAGCACTGCTCGCATCCCTGGTCCCTCGCGATCCCTCGGATTCTCAGGGATCCGTGCAGGAACTTCGGACTTACAGCTGCGCGACCACCGCACAGCTCTCAGTCTCTCTGATGTCGTCGTCAGTGCATGCACCCACCCGCAAGTGAGTGGGTCATGGTCTCACTTTCTCACATGCTGCACTCAGCTCCCTCCGCACATGCATACATGCGTCGCCGCCGTCTGCCGTCGCCGTCGCCGTTGTCCATCACTCCATCGGTGCATCACTCGCCGCCGAGCCCGCCGCCACTTGCCCGCTAGCCGCGCCCCAAGCCGCAGTCCCCAGCCCTCAGCCACCCGGCCCAACTCACGCGCTTGGTCACTGGCCACTGGCGACCCTTAGGCTAGGACCAGGACCAACAGCTGGACGCGTTCCCGCCAGTACGGGCTGCCTCCCACCTTCCGCATCGAGCTCTTTGTCTTTGCTCCGTTTCATCGCCTCTCTCCCAGCCCAGCCAGCCTGCTTGGGCTAGCTCCCTCCACCACCAATAACCAACCGACATACTGTTCCTATATCCTGTTCCGACCACCCTCCTCAACAAAGACGCGCGCGTCCAACACTCGTGCTCACATACACGCCTCTCCTCACACCTGTACGCCCACCCCACGCCCATCGCCCAACGCGCCCGACGCCCGGCGACTCACGAATCAACGCTTGACGTCTCTAGACTCTGGCTCCGTCTCCGCCTCTGGGCTCTGTGTACCGCAACTGGTATCCCCTGCTTATCCTTCCACTCCCGACCTGACCTGACCTCCTGGCGCACGGCCCAAGTCCCTCACCCCTCAAGCCCGCACCCCGCACCCGGCTTGCAACCTTACCTTGACCTCCCACACACACCCTGCCTCTTCCACCCATCCACACACACCCTCCTCCCTCGTCCCGATCGGCCTCGTTGGTCGCATATGGCGGCTGTCATTTCGCCTTGACCTCCATCTTCCTCTCTCAACAAGTTTTGCCACCTTTGCTCGATTCTTGTCCGTCCAACTCGGCCCATTCGCTCTCTTAACCCCCTCCCGACCCCCCTTCCCTCCCCCTCCTCCCCTCCCTCCGCCCCTCTTACCGCCCTCGGCTCGCTCATCGCCCTCCCCACCTGCGATTTCGACGCCGACTCCAATCTTCTCGCCCACCTTCACGCGGTCCCCCAGTCATGCGACGAAATCCGCCTGCACGACGGCTGGGGGTCTTTGCCGCAGCAGCGACCCTCGCTATGGCCTCGTCCTCGGCACCCGACAGCTTTCCGATGGTGGACTTCGCGCGCATGGGCACAGTCAACCTGGGAGGCGCCTTTTCGGGGCTCGACTGGTTCTCCGAGCAGTCGCCGTTTGCTGCGGCATCCTCGTCCTCACAAGGGACAACGTTCTCATCAACTGGCGACACGCTCGTCGCGCGGAGTCAGGACGGCTCGTACACGGTGGTTGCGTCCACTAACGCTGGCGGAACCATCAACGCCCTCTGCTACTCGTCTAAGGACGACACGCTGTATGCGGCAGGCAACTTCTCGTCACTAGCTTCGACGTCCACATCCAACATCGTCGCCTACTCGCTGTCGTCCAAGGAGTTCAGCACACTGCAATCAGGACTCCAAGGGACTGTCGACACACTGTACTGCGATGACGACCACCAGGAGGTGTGGGCGGGTGGAACGTTCGCAGCACCACAAGGAGGCAGTGGCGCTAACGTAGCGCGGTGGAACACCGAGTCCAAACAATGGACAGAGGTGCCCTTCGGAGGACTGAACGGTCATGTGGACGCCATCGCGCCGAATCAGGACGGATCAAGCCTCTACTTCAGTGGAGAGTTCACGACGCAGTACGCCGACTCTATGAACACGACGTACCAGCTGCTCCGGTCAATACCGAGTGCGCCGAACAACACGATCACCACCGGCAAATCTGGCTACCTCACACCGTTCACTATCCCGGAGCAGGCTTCGCAGTGGAGCGGCCTCGAGATCAACGCTCGACCAGCTTCATCCGACAGCCAGTACAACGACCAGAAGTCTCTCGTCTGTCCGGAGAGCGGAACGTGGATGGCTCGAGACGGCTCTACCGCCAAGATCGAGATCCTCAGTCACGCCTACCTGACAGGCGCTGGCCTTCGAATCTCCAACGGCCGTGTCGGCGACAGCACGTCAAAGGCCTTCACCGTTTTCAGCTTGCCTGACAACCACAAGCTGTCACTCTCCTACACGGATCCTGAAACAGGGCGGACTGAGACGTGCGACGAGGACTGCCCCCTTTCCACTGACCCGAACGTCGGTGCACAGGACTTCCTTTTCACCGACGGCTCCCTTTCGATCACTGGCTTTGACCTCCATGTCACCCAGTGGGACGGCGACGCCGCGGCGCTCAACTACATTGAGCTCCTCTCCGACGGCGCGTATTCCTCGGCGGTTGACGCCGAGAACCACAGCTTATGCGGCCGATCGAACAACAGGGTCAACACCGTCGGTAACTGGGAGCCCAGCGAATCGCCGTCTGAGATCGCCGGCACGGTTGGCGGATACCTCAAGGCCGACGTCCCCAAGTCGGGCAACTCTGACACCGCCCTCACACTCTACCCCTGGGTCGGCTCCTCCGCCTTCTACGACATCTTCCTCGTCATTCCCGGGTGTAACAACCTCGGTGACTGCGCTACCCGCACCTCTGTCGACGTGTCCGTGTTCCCCGCCCAGGACACCGGAGCTTACCTGTCTAACGTACAGGAAAGGGTCGAGGACTACACTCGCGTCAAGATCTACTCGGGCTGGGTGGAGGCCTCTACCGATGCCTTCAGCCCGACGATCAATGTCAAGCTGGCCGAGAACCCGACCGGTGTCGACGGAGACAACTATGTTCTTGTCGCTAGCGGCGTCGAGCTCGTCTTGACCGGTGTCGAGTCTAACGGACAGATGCCTTTCCCTGGTTCGACTAGTACTCGTGGTCAGGTGACAGTTGCCAACGGGCAGGGCATCTCGACTCCTGCCGTCCAGTACACCGGCACGGCGTACACCACCCGCACGGATGGCGTCGTGATGAGCGGCTCCGTCACCATGACCGCTCCCCCGACCCTGATCACTACCAACACAACTCGTGTCAACCAGACGCGGACGCCGACTCGCAACTCTTACGGCGTCTTCGAGTGGCCGCGATCCTCCAACGTCAAGACCGACTCGCTTATGCCGAACACGACCGAGACCAAGCTCACGCAGATTGGCTTTACCCTCGCCATGGCGAAGAACGCGTCCGCCGACGGGGACCGGTTCAAGGTCAACACCGTCACCGAGCTGAAGGACTACATCTTCGTCGGTGGACGGTTCACCTCTAGGACGGGCAGCATCTCGAACGTCTTGTTCATCAACAAGAACGAGGCTTCCCCTGACGCTCTCGCGGACAACGGTCTTAACGGCCTGGTTAACACCGCTGCGGTTTCGGATGACTCGATCTACTTCGGTGGCGAGTTCACTGGCGCTGCTAAGGGCGACAGTGAGCTCAAGTACATCGCCAAGTACGACCCCGAGGCCAAGTCATGGAGTCCGGTCGGCGGCGGTGTCGACGGACCTGTCGCGTCGATCAGACTGATCGATGGTGGTATTCTCGTTGCGGGCGACTTCAACAACGTCATGTCCAACGACAGCTCCTCGGCCTCGACTGGTGGCTTCGCCGTCTACAACTTTACCACCTCGGACTGGAACGACTCTGGCATCATCTACGGCAACGGTACGGCGTGTCTTGACGCGAAAGACGGCTTTGTCGCTGGTCGCTTCACGGGCTTCTCGCGCAATTCTGCCCAGGGTATCGCTACCATCAAGTCCAACAAGGACAAGCCGGCGACGATCGAGTCCGTCAAGGGTGCCACGTTCACTCCGGGCTCCGGCTCGGGCAGGGCCGCCAACGCCACGAACCCGAACTCCCGTCGTGGTTTCATCTCCCACTTCCGGCCGCGTCTTCTTGCTGCCCGTGCGGATGCCCCTGCGATCAACGACGCTCCTGCCATTGCTCCAGCTACGCTTACCGGCGCGTACTGGAAGAACTCGAGCTCCGACGCCGACGTCATCGTTCTCGGCGGAAACTTCACTGCGCAGGAGGGCTCGGTCAAGGGCGTCGCGTTCCAGGAGGGCGAGAAGCTCACCGGTCCCTCGCCGCCCGTCGACGGTGTCGTTCGCGCGCTCGAGGTCCATGCCGACACGCTCTACGTCGGTGGTGAGGGCCTCCGTGTTGACGGACTCTCCAACTCTGGCGTCTACGTGTTCGACCTGAAGGGCGGCGAGTGGCGCAAGAACTACATCCCGCCTCTCGCGACCAAGACGGGTGACCCGACGGTCAACTACATCCGCAACCGGCCCAAGACCGACGACGTCATTGTCGCGGGCGACTTTGCCACTGCAGGCTCGCTCTCTTGCGCGGGTATCTGCATGTGGCAGAACAACCGTTGGCAGACGCTCGGCAGCGGCCTCCAGAACGGCGAAGTCAAGAGTTTTGGCTTCGCCGAAGAGAAGGCCTCCACTCTCTTCGCTGGAGGCTCGTTCACGATTGAGAACACGCCGACGTACGCCGCCATGTTCAGCTTTAACAACCAGACCTGGACGCCGCTCGGCAACCTTCCCGGCCCCGTGCTCTCCCTCGCCGTCGACGACAACAACGCCACCAACGTCTTCGCCTCGGGGTACGGCGAGTTTGACAACAAGCCGTACCTGCAGCGCTGGGACGGCCACTCGTGGAGTGAGCAGAACTCGTCTGCTCTGCTCCCTGGCACGGCCATCAACAACCTCGCCTTTGTTCCTCTCAGCGAGGGCCACAAGCACGAGGCGAGAGGCTCGATCGAGGAGAACCGCCTCCTGATGGCCACCGGCCAGGTGCATCTCGCGCAGACCGGCAACGTGTCGTCGGCGCTGTTCGACGGCGCCAAGTGGGTCCCGTACATGGTCGGCTCGACTGCGGCCGGTACTCTCGGTGCTGCGTCCGGCCTGTTCTACTCGAACCGCTACTTTGACTTCAAGGTGCACCACTTCCTCGACCGGGGTATTGTCGTGCTCGTCGCCATGGCGATCGCGACGGCGCTGATCCTGCTCCTCATCCTGCTCATTCTCCTCGCGGCGTACTGCATGCGGCGCTACGAGCGCCGACACCGCCCGCAGGAGATCTACGAGAAGGCGCCGTCCGAGGTGTCGTCGACACACCAGATCATGCTGAACAGCGTGCAGACTGCGCTGGAGCAGTCGCTGCTGACTCCCGGTGGCGTCGCGCGCGCCGGCGCCGCTGGCGGTGTCGCGGGCCTGGACGGCGGCGCGGCGGCGGGCAAGCGGCGGTCGAACCGCGACTCGGACAACTCGCACTACACGGACGAGGAGGAGCGGCACCCGGACACGGACGAGTTCCTTGCGGCCGGATCGGACGGGGACTCGGACGACGGCGGGCGCGAGACGGTGATGCGGTACGACTTTGGCGGGCCGGACCTGGAGACGGGCGAGCTGTCGATGCGCGCGGGGCAGCGCGTGCTGATCCTGGACGACGAGCAGAGCGAGGAGTGGTGGTACGCGCGCGACCCGGCGACGGGGCGCGAGGGCGTCGTGCCCGCGACGTACGTGTTGTGATGTTTCTCTTTTTCTACTTTACCGGGACAATGAACGACGCAAGTTACAGTTATATTATTCCGAACACCCAACTTTTTCTTTTACCCAATCCCCCCTGTCACCCCTGCTGGCACGCAGACCTTGGCTTTTCGGCTTCGTCATGACCTATACAACGCTTCCTTATAATCTGTTTATTTCATGTAGGATGCACATCGTTCTTTGGCTGGGCGCGGCGAGCGGAGCGCGAGCGTCAGCGAGCGCGGAGGGATCGGGCTCGCGAGCGAGCGAAGCGAGTGGGAGTGCGTGGAACGAACTTGACATTGATCCCGTGCCTGTATCGAGTCAGACTTCTCTTCCTAGCTCGTCTTGTGTCCTGCGACTTTGACTCCTCGTGAACCCTCTCGGAAAAGCAAAGGACAAAAGAGAATGCGAATGCCTTCTACCCGAATCGAACGGGTGACCGTTCCATAGCAAGACTCAATGAGACACTACTAGTGGAAAATTCTAGCCACTGAACTAAGAAGGCTGAAGCTGTTGTAATTTCTCGGCAAGGTGTATGACGTGAGCAGTGGGTCACGTGGGTGGGTGTGGCGATTGGGCAGTTGTGAGGGCACGGCGGAGGTGAGGCGGCGACGGGCGGCGAGCAACGTTTGGGAGCTTGGCGGATTGGGGTTGGGGCTGCATTTGGGATTGGGGTGTCGGTTGGGAAGGGGATCGGTGAGAGGCGAGGAGGCGAGGCGGGATCGAGCACGACGGCGTGTGTCGCGCAGCCGGCGTCGTCGGCGTCGTCATATCCGTCGCACAGCACCCAGCGGATCTACACTTTGCGCGCACACAGCCGCTGCGCACGTCTCGCCCCATTGCAACGCTTCTGGCGGTGGGTAGGTCCGCTCCAGCGTGCGGTGTGAGCGTGCGCGGGTGGGTATATAACGGCGCCGGTGTCGTCCACATGCACTCCCACATCCCTGCTCTCCCACCTTGGTTCCGTGGCCTACTTGCCCCTCTGTGGATTTTACTGTCCGTGCGGTGAGCACGGCCATCAGGCAAGCTGCCCACCGTCCCCCTGCACCAGCGCCGCGGCCGGCGCCTCGGCCGCCTCGTCATGCCCGCGGCGTACGCGCCCGAGGAGCCTCATGCAGCGGCACCGACCCGCGGCCCCGTCCAGCGGCTCCGCCGCGTCAACCGCCTCCCGCTCGTGCACCGTCTCGACGCCGTGAATCCCGCGATCCCCTCCAACACTGTCCAACACGATGACCGCACCGCCCGCGCTACAGCGCCAGCGGGGAGCTACTACGCCCCGTCTGCGCTGCCTTGCCCGCCTTGCCAACCCCAGCTGGGCTACGCCCCGGGCTACGCGAACGTGGGCTACGCGCCCCGCCCCGCGCGGCAGGACGGCGCCGAGATCGCCCTCGTCGGGCCGCGCTGGCTGCCGCGCAGCCTGCATCCTCCCCACCGCTCCTCTGAGCCTGGGCACGGCACCGAGCACGACTGCCCCAACTTTGACGCCTGGGCGCCTCCCGACACTACCTACTCCGCTTTCTCCCCCGCCTACTCTCCGGCGTACGAGGTCACCAGCGACGAAGAGTACCGCCCCTCGCTCCGCGCGCGCCTCCGGTCCGCGCTCGCCGCGCCGGCCGGCCGCGTGCTCCTCGCCGACGTGCGCGCACAGGCGCGCGCGGGCTTCGGCGTGCGGTACGGGCTGCGGTACGTGCTTCTGCGCGCGGGGATCCACCAGTTCGTCGTCGTGCTGTATGCTCTGCAGGCGCTGCTGTGGGTGCTCGGCACGCTGGGGGGGATGGGGCTTGTGTCGGCCGAGTTAGGCGCCGAGTGTGTCGTGTGAGTCTACCTATTCTCCCTCTCCCTCTCCTCACCGCGTCTCACTCGCTTCGCGGCGACCCACGGATGTGTCTCGCTTCGCTCATTCCGCTCGCTGCGCTCGCGAAGTGAGTGCTAACCCCAGCTACGCCTGGCACCTGACGCCGCTCGGCGCGGGCCTGTTCTGCCTCGAATGTGCCGTGTTCTGGGGCCAGATGGCGGACTCGTTTGCGCGGGCGCGCGCGCGCTCGGCGGCCGTCGCGCGCACCCAGGACGCAGAGCACGCGCTCGAGATGCACATCCTCCGCTTGCGGCACAAGGAAAGGGTGCGCCTGAGGCGCTGGCGCGAGCAGCACGAGGAGCGCGGGTACGAGGAGCGCCAGCACGATAACAAGGAATGGGAGAAGGAGCGCGAGCGCTTGGAGAGGGAGCGCATGCGCGAGGTGGCCGGGAGGATGGGCCGCCGCTAGCTAGCATCGTCGGGGGCCGCAGGGAGGATCAGTGTACATAGTTGAAGGTCTGCAAGCAATCGTCGATGAGTAGACCGGCCTTGAGGGCTGTAATCAGTTTGCGTATGGAATGAGTAAACCCCTGCTTTCGCAGTCCAAGTTAGCACCGCCTCTGCGTCAGTGAGTGAGTGATTACCACAACTGCATTCTCACTACAAGACGAAGACTCGACAAACCAAACAGCGCTTAAGTCTACACACGGCGACCTTCCGCCAGCCGCTCCTCCATCTCGCTCGGGCCTTGGAAGATGCGGCGCGCGCTCGTGACCCCCACGAGCAGCGCGAGCAGCATCACGATCGCGAACACGACGACGACGTAGCTCATCGTCGAGCCCGTGACGTGCTTGGTCGGCGGGAAGAAGAAGCACACGGTCGTCAGGAGCAGGAACGCGAGGGCCGCGCCGTTGATCGGCCGGCGCCACCGCCCGAGCGACCAGGACCGCGGCTGGCCCGCGAAGGCCGCCTCGCCGCGCCAGAACATGCACGCAACTGGGTGTCAGCAAGGCAGAGGCACAGGCAGAGCAACACGACTCACTCGGAATAAAGTACGACACCTGCAGGAACACAATGGCGCTCGAGATGATGGCGTTGAGCGCGACGTCGGACCCAAGGTTGATCAGGCCGAAGATGACCACGACGATGGACACGAACAGCACGGACCACTGCGGGACGAGCAGCCGCGGGTGCACCGCGCCGAGGTACTTGGACAGCTGGGCCATGCCGTTGTCGCGGCCAAAGGTCATGAGCAGGCGGGACGCGACGGTGCACGCGCCCTGGCACGCGAAGAACATGGCGAGCAGGTTGAACATGACGAGGCACGTGGTCTGGCGTCAGCGGCGGCGTCAGGTTGCACTCACCCCGGCGTCCGAGCCCGTCGCCTGGCGGTAGATCTCGATGAGGGGCCCGGTGGACGCCTCCATGACGGCCTGCAGGTCCGTGAGGCACAGGAGGAGGATGACGAGGAAGAGCCAGCCGGTGACGCTGCCGATGGAGATGGCGAGCACCATGGCCTTGGGCGCGTTGATGGCGGGCCGCGGCATCTCCTCCGAGAGGTGGCTCACGGCGTCGAACGCCGTGAAGCCCAGCACCGACTGCAGCAGCGCGAGCAGGAACGCCATCCCGTCCGGCCACCCAGTCGAGTTCTGCCAGTCGGCGAACACGTTCTTCGCAGGCTGGTACGAGCCCCGCGCGCACGCCAGCAGCGTGATCATCACCGTCACAATGCCCAGCATCGACCACACCATCGCTCCCGTGTCCAGCCACGGCAGCAGGCGCACGCAGAACGTGTTCAGCAGGTACGCAATGATCGTCATCGCAAGGTACACCAGGAAAATCTGGTACGGCTCGGACGAGAACGTCGGGTGCAGCAGCTGGATGATACCCATGATGAAGTTGCTCGTCATTATGGCTGTCGTAAGCGGCAGCCCCGAGCGGTAACTCACCATTCGCTGCGACGAGCGCGATCCACCCGGTCGTCGCGGTCCAGCCAGACACAAAGGAAAGCCCAACCTTGAGACGCCCCGGCGCAACGCAGTACGTCCAGTCGTACTGCCCTCCGGTAGTCGGGTACACATGGGCGGCCTCGGCACTGGGGTAAGCCGAGTTTTTTCAGGTCAACCCACAGAGACAAAGCCATGAGAAGCGTTCCAACGGCAGAAACCGGAAGACCCCACACCATGGCGATCGAGCCACCGCTCGGCAGCGCAACCGACATTGACGCGGCCATTGCTGATGTTAGCTGCGCACGTCAGACGGTATACGCACCATTCCACGAGTTCAGGATGGCGAACGCAAGACCCAGGCAGCTCCAGAAGCTAAAGTTGCGCTCAAGCGCCGGCTGGTGGTGCGGCCCCTCGTGCTCGGCGTACTCGTGCTTCACATCCTCCGAGTATCGCGCCACAATGTGCGCCGTCGTGCCCGCCTTGTCGTCCTCGATGGGCGCTGTGGTGCCCGCTTTGTCCATGATGAGTGATGTCGGGGCGCGAAGAGTCGTGGGGCGGAGAACGAGAAGACAGATATATAGCGTACCGCGCTGTTATCGCCGAGCCGGGGGCCGTCGGGGTAAGCCAGTCGCCGGTGGACACAACAGCAACAAGGTGCCTGACTACGCCTCTGGCTGCCATGGGAGACTGGCGGCGTCTCTTGGCAGTCACGCCATGGACGCCTGGGTCGTGCCTCAGGCGCGTCTAAAGCCAGAAGTGAGAACCGTCGGGGTACGACGTGCGAGGTCATGTGCGGTGGATGTTGAGATCATGTGGGCGGGGAGAAGCCGATCTGCCTGATCGGATGATTTTAGCGGCCGGAATGCAGAGACAGCCCCGGCAAACACGGCCTGCTCGGCCCATTCACGGAGTTCACCGTATCTTGCACGCCACCGCCCACGCATTTCCAGTGCGAGACATATCGCTGAGCCCCTGCAATGCGCGGTGCGCAAAGATAGAGCAGCGGCCACGGCCCGGGGCCCGGGGCACCGGCGATTGCCCCTGGCGCTGGCACCCTGTTTCGGATGGCGCTCTTAAGCTCTGGTGCCTATCACCTCGGACCTGATTACTTATCGCATGATTCTCCCCTCGCCTAGAGGCTAGAGGCAGTGGTTTGCCTGCAGATAGCCGATGTCGCGCCGTGTGTGGGGGTGGGTGTTAGTTCAAGGCATAAACGGGAAGTGAAAAATTGTGGGTCGGCCAGGTGGTTGCGATTTGTTGTCACTGTTCCTTCGTCTGATTCCGAGGGCCGCGGCGCACATTGCCGCAATGGGGGACGAAAAAGTCGCGCGCGCGCCCAGATAGAGGTGCTGCAGCTGTAGCATGCCAGGAGGGAACTCGTGCGCAATTGGATTAGGCGAGCACTGATCATGATAGGACTGAGCTGAGGGCCAGAATCGTCAGTCTGGCATCCACATCTAGGTCAGTGGCAGATGGATAAGCCGGGAGGCTTTGAGGAGTGTCCGTGGGGCTCGACTAAGTGAGTGCACAGTGACCTACTCCTGTAGCCCTCCGCAGCCGAACTGCCAGGCCGGTGCGACGCTTGGTCGCAAGGTTTCTCTCGCAGTCGCGAGTGCGTGCGTGGGTCAGTAGTCTTCGCCAGGGGTGGCCTATCAAGCAAGCAGACGACGCCGGCAGTATATAGCTGTCGTATGCACAGACGGGCAGCGGTGGAGTGCCCGTGGAGAAGCAGCGCGGGACCGAAGGGTCTGCCAAGACTGTAGAACCGGCAATCCGGCGGCGATAAGCAGGCTTGGGGGCGAGAGTTCGGCTCAGCATTGTCCAAGTCACCGACTGGAGACTTGTTGACCGGAGTGCGGTGACTCCGCCGCATTGTGCGCGCTCGTGAGGTCAGCGAACAGAGTGAGGTCGGGTGGAGACACCGCGCTTGTTCCGGTGCCACCGACGTCACCGGACTGCTCGCTTCGCTCGGCTCGCGCCGGCCATCTGGTCATCTGAACTCCCCTCCACGTCCTGTGTCTGCAAGCAAGCCGCTGTGGCTAGAATTCCGAAGCGAGGGCGTACTGCAACACCATCAGATCTGCCGCGGGTCTTGGTAGGCAGGAACTACCTGAGGCCCTTTCAAGGTTCGAGAACGATGTACAGCTGGCGAAGCCCGAATTGGACGATGCAGCTTGAATGCAGGCTGATGATATCGATATTTCGGCAGTTTCCCGATGACGAGGAGTGCTCGGCGTCTTGAAAGGTGCTCGAATCGAGCGCTCACCCTGTGGAACAATCAAGAAGATGCCGCTACGGCAAACGTATGTAGTAGAAGTTCAGCCAAGAGATGAAGGGAGAAGCGGCATTCGTCGCACAAGTCCGACGCCTCGCGATGGCATCTTGATCTCGGGTGGGCTGTTGTGAGTTCAAAGGGACATACGCTCTCGTGGCCAGTGTATTCTAAACAGGGGTTGTCCGATGACGAGGTGGGCGCCTGAGCGGCTTGCTGCCTAGCGTAGTGTATTCTGTCCATAAGATCGAAGGCAGCGGCAGAGGCTGGCTTCCCAGCCTCCAGGGCAGCCGACTCGAGATGGGAACCAGTCGATACGACTAACACGACAGCGGGCAAGCGAGGCCGAGTGTTGGCAAGGTGAGCACATCACGGTATTCGTCTCCCAAATCCGGAGTATTTATAGGCTCCTCTTGCGCCGGGCTGGAGATCTGGCAAGTTTTACACGATGGGCAGCGCGGCAAGTGACGGCAGACAGAACATCAGTTAGCTAGACGACGCCAGACTCTCAGCTACCCTCCTTGCTTCACCGAAGTGGGGCGGGTTACTGCGCCCACCGCGAGCTCCATGAATAAGCCTGCCCGCTTGCCCGTGTGGGCCCTCACGCGCGGCAGTCGATGCAGTGCGGGCGATCAGCTGTTCTTGGCTGTGCCAAATCGGGAACACCCCCGCCCGATGAAGCGGCAAGCGACACGGCCCTGGCGCGCCTCCTCCACTCTGCCCTTCCTTCAGCTTCTTCCCAAATTCTCTTCGCCCGCTGGAGCCCGCTGGCATTCCTTCGGCGGCCGCCTCCACTTAGACGCAGCTTGCAGCCGCCTCGGCCTGCCTGCTCCAGGCACCGGCCCCCCAGGCTGGACACGGCCCCACCCGGCCCCACCGCGCCGACGCCTGCCGATATGCTGATCTCGTTCTGCGCTCACGTTGAGGCACACCTCGAGCCCTCCGCAAGGTCGCACCTCCCCCGCGGCGGCGATCTCGCTCGAACGCGGGGCGCTCGGGGCCGTCGCGTGCCCTCCTGAGAGCGCACTTTGCCGGCGGTAACGGAAAAGTGGCTAAACCTCAACAGGCGCTGGCATGCTGTCATGTCCAGGAACAGCTGTACGATGTCAGCGAGGGAGTGGAAAAGTTGAGAACGGCGACTAGACGCGATAAACGTCTTGCGAGCTGCAGCGGGGGGTTATAAATACTCAAGAGCACGGCTAGACCCCAGATCGTTTACATCTAGAACTCTTAGACTTACACATTAGCCTCGCACGCTGAAATCCGTGCCGACACCGCCGAAGACTACGCAAAGACTCAACCCGAGCCACCGCCCACATCGCCATTATGGGCATCGAGGAGAAGCCAGTCATCGAGCACATCGAGAGCGCCGACACCGAGGTCGGGCTCGAGGAGAAGCCCTACGACGTGCACAAGGAGTATGTGATCGACCCCAAGGCCGAGCGCAAGCTCCTGCGCAAGCTCGACCTCGCCATCCTCCCCATGACCGTGCTCATGTACCTGAGTGCTCAGCTGGACGTGAGTTGCCCTTCTTGCGACGTTGGCTAACAGATCAGCGAGGAAACCTCGGCAACGCGCGCCTGCAGGGCCTCCAGGCCGAGGTGCTCGACGGCTCGGACACCAAGTACAGCGTGACGCTGCTTGCATTCTACATCACCTACGTCCTGGGTTCCATCCCGGGCACGCTGCTGTCGAAGGCGATCCGGCCCAATCTCGCCCTCGGAGGTGGCTGCATCATCTGGTGAGTGTTGATTCCAGCTCGAGCCCTGGTTCCTTGGAGCGCGACTCACCGGGGTGGAGTCGCTTTGTGGCGGGGATCGGCCGTGGTGATCTGGCTTCGATCCCTCAGCACCAAGGCACTGAGACTCCACCATTGCAGGCGCCGGTTTCTGGA
The DNA here is from genome assembly GCA_023630055.1 of Trichosporon sp. PB005A. Taxonomy (NCBI): domain Eukaryota; kingdom Fungi; phylum Basidiomycota; class Tremellomycetes; order Trichosporonales; family Trichosporonaceae; genus Trichosporon; species Trichosporon sp. PB005A. Next base: position 89,051 of record JAMALZ010000019.1, read on the forward strand.
CGGAGCGCCTTTCGTCCGCGATCTCGATCGCGTTGGAGCGAGCCAACTACTCGAACCCACTTCTGACGAAGAGTGGACGCTGACGCCACAGGGCTACTGCCGCCACTTGCTTCGCGGGCACCCAGAACTTTGCTGGTGCGGTCGTGTGCCGCCTCTTCATCGGTCTCGGCGAGAGCATGTTCGGGCAGGGCATCGTGCTGCACTACTCTCTGTGGTACCGGAAGAACGAGATCTCGAAGCGGCTCTCGCTGTTCATCGGCATGGGCGCGCTCGCGGGCGCGTTCGGCGGGCTGATCGCGTACGGCGTCGCGCACATCAAGTCGCACCTGCAGACGTGGCGGATCCTGTTCCTGATCGAGGGCCTGCCGTCGTTCGTGCTGGGCTGCCTCGTCGTTGCGTTCCTGCCGTCGCGCCCGGACCGCAGCCACTACCTGAGCGCAGCCGAGACCGAGCTCGAGATGGCGCGCCTCGCGTCCGAGCACCTCGACGAGGGCGACGACGGCATCGACTGGAACGGCGTCAAGCGCGCCGTCACCGCGTGGCAGACGTACGCCGTCACATTCATCTTCTCGTGCATGCAGCTGCTGCTCGCGTCGCTCGGCGGCTTCTTCCCCACCATCATCAAGTCGCTCGGATACACAGACACGGACGCCCAGCTCTTCACCGTCCCGCCGTACGCGGTCGCGTTCGTCGCCATGATGGTCATCAACACGGCCAGCGACCGCTCGCGCATCCGCGGGCCCTTCGTCGCCGGCGTCTTCGGCCTCAACGTCGTCGGCTTTGCCACCCTCCTCGGCACTGAGAACATGAAGGCACGCTACTTCGCCTGCTTCTGCATCGTCCTCGGGTGCTACTGCGCCATCCCCCTCGTCCAGAGCTGGGTCGCCAACAACTGCGGCTCCCAGTCCCAGCGCGCGGTCCACCTCGGATACCTCAACTCGGTAGGAAACTACCCCGCCTTCATCGCGCCTTTCATCTTCCCCACCGAGGACGCGCCCCAGTGGAAGCTCGGGTATGGCATTAACCTGGGCTTCTCGGCCGCCGCCATCGTCGTCACGCTTCTCATGATCGCGTATTATAAGTACGAGAACGCGCGCCGAGACCGCGTCGAGGGCAAGCCCCAGCCGGGGCAGTTCATCGACGTCGTCAACCTCCACGACCTCGCCCCTGGCTTCCGCTACACCCTCTAAGCACATCTTCAACAGAGGTAATCATAAATTTCTATTTAAGGCTATCAGTCAACAGAATCGCGGCCACGAACGCCTTGTTTGTATCACTAGGACTTTCACGCATGTCAAGAATGCACAAAGGGAATTGATTCTGCATTCTACTCGCTTCTGAACTTGCGCCTGCCAGGCTCACTGCAGCCACTGGTTGTACTTCTCCCTGAGCTCGCGGATGACAGTGAGGGAGTCGCCCTGCGGGCCCTGGATGCCGCCCGACTTGACATTCTCCCACGGCTTCTCGACCTTGTCCATGACATCTTGCGCGAAGGCCGTGCGGTTCCACGCCTTGGGCTCCGTCGTCAGGAGGTTCTGGTACAGGAGCTCCCAGCCCTTGGCGTAGACGTCGGTCATGATGCCGTGCCAGTGCTTGGCGGCGTAGCGGTCGAGGGGCCAAGGGGCGTAGGTCGCGGGACCCCAGAGGATAAGCTGGTTGCGCGCCTGGAACTCCATGTCGTCCTTCTCGGCGCCGTCCTGGGCCCACTGGCGCGCGTCCTCGACCCAGGTCTCGAGCCGGAAGTGCGCGCTCGTGCCCATCAGCCGATCGATGTCCGTGATCAGCTGCACGAGCTCGCGGCCGTGCTTCTCTGTGTCGGCCTTGTTGCCCCCGTTCCACGCCGTGAGCATCGCCTGGTAGATCGGGATCGCCGCATTCACGAACACCTGCCGCGCGACGTCGACCAGGTCGTAGTCGAAGATGCCGCCCTGCGCGCCCGACTTGAGCAGGTTGTCCAGCGCCGCCACAACGTCGCGCGGTTCGTACGTGATCGCCGTCGCGAGGTAGTTGCCCGTCGTGCCCACCAGACCCGAGACAGCGGGGCGCAGGTCGATCAACGAGCGCGTCGTGCACTTGAGCTCCAGGTTGTTGCTCTTGTACACCGAGTTGTCGAGCAGCTCCCACGCCTTCTGCACCAGGCTGAAGTCCTTGCCGCGATAGCGCCGCTTGACCCACTCCTGCGTCCACTCGGCGAGGTTGATGGGCTCGCTGCGCCAGCCCTGGTCCGTCGCTAGCTCGAAGAGGTGCTCGTTGTTGTTGATGCCCTCGGGCACGATGCCCATGCCGCTCAAACGGCCGCCGTTGGCCCTGGCGTCCATGATGTCGTGGTTCCACTTGTCAAGCGCGCCGTACAGGCCGTTGTTCTGCCCGTAGTTGATGAGCGTGCACCAGAGCCAACGGCGGCCGAAGAAATTCTTCAGCCGCTTCCATTGCGGATAGCTCTCGGCCGCCAGGTCGAGGACGACGAGGCTCTCGCCCGCGCCGTCGAGGAACGCCTTGCTCGCCTCCTCCGTCCAGCTCTTGGCGTCGTTCACGAAAATCCAACCCTGCATGACCCACGTAGCATTCGGGGACACGGCGTGGATGCTCTCGCGCACCGCTGTCGCAATGCCCTTCAAGTATGTCGGGTCCGTGCTCGTCGGCTTGCTCTCTGTGAACAGGTCGACCATGTACACATCCGACGTGTAGCCGTACAGCTCGGCCTGCTTGCGGAGGAACGCGCTCTGCACGACGTTCCAGGTGTCCCACTCCGGGTCGATGGCGCGGATCTTGGTGTACTCGGTCGGGAAGCCCATCCAGACCGGGTACGTCTTGAAGTCTGGCCCGCCGATGTACTGGTGCAGCTCCGGGGGCACGAAGCCGCAGAAGCCGGGGAGGACGGGGCGCATGCCGAACTCGCGCTGGCGCTGCAGGATCTGCTTCTGGAGGTTATGCTGGCCCTCGAGCCACGCCCAGGTCGTCTGCCCGTGCCAGTTGCCGTGGATGTTGCCGTGGCGCGACCAGCCGTGGAACGCGGGCCCGGTGACCCAGCGCAGGATCGCGTCATCGGGCACGCCGAGGTCCTTCCACACCTGCGCGTACACGTACTCCTGACCTGTGTACGCCAGCGGCAGGTTGTACCCGTGCAGCACGGCCCAGTCGAGGAGGTACTCCCACTTGGCCCAGTCGTAGAACGCGAGCGAGTACGAGTGCGTCACCAGGTTGAACAGGTGCCGGTGCTCGGCCCACGACGAGCCGTGCAGGTCCGCGTCCGCGTAGGCGAGGTCTGAGAACGTGTCGCCGGACCAGTAGATGTCACCGCCGAGGTAGCGGAGGTATTCGAGAAGCGCACGTCCGAGGCCAGTCGTGCTGCCGGACGTGATGGTGACCTTGCCGCCGGACGCCTTCACAATCCACGCGTCGTGCTCGTCCGACTGCACCGGCGAGGTCACGAACGTGAACTTGTCGTGGAGGCTGGGGTCAGCGCCTTTAAGCGAAACGAAGTCCCGGGGATGCCGAAGAGCTCACCTCGAAGGCAGACGGCGCTTCACAAGCGCATCGAGCGCGGCGGCGCCGGCTTGGGCCTCGTCAGTGTTGACGGGGACGGGGACGGGGTTCGACCAGTTGCCCGAGGGTCCGGTTGCATCGGTGACGGGGGAAGGCGTCGACGCATTTGCGGCAGGAGCGGTATCGTCGGTCGCGGGTGCGGTCTCGTTGGCGCCGCCAACGGCGCGGATAGGCAGCTGCCCAGCGAGCGGCTTTGCGCACGCTGTGGCGGCGAGGATGAGAAACGACAGGCGCATGGTGCCGATGAGGGTCCCACCTGTTCACCCTACCGCAACTTTATATGTCTCCGAACCCGTCGCGCGCTAGACGCTGCGGTACCGGGGATCGCCAGTCAGCCATGACACGCTAACGCGCACGCTAGTGCCGAAGCGCGTGCGGACTAGTGGATGAATGGGAGTAGAGGCTGTGCCGATTAACACGTTCCGCTCGACCTCGGCGTGGAACCAAACAAGCCGAGGGAGTACGTGGGGCTCCGAGGCCGGCGAGGCCGCCGAACTCGCCGGACCCTGTGGCCTGTGGGCTTCCATGCGGATCGCAAGGCGACATGGAAGGTCTGCGTGCTCTGCGCTAGTCACACCCGCAATAGTAGGGTCACCTGAAGGTGGACGGGCGAGAGGACAAGGTTGCGAACTCGGGGGCGAGCGAGAGGCATCTTATACCTCCCGGGCACCCCCCGGGGAGGGTGGGCTGGGGCGGAAAGAGACCTCGAATGCTACATCCTGGGTGGAGGCTTTGCTGCATTGTTATCACCGGCAGAGGTGCCGTGCACAACTTCCCTTCCCATGATAGTCTCCTAGAGTCTGACGTGTGTGGGCCCAGATATGCAGAGGAAGGGCGGCGCGTACGTGAAGTAACAAGGGACGCAGGGCCCTTACTTCTCCTCCTGGAATGAGGCCCCCTCCGACGTCGTTCGCCAAGCATGTCATGCATGTCAGGCCATGACTAATCATACTCGACAGAACAATCCGAAGGCCCACAACCCCGGGGCCGCTCACGCCCCCGGCCACGCGCCACGCCCTTGTATATCCCTCGTACCACAAACCCTTTCGTCCGTGAATGCCGATGGCCGATTATCAGCGGGAGCAGTCGGCGCTCGGCCCGGGCCTTGTGCATCTGACCACTCACTCACTCCACACGTCAACAAGCATGCCGCTGCAGCTTTACGAGCACAAGCCTTCTTCTCTGCTCCCGCTGCTGGAGCGCTACCTGCCGCACACGCAGGCCGTGCTTGGTGCGATCGTCTCGAGCCCTGCGCCGGGGCGCGAGCCGCGCAGCGTGCTAGACGCCCCTCCGCTCGAGACCGTGTTCGCGTCGTTCCCGCCCGGCTCGCTCCCGAACGACGAGGACGAGGACTGGCTCGTCGCGCTCGCGCTCCCAGCCCCAAGCGAGCAGGTGCGCATCTGGCACCGCGCCGAGGTGCGGCTGAACGGCGCCGAGGGCGCGCGTGTACGGGCGCTGAGCGGCTCGGTCGTGTCGCCCGCCGCGCTGAGGGACGGCACGCACGAAGCTTCAAAGACGGGAGGAAAGGATCTGAACAGCGCCGCGGAGGCAGTCGTCGAGGCGAGGCGGACGATGCGTCAAAGGTTTCCTCGGCACTTTGTGCTGGGGCAGCTGAACGCGGCGTTCGAGCCCGCAGTGCGCACCGCGCTCGGCGCGCCGGGGCGCGGGATCTGCCGCGTGTTCCTCGCGCCTCAGAGCTTGCGGGATCCCGGGGACGTGGATCTGGAGCAGCTCGGATTGAAGCTCGACACGACGCGCGTCGGCGACGAGGCGGAGGTGAGTCCTCCGAAGGGAAGAGGGAAGGGGCGGGCTGACGGCAGATGTCCCGGCTGACCAAGTACCACCCGCCGAAGTACATCCTCGCGCGGTCTGCTTACACGACCCTCGTGCGCCCAGTTGCCGGCGGAGCGCCCGTGTGCTGGGTCCTGACGCACGCTGATGGCTCGCTCGGCGCGCTGTACACGCTGCCGGAGTGGAGGCGGAAGGGGCTCGCGAAGCTCGTCGTCGCGGAGCGCCTCAGAGCCATGGCCGCGGGGTCGGACGGCGACACGGCGGACAAAGCGCGCACCGAGGCTAGTCGCAAGCTCAGGGCCAACCTCCAGGTCGAGGAGGGGAACGAGGCGAGCGAGGCGCTCTGGACCGGCCTCGGGTGGGAGCCGGCGTGGTGCGTAGGCTGGGTCTACTCGCAGGAGGACCAGGAGCGTTACCGCCCCACGCCAATGTAGATAGCGGTCCATACAATACATAGAGTCGGTCTACGGTGCTCTCTCTACTGCTCACCCCTGTGCTCACTTCTCAGCGCTGGGCTTCAGGATCACGCTCGGTCTCGTTCCGCTGGCCGCTCGCCCTCGTCACTCAGCCCGACACCGCAAGCGCCTCCTAGGCGGCGAGCAGCGGCAGGCCCTTCTCCTCGCGGGCAACCTTGAACGGGTCGCGCATCGAGTTGGTGTGTTCCCTGTACTCGTCCCTGCACTGTCAGCTACAAGGCAAATCTTCTAGCTGAGTACTCACGTGAAGTTTGCACGAAGCGTGTTCATGCGCATCTCGAGCCCCTCGAGCTGCGCCGCGAGGGCGAGGATGGCGGACTGGTTGTTCTGGATCGTCTGCACGACGACCTGGGGCGTCATGCTCTCGACGTCGGCGCCGAGCGACACGACCGCGCGGCTCAGGAGCTGGATGTTGCGCTTGTAGCGCATGACGCGCTCGGCCTCCTCGGCGGCGACGCGCGCGAAGAACTCCTGCGGGAAGTCGCGGTGCGCGACGGGGCGCACGCCCGGGTGGCGCGCGTCCGCGGGCTTGGCCGCCTCCCACGTCTCGAGCAGCTTCTGGAGGTCGGCCGCCTGCGCCTGCACCTTGGCCGCGAGGCGCTCGAGCGAGTGCTTAAGCGCGTCGAGGCCCTGCGCGATCGCCGCGGCCTCATCGTGCGCGACCTTGATGTCCGACGACGTCTGCCAGATCGCGCGCCCGATCGGCTCCGCGTCGATCGTCTGCCCCACATGCCGCTGGTCCTTGAAGAAGGCGTCCATCTGCTCAATCACCTTCTGCACGCCCTCCGGCAGCTCGCTGAACTTGGTCGTCTTGCTCACGCCCGACTGCTGCTGCGGCTGTTGGAACGTGCTCGTCGAGTTGCCGAGAAGGCCGCCGGCAGGCTTGTTGAACAAGCTCCCAGACTGCTGCGTCTGCTGTGTTGTCGAACCGAACAGACCGCCGCCCTGCTGAGGCTGCTGCTGCTGCGTCGTAGAACCGAAGAGGCCCCCGCTCTGTGCAGGTTGCTGCGTCGTTGAGCCGAAAAGGCCGCCAGCGGGCTTCGCCTGGTTCTGCGCGCCGAACAGGCCGCCGCCGGCCGCCGGCTGCTGCTGTTGCTGCTGCTGCTGCTGGCCGAAGAGACCACCAGTCGAGGGTGTCGTCGTGGATTGCTGGCCGAACAGGCCCCCGGCGGGCTTGGCCTGGCTCGCGGCACCAAACAGGCCACCGGCAGCCGGCTGGCTCGCGTTCTGCTGCGTCTGCTGGCCGAAGAGCCCCCCGGTTGCCGGCTGCGCCGTGTTCTGCTGCTGCTGCTGGCCAAACAGGCCGCCAGTGGCGGGCGCGGCCGGCTTCTGTCCGAAGAGACCACCGCTGCTAGCGGTGTTGGTAGCCGTCGCGTTGTTGTTCTGTCCGAAGCCGCCGAAGAGGCCGCCACCGCCGGACGCGGCTGGTGTGCTCGTCGACTGTTGCGCCTGCTGCCCAAAGCCGAAACCGCCGGTCGACGCCGCCGGCGTGCTCGTCGATGCCTGTCCGAAGAGGCCACCGCCCGCGGGCTTGTTGAAGCTGTCCACGTTAGCGCTGGTTCCGTCGGTCGCAGACTTGTTAGGATTGAAGAAAGGGAACCCGCCGATAGCCTTCGGGGTCGTGTCCGTGTTTCCGAACCCGCCCCAGGCTGGCATAACTTCCTTCTCCTTGCCCTTGGTGCTGAATGGGCTTGCCGCACCGCTGAACGCCCCGAAGCCGCTGAGTTTGCTGCGCCCCTGTTCTGCCGGGTCGTCCAGCGTTCGCTTCTCTGTAGCCAGTGCCTTCGTAGGCGTATCGAAGACCGATCCAGGACCAAACGCGCTCTTCAGTGGCGGCGACGTGCCCGAGATGTTACCACCGAAGACCTTCAGCCCCAGGGGATTTGAGCTGGCCTGCTGAGCTTCTTCGGCTTTCTTGAACTCGGCGTTAAACTCCTTGACCCAGTCAGAGGCACCGTCATCGGCCATGGCTACTCAGAGAAGCCGGGCGGCTTGGATCGTCGCGGGCGAGAGGAGGCATAGAGAGCTGAACGAAGACAAACATGGCGGCGCATGTTGGCGAGCGAGCATCAGAGCATCACGCAGGAGGGCGAGCTGGAACAGGGACGGGCGAAAGGGGCAGGACAATAGAGGAGCACGCGAGTAACTCACCCGAAGGACATTGTTGTCTGGATAGTCTGTGCTGGGCTGAGGCTTCGAGGCTGAGCTGAGGCTTGTGAGTTGAGCAGTCGAAGCAAGCGGCGCCGTCGATGTTGGCCAGGCCCGATCACCAAAAACATGGCCGCCAGCCGGCGGTGGCTTGAGACGTCACCGGGGTCAAATAGGCACGTCACGTGGTCCGAATGCCTACCCGCGGGAGGGGTGGATAGGCGCGCAGCCCCTGGAGAGGTGATGAGCCGGTTGTTTTCGTTTGAGCCAGCGGCGGGCGTTGGCTCGTCACTCCCGCCGCCGCCGCCGTCTCCACTGCTCGTCAGACCTTATCTCTTTGCCCGCGTCCTTCGTCCCCGTCCCCGCTCTTTGGTCCGGCCTCGCCCTGTCCCTCCCATCCACCAAAAGACCACCGATCTGGTCCAGCACGTGTCCCTCCCGGTGCGCGTGCACCCTTCTCCACCATGTCCCTCTCCTCCGACCTTGACAAGTGAGCTCACTCTGTGTCAACATTGAGCTGACGAGAACAGGCAGATCGAGCAGCTGAAGCGATGCGAGATTATCCCGGAGGCCAGCGTCAAGGAGCTCTGCCTCAAGGCAAAGGAGATCCTAATGGATGAGGGCAACATCCAATACGTCGACAGCCCCGTCACGGTTAGCTGAGGTGCTCTGGATAAAGCTGACGCCAGATCTGCGGCGACATCCACGGCCAGTTCTTCGACCTGATGGAACTGTTCAAGATCGGCGGACACTGCCCAGAAACAAACTACATCTTCATGGGTGCGTCTCTCCTTTGCCCGCCGGCGCCCACCGGCGTCTGAGGCGCCTTCAACCGGCTCCGGCCACTTCGGCACGCGTCACTGGACCTTCGGCGGCCGGCCGTAGCTGCCCGGGTTTGTATGTCGAAAGCTGACACGCAGGTGACTTCGTGGACCGCGGCTTCTACTCTGTGGAGACGTTCCTCCTCCTCCTGATCCTCAAGGTGCGGTATCCGGACCGCATCACGTTGATCCGCGGCAACCACGAGTCGCGGCAGATCACGCAGGTGTACGGCTTCTACGACGAGTGCCAGCGCAAGTACGGCTCGAGCAACGTGTGGCGGTACTGCACCGACGTGTTCGACTTTCTGTCGCTCGCGGCCATCGTCGACGGGCGGATCCTGTGCGTCCACGGAGGCCTCAGCCCGCAGCTCGGGCGGCTGGACCAGATCCGCGCCATCGACCGCAAACAGGAGGTGCCGCATGAGGGCGTGTTCTGCGACCTGCTGTGGAGCGACCCGGATGGTGAGTGCGAGCGCAGCGAGTTGCCGGACCCGTCAGCCGGGAGCCGGCCGGCTGGCCGTCAACGTCTCTGTTGTCCCAGCGTGTCGACGGGAGCCGGCGGGCAGGGGTAGAAACTGCGCACCACGAAGCTTGTATGCCCGGGTTGTTTAGCTGACATCAGACATCCAGGGCTGGGGCATGTCGCCGCGCGGCGCGGGCTTCTTATTCGGCGGCGACGTCGTGGAGACGTTCTGCCACAACAACGACATCGACCTGATCGCGCGCGCGCACCAGCTCGTGATGGAGGGCTACAAACTCATGTTCGGGCAGAAGATTGTGACGGTCTGGTCCGCGCCCAACTACTGCTACCGCTGCGGCAACGTCGCGTCCATCCTCGAGCTCAACGAGGACCTGCGCCAGGAGTACAAGGTCTTCGAGGCCGCGCAGCCCGACGTCAAGAGCGTCCCGCAGAAGCGGCCGCACATGCTCGAGTACTTCCTCTAGACGTCGTGATTGCATCCGACGCACGAGCTCCTAGACGAGCTAGACGACGCACGACAGCAGTGCCGCCGGCACGGCACTGCACATCGCTACCCAGCCACTGCACCACCCGAATGCCCAGATACCCGGCCACGGCCACGCCATCACACTGCATGACTGCTGCATCTGTAGACGCTCCGCACCGAACCCGCCTCCGCCCCGCCGCTGGATACAGGCGGCCCGGATGCCGGATGAATGTATTTTCTATGTTACAGGGACTCTGCTGGACGCTGCACGGCCGACGTGGTAAATGCCTACATACAGCCTCGACGAGAGGCGCTTATCAATGCTGATGTTACATGAAGGAGACCGTGCTTCAGAGCGAGCGGCTCACAAAGCACGAGCACTCTAGTTCGGTTGCGGATGGGCGACGTTCGGGAGGCTGCACAGCTCTCTCCAGAACACCCAGGGGAATGAGATGAGAGGTCTGGAGTCAGTTTGGACAAGGAAGTCTTGAAACTCACGCGGGCGTGATCGGCGGACCGGCGTGCTGGGTACTGAGAGGGGCGTTCTCCTCCACGGGGATACCGCTGAGCATGACGCTCTCGTTATAGAGCGTTTCGAGCGTCCCCTTGATGCCGAGCTTCTCCTCCACTTCTTCCTGCACGGCACACAAATACGTGACCTGGTACGCGGAGACGGCATAGATTTGCTCCGTCTCAAGCACGGACTTGTTGCTGTCCTTCTTCTTCCGGCAGAACTTCACCGCAGAAGCCCGTACCTCCTGAACGAGTCGCGAATATGTGCGCTTCACAGACACTTCGATGTCTTCTTCCGTACTTGTGCGGCGATGAGGATTCCGAAGGATAACCCCAGTCACAGCTTCCGCTTCCGTCAGTCGGTGCCGCTTCATGAGCTGCTTGACACCGTTGTCGTAATGTCTGCACTGTCAGTTCAATCTCACCCGGCGAAAACTAACTGCTTCAGCTTGTAGACGTGGGAGAGGTACGACGCCGGCAGCTTGTACTTCGCCAGCCTGGCATCGACGTAGCCGACAGGGTCGACCCGGATATCAGTCGGGATAAAGTGTGGCTCGCTCTTGATCTGAAGTGTAAGCTATGAGCGATCGATGTCATGGACCTACAAGCTTGAACAGTTTCCCGAGAATCCGGCGGCTTTCATATCGCTGCGTTGAACGGCCGCACACGTCAGGCCCAGGAAACGTTGGCCACTGACGAGGTTCCAGCTGATGTCAGTTGAAGAGAGACCGCCCCAACGCACCATCACAGACAGCTCAGCAGGCTTGCCAGCTTAAAAGTCAGCTTGCTACAGACTCGCTGTGAGCTCACTATCTGGGAAGTCGGCGCTACGGTCAGCTCCACTCTTGTACGTCTCACTCACGCTTTCCGAACCTCGTCAGCGAGCATCTTGCAGTTCTCAGACTGGGGCCCAAAGCGGTCCGCGATAGCCAGGTGAGCGTCGCATAGCTGCTCCGAGATCTGGGGTGAGTTCACGTGCCAGCTTATTGCAGCTCACATCATTCTTCAGATAGTCCAGAACGAACTGCTGTTAGCTACTAGTAGTGGGTGAGCTTTAGACTCACATCCTGGACGTGCTGTTCCGTGACCTTCTTGACCTTTGCTGGCTCTGGCGAGGTGTATGAGGAGGGCTCGACCTGCTCGGAGGGAATGAGCACTGGGTCCCAGATCAAGGAATACTCTTGGCCAGAGAGATTGCCCCGAGACAGCCTGCTCGTCAGCTTGTGACACACGTACTTGCCTCACATCTGGGGCAAGGGCTGGCCCTGCACTGAAAAAACGATGACGTTCTTGAGGTGTCGCAGTTCTGGGCGGTCGACAGCGTGAACGAGCCGAACGTCACCAGGATGGAGAACCGGGTCGCGCATGATAGCACACGCGCCCAGTACTACGGTGGGTCCCTCGTCGCTACTAGGATCATCGTACTGGCAGAAGACCTCGTGCTCGCCAAGAACATTCGCTTCGTCTGCGACACCTAGGGCATGGTGAGCAGGCCGGCGCAACTTGTAATCTTACCCATCAACTTGACGCTTTGCTCGATTCGGAGGGAGGCCTTGTACCTGTAGTCGGACAGCATGCGCGTCGCAGCAACGCGGCAGACGTCCAGCAACAGCGGGTCCCTCATAAAGCCGAAGGCGTGCAGTTCTCGAACTGGGAAGTCACACAATTGAGCTACCAGTCCAAGATCCTCCTGAAGCAGCTCTGCGGTGCTTGAGCGCTTCAATAGACCTCTAGCCTCACGCATAGCCAGAATGAAGAGACTCTCAAACACCGTGTCAGGTACACCGAGGTGGTTCATGATGACGACTGACTGGCGGCTGAGGTGCGAGCGTCTGAACTGGGCAGGCTGAGGTTAGCCAAGTCATGCCACGTCAAACTCACCTCAACGACGTTCAAACCGAACGCCATGGTCTTGGCTCCCGTCCTGTATCTGACCTGAGATTGCCGGAAGCAGACCTCATCTGCGTCGCAGTCAGGCCACACGCTCAGCAAGCCCTTGATACCGCCACATGTAAACCGGAAGGCCGAGAGGAGAGCGCCGTTGCTCTGGCTAGCACCGCTGGCTTGCGCTGCCTGTCGCGCAATGCCCCAGCCGCAGCGCCCGACGCCATCCGTGACGAGACTGACTCATCAGCGTAAGATCCACGCGCTAAGCTCACCTGATCTTGTTCTCAGAATCTTGCTTATCCACGGTGGAGACGTCAGTCCTGCCCGCTTCCGATTCGCAGCAGTCCCGGTCCTTCTGCTCCGCATACAAGACATCGGGGAGAATCTTGCGGACGTGAGAGTGAACCTTGACTGCCTGACTTGTCGAGAATGGCTGACGTCAGCTCCAACCAAGGGCACGCGAGCTCACGATGGCCATCTTCGACACGTGCGAGGCAACTGTTCTATCGTGAAGCAAGTTGAGACCGAGGTTTCTCTTGACTGAGTCGACAGTCAGGCTCTTGACAGGATCTTCGGCCAGAAACCAACAGCTCTGTTGCGTGGCTGAGCTAGCTCCATACGCAAGGAAGACGTAATGTCTACCGGCAATGTTCAGCCCATTCTTCATGGCTCGGCGAACACGGGCTATCGTCCCTTCAGCTAGTTCAGCCTGATCGGCCTCGAGGACCGTCGAGTTCACCTGAAAGACGTCTTCCTCGTCGGTGAACTCGACCCGAAGGAAGCGGTCAGAGAACACCAAGTGGTTACGGATCGCGTCTGTAGAAACTTCGACCTCCGGGGGCAGCAACACGAGTCGCGTTGGTGTTACCAGGCAATGATGGACTACGACGCTGTTTTCGTCGACATCGGCCTGGACCTTGCTCAATTGCAGGGAACGAGCTGTTATTAGCTATTACGGGCAGAGGACCACCTTACCCTTTACGACGGCTTCGATGTTCCGCACGCGCTCTTCGTTGTAGAGGCTGCGGAGAACGCGAGCTGTCTTCTCCTCGTCCTCTTCGCAGTGCTGTTTGAGGCACTCAGCGAGCTCCCCGACCTCCGACGGGACGATGATGCCTTGCGTGATGAGACCTTCCATGAGATACCTTAAACCGAATTCGTAGTCTGCCAAACGGGTCAAGTCCGCGTAGCCCGCATTTTCTGCGACAGGGATGCGCACGCGTCGATCCCCCGCATGGGCCGCAAGAAGATCGCGGCCCTCCTCCTTGCCCTCCACGCCCAGGCGCAACACTACGTCTCGCAGAGTGCGCAAATCGCTCTTGGACAGCAGGAGCTCAAACTGCCATGTCAACCAGGCATTGGCTGGGACGTAGAACCTTTCGTCGGACACGGCATCGATGGGACCGGCGTGTCCTTCTCGAATGATATAACCTGCGATTAGATACGTCAATACGCTTGTAGCTTACCCTTCACCTTCATGTCCTCGAAGGAGCACCCCTAGTTGTTAGTTCGGCCGTCCTTTCGCAACGCACAGGCGTCGACTCCTTTGGACCAAGGGAGAACACGAAGTCACGCTCGGTCGCCCTGCGCATGATCGCCTTATTCTTGATCTTGCAGTAGAAACGCGCCGGGCGTCGCGTCGTGATAGTCATGGTGACACGCGTCGCCCCATCCTTCCCTGGAGCTAGGCGGACAACGTGCACCCCTCCGGTGGCGATGTCCTGCTGTCAGCTTCGCGCGGGCAACGCTTCAGCACGCACCTCGAACGGAATCTCGCACTCAAGAGGAACGAACACGGGTGGCGTGGTCGAGAAGGTGAGCGGCACGGCATAGATGTAAATCCATCTACGGCTGAAGTTGAACAGGAGGCGCGAATGCTCCTTGTCCGAGGTAGATTCGAACCCCTGCCGTCAGCTCCCCCTTATAAGTCGTCTTGATGGAAAAGCTGTCTCGTCACAAAATGAGAAACTCTCCGCGTATCAGACCGCACAGCAGATGTCTGCTCACCCGCATAAACCTCAATGCTCCTTCGCGTATCCGTGTCGAGCCCATCGCGAAGCTCGATACGATGAAGCTCTCATCGATCTCCGAGTCGTCGCTGAGGTTCGGACCCTGGCATGTCAGTATCCAGTCGGAGGCCCGATACTTGCCTTGCGAAACTGATGAGCAAGGCGAGTGCGGTCGGAAGCCGGAACAGCACTAGGCGGCGTGCGGGGTTCGGAGCGCGCAGCGCCGTTGCGGTTCGTCCATGGCACGTAGCTCATACTGTTCTTCCTCGGCGGCCAGGCTGCACCGGAGGCAGCCTAGGCAGTTTGCCAGGTGAGTTTGTCACAACGCGGTGAAGGAAGCAAATGGCGAGCTGGTCGTTGCGTGCGATATTCCCTACCTCAGGGGCGATGAGGGAGATGCGGTGGACGAGAAAGGTGTCAGAAGCGAGATGGGTGATGGAGAGAACGAGAGGTGACATGTAGCGCGACGAGGTGACGTGTACGCGTGGACGACGATGAAACGACTGCGACCGAGGGCTGAGGGCGAAGGGCGCGGCGAGGAAAGCGAGGAAGACGAGGAAGACAAGCCAATCCACACAAACTGTCGCGTCTCGATATTGTTGTTGTTGCGGACCCCGCATCTGGCGATCGCGCACGGTTGAGCGACCCGTGCCTGGCCACAGGGCCACATGGCTATCTGACGTCAACGCCCTGATGGCGCTCGCCGATAACATCACCCTGCATGCACTGTGCTCTGCCTCATGTTCAATGTTGGGATGAGGATGTATCGTTGCGATGCTAAGCCGCGCTTCGTTGTGTGGACAGGATAGAACATGCTGCTGTTCTGTAATTGTCGCAGAACCCGCTGAGATCGCCCGCCCTCCCCCTGTCGGATCCGCCCAAGCGTCGACGTGAACAGCACTCTCCTACGCTGATTCATAAACTTGACATCTCATGACATTTTGAAGCTACAACGGGGTATCCGCACATTCTACCGTCTTGCTGACCTCGCAGGCAACTTAAAGCTTCGCCTTGGCCTTCTCGCCCGCCTTGTGCTTCTTGTACAGCTCCTGCACCGTCTTCTTGACCTCGGTCTTGATGATCTTGCCGTTGTGGTTGCGCGGGAGCAGCTCGTCGTACACGACGACGAAGACGGGGCGCGCATGCGAGCGCAGGCGGCCGTGGGCGGCCTTCCTGATCTCCTCGGCAGTCGCGGTCGGCGCTCCAGGTCGGAGCGAGACGGCGACGGCGACCTCCTCGCCGAGAATGTCGTGCGGGACGGGCACGGCGGCGGCCTCGCCGACGCGGTCGTCGAGGAAGACGGCGTTCTCGACCTCCTCGCTCGAGATGTTCTCGCCGCCACGGATGATGATGTCCTTGATGCGGTCGGCGACGTACAGGATGCCGTCCTTCAGGTATCCGGCGTCGCCGGTGTCGAACCAGCCCTCGGCGTCGAACGACTTGGCCGTCGCCGCCGGGTCATTGTAGTACTCCTTCATGAGCGTCATGCCGCGCGCCATGATCAGACCCTTCTTTCCGTCCGGCAGCGGCTCCTTCGTCTCGATGTCGACGATCCGCACCTCCGACACCGGGAGCGCGAAGCCCGCACCCGCAGGGTTCTGGATGTAGTCGTCGCCGCCGAAGATAGTATGCGCCGCGTTCGTCTCCGTCATGCCCCACGCGGTGAAGCAGTGAATGTCAGGCCAGCGCGCCTTGACGTCCGCAGCTAAGCGGTCCGGAGCGGGCGCTCCGCCGTAGCTCGTTCCAAGCATCTGGTGGTCCTTCGGAAGGTTCGGGCTCTGCATGACCGCCATGAGGATCGCGGGTACACCGGTCATCGAGTTGATCTTGTAGGTCGTCATGAGACGAACAGCCTCCTCGACATCCCACTTGCGCATCGTCACCATCATGATGCCGTCCTCGAAAGCCTTGGCCACAATCGACAGTCCGGTAACGTGGAAGAACGGAACAGCCATCAGCGTGACGGGCGGGTCGTCCTTGGGGCCGAAGATCAGCTCCTTGATCATCTCGACGACGTGCGGGGCCATCGGCCCGGCAGCGCGCAGACCCATTCGCATGAAGCCAGCCGTTCCCGTGACGACAGTGTGGAGGGCAGCACGCTGGGACGACAGGACCGCCTTAGGGTAGCCGGTCGTGCCGGAAGTGAAGAAGATGACGCCGTCGGCCTCGGGGTGCAGCCTCTCGAGTCCGAAGCCAGTTCCCTTGACAATTGCCTCCTCGGCCTGCGCGCTGGTGCCCAAGTTCTTGAAGTCGATGACATCGATGTGCTTCTTCTTCTTCAGGTGGTCGATCTTCTGCCACGAGAAGACGGGACCGACGCCGGCCGCCTTCAGCTTGTCGATCGCGAACGAGAGGGTAGCACTGGAAATGGCGTCGGCAAGAATAACCTTGGGCTGCGTGAGTTTGAGGCAGTGGAGCATCGAGTCGGGCTGGACAGCAGCGTTGACGACAACCGGAACGGCGCCGAGCAGGCCGATAGCCGTGAAGGCGATGATCCAGGACGCGGTGTTGTAGCCAATGACGGCAACCTTGTCGCCGGTCTGCACTCCGCGCGCAACAAGCCACGCCGCAACAGAAAGAGCCTCCCGCTTGACGTCGGCGAAGAGGTAGGTCTCGCGCTCGCTGACGGGGGCCGGCTCGGGGGCCGCGCAGTTCAGCAGCGGCTTGTCGGCGTGCTCATCGAGCTTGGCCAGGAAGAAGGAGCGGAACGACTTGGGCGACTGCTCCTGTTAGCTAACGTCGTCTGTGCATGCGTATCCGCTTCGTCTCCCAAATGCTGGTAGAACTAAGAGAGAGACGGGTGTTCACCGACGGCCTGCGGAATGCTATCCGGGGATGAGCCTCGGCCATTCTGCTCCGCCCCTTCGCTCCCCATGGGGTCGGTCCAGGGTGGTCACCGCCGGCGCCCACCTCAGCGTTCGGTCACTCACGTTCTTCCACACTGTTGTGGGGCGGCCCTTGATATTGACGGTCTCGAGCTCCCAGAGGCTGCCGGGTGTGCAGTACAGCTTGTCCACTGTTGCCGTCAGTTTCGGGAATCTCGAGAACGACACCGATGCCGAGCACGGGCTGACTGGTGAAGTGGATCACTGTACTCACGCTCGGCGATGGGCAGGGGCTGGGGCTTGGGCTCGTCTCCGGTGGACATGGTGGCGTGTGGATGGAAGGGTGTCAAAGGCCAGAAATGACGATGGAACGGAGAATATATCGACGTGCAACCGGCTGCCCCAAAGCGAGGGAGGAGACTAACCCAAAGCTAATGTTGCCGGATCGGATACAGGAGCCAGTAACCGGGCTTGGGTTCGGACAGTCTCACCCCACTACTCCAGGTGTTCTTCTCGACCACACAACGCGCGCTCGGCTTGGTTGTTTCGGCGGCCTGAGGGCTCTGCGATGCTCCCAAGTGCTTGCAGGCTGTCTCAGAACCAGCCGTGATGCTCCCGGGCCAGCTGTTGAGGGGGGTCACGCGCGCAAACACGCAGGATCCGCAGTCCGCAATCCGCACCTGGAGTACCTTTTGTTCCTGCCTGCTCTGTCGGCCTCCTCCGACCGTCATGCCGAGATACCGAACGCAGTCCAGGCGGTTCCACACCCCGTCCCAAGCCCGATCCCGAGGGTCTTAACACATCATGCTTAGCAGACTAGCACACTAGTGCGCCTGTCCATCGAAGCCCGTCTGCTCGTTGTGTCCGGGCATCTCTCACCCACGCTGATCGTGGTCGGCGCCCGCCGCCTTCGTTTCACACTATTCCGACAGTTAGCGGCCAATGCCGCCGCCTCTCTTAACCGCTGGCGTGGATACCAGCCCATCTATAATATAAAGAAACTTGACTAGCACGTCGCCGGGGCATGCATGGGCCATGAGTGAGACGGTCTACGGGCCGGGAGGACCATAAGCGGGCCAAAGCTCGGGCGGTGAGCTCCACTGCCGACGGTAGCGCGCACGTTAGAGCGCAACCCGCTCAAGCGCGGAGCCTAGCTCGATCTAGCCCTCTGCGAAAGGCCTTGACGTAGCCGCCGGCTGCGTGGGGCACGTGCAGAACTTACCCGGTGGAGACAGGCTTCCCATGCGAGGCAGCTCCGACCACCGGCGACCTTCCGTGCGAATTTGCAGCTCTCCTTGCAACTCCTCAGCCCAGCTGGCACTGCAACGGCGCTTTGGGTAAGTGTTTGTCTACTCCGGACATAGGCCTTCCGCACGACCCATGGTCAGCGGTTCTACAAGCCCACTGGCGTTGTGGCGGAGTGGTTAACGCGGTTGACTAGAACGGTCTCTTTCGAGAGAGGTTCAGGAATCAACTTCCTTCGGGAGCGCATGTTCGAATCATGTCAACGTCGATTTTTGGCTTCTGCGGATGCGCAGAGCATCTTATTGCATTGGGTTTAATCCGGGAGGGGTCCAGGGAGCGGTTGGGAGGCGTCCGGGGGCTTGGAGACACCTGACGGAATTCGCCGAGCGGTTGAACGCCGATGCCTTGAGGTGGCGCTCTGCAAAGGTCGGAACTGGTGCAGGGCACTCGCATGTGCCTACAGATACCCTAAAACCCGTACTATTCTGTGTAGCAACGCTCAGAAGCCAGAGCAGCGGTCGCGTAAGTGTTGAAGGCAGCGAGCGGAGTTTGGTCCTGTTAGAGTTGCCGCAGGCTTAGTGGCCGAGGTTAAAGGTGCTGAGCAGGTACTGGGCACTTTGTCCCCTCTGCGCATCCCTTCTGGGGCTGCTTACGATGCCCAGCTTTGCAGAGAGCCCGGCCATACATCGGACTGACCTGTCTGCGCCTGCTACTACGATGCAGTCATCCAGTGCCACAAATCACCGAGCGAGATAGCCGCGTGGCTGCATCTGGCTATCTGAGACACCACTCCACACCGGCCAGTCCTCGCCAGCTCGGAGCCGTGGCATCCCGTCTTCACCAGAGTGATCTGCCTGGGGCGCTAGTGCGCCTCGAACAGAAGGCGATGCGCCAATCCCAGCCTCACGGGCGTCGAAGCTGGCGATCTGCGACAATCTCACTCAAGGGGACAACGATGACTCGACGCCCTCCTCGCTGTCACAATTCACAGAAGCACTCTCTTCTTCCCATACACTCAGTTATCCATTGGCCTTGATGCTCAACTCTCCAGATTCACCACTGTGCACGACTGTCTTCAAGGGATGGGAACTGCTAGTGAGCTGGTCGCGTGCCAAGGAGCTAACAGACAGGTTATGCGAATCTTGATGGCTCTCCGTGCACTACGTGTATGATTGCGCACTATAGATCACCACAATAATGACTGCAAGCAGTGAGCTGTCTCGTATGAAGTTTTGGAGCTGATCTCAGACCCATCCACCACCTGCTCGTCAGCGCGCTTGGATCTGATCGCTGGTCTACCCACCGCCCCACCGCGTGAGCTACGAACCGCAGCGAGCAGCTGATATCCAGATCACTGTTGGTCTGAATTGCCGGGCGTTTACATTCAGCTGACAGAACACGGCGCCTCGGCGAGAACGGGAGATGCTGTATGCAAGTGAGCTGATTGGGGTTGTGCCGCAAGCTGACGGCAGCTCACATCCTGTACGCTTCACCCCTCTGACCCAGCTGACGGCAGCGGCCACGCTTGGCTAGTCCCATGGTAAAGCTGACACCCAGACAAGACCCTGACGAATGAACCCGCCATGAAAGTAAACGCTACACACATGGTCAGCAGCTGAGCCCGATTGGACTCAAACACTGAACAGCAGCGACCTGTTCCCCAGTCTCTCCGACGGTAAGCTGCCCCATGGTCGGAAATCTGATCCCAGTGTCCGGCTGTGAGTTTCACGTGGCCTGTTGGAACTCACACGCAGCCACTGGCGTCACCCACACGTCCCGCGTGAGGTGTACCTGCTGGTGTCCAGCTGAAGCTGAGAACAGGCCCGCTCCACTGTAGGAAGCCGCCTCCCCTAGTGCATATCTGCCCCGGTCTTGACGCCGTAAGCTGCAGTCAGGTGGATACCGTAGCTGAAAGCAGCGCCGGTCAGCTGTGGGTCTGACGCCTAAGCTGACGGACAGTGCTCGCCCACCTGCGTCAGTCGAGGGCTCCGGCTTCGGTGTGTGCCGGCTTTCCTGTTCCTATTCAGAGCTGACAACAGCGCTCGACCGCCTCTGAGTGTGCTGCGGAAGCACCTGAAGCTTATCATGGAGCCTGCGTGAGCTGCGGTTCTCCCGTTGTAAAGCTGACGCAAAACAGAGCAACGCCGCATTGGTCTCTGTAAAGTAGGAGGTCCAGCTGGGCACTGAGTGTACAGCTGAGATCTTGCTACGGTAGTCCGTTGCATGGTGGCCGGCGCAACTGACCTCAGCGCGATGCAGGCGCATCGACCACGGCGGCTCGCTGGGCGGTGAGCTCTGAATGCGCCTTGGTAGCTGATCTCAGGCCACGGGGGTGAGTGCCAGTGCACTGAGCTTGCCCTCAACGGATTAGCTGACGGCAGACGGCCTCTCTCCCGCTGTCCGCAACAAGCTGCTGAACACAAACAAGCGGAGTCACAGCGTGCATAGTCGTAAGCTGAAACTTTCCCATCATCTACAGCTAACCCAAGCCCCGTCGGGTGCGTGCCGCTGTGGCCCAGCTGGACACCGCCTGAACTAGCTGATGCCAGGTACTCTGACTTCTGTCAGCTATCTGCAAAGTGTGGAGCTGACTTCAGCCCGGTACCCCAGCCCACAAGTGAGCTTCCCGGTTGCCGGCTGAGCGGCTAACCCAGCCCGCGGACGAAGCTGAGTGGACACCCGGTATCCAACATGAGCTGATGGACCAGACCCCGAAGCGGGCGCTTCAAACGCGACAGCGATAGAGCGCGCTCGTGAGCTGGGTTGTCGTCGGAGCTGACCCCAGCCCCACCGGCCGTGAGCGGAGGCCCAGCTTATCCACCCGGATCGCAATGTCAGCTGCGTGCTTGGCGTAGCTGACTCCAGATTGCGCCGGGCACATGGGCACCTGCAGCGCCACCCAGGTCGCGCACAGTGAGCTCTCCTACCCCCTCCTGAGCTGACCCATCCCAGCGGGTGCGAGCTACTTAGCTTCAGATAGCTTGCCGAGCTGATGCCACGCTCGTCGCTTCACCTCTGAGCCAGGAAGTGCAAGTTACAGTAAGCTGCCAGACGCTCTCTATGCCTAGCTGACGCCAGGCGGCCGACCCCCTCTTCGTGGCTGGTCGGGCATCCGCGCTCTACCTGCCGAACAGCCAAGACGAACGTAAGCTGAGTGGCACGCGAACCTAGCTAACGGCAGGGACGCGATGTCGTTCTCTCCCACCTGACTCGCAGTGAGTGCGCCAGCTAACTTCCTCTTATGCCAGCTGACATCAGCCTCATCCGGGGGCCACTGCCACCTGTGAGCTGTTAAAACGCACCGATAGCTGATATCAGATTCAGTGAGCTTCGTACCTCTTGCTTAGCTGACCCCAGTCCCGCCGCCAACCAGCCGTTCTCGGGCCGACTCAAGCGTACCCGCCGACTGCGGGCGTGAGCTTCCTTGGACCCTCACCAGTTGGCTCCAGCGGGCTATCCATCGCCCTAAAGCTCGCGCCCAGCTCGCGCGCACCGCGTGAGCTGCCGAGGACGCTAGGTCAAGCTGACTCCAGCGCCACATCTATCGGCGCACTGACAGGCTCTAGCTCCAGTGAGCTTTAAGTCGCGACAGTCGCGCGAGTTGCAAAGCTGACGCCCAGCCGCGCCGCACCGGCAGCGCCACACTGCGCGCTCCTGGCTCTGCGGCATCCTAGCCTCCGCCGTAAGCTTCCACGATGCGGTTGCAGCTGATCCCAGAACGAGCTCGGTGTTCTCAGCCAATCCCGACCTGGCCCGACGGCGCCCATCGTGAAGCTTCGTAGGCGGTATCAAAGCTGACGACAGGCAGCGCTCGCATCCGCGAGCCGGGGAGCAATCACATGGTGAGCTGGACTCGCGCTGCAAAGCTGATCCTCAGCAAGACGGTCAGCCCCCGCCGCCGTGCAGTGAGCTATCACAGATTCCGCGCACAGCTGACAGCAGCGGTCATGGTAGATGCTATACATGATGCTATGGTTGATGAGTTTGTGGTTATGCTGCAGGTTGATGGATGTATGGTTTTCTAGTTGTTCTTCAGATTTGCGCCTACGCCTGGCGGCCGCCGCCGCCGAGCACGAGCTTCTGGCCCTTCCTCCCCTTCTTGCCCTTACGGGGCGCGGCCGCCTCGGTGCCGGCGAGCGCCGCGTCGATCGCGCCGCCCCACGCCTCGTCGACGTGCTCCCGCCGCGGCACCGAGGACGTCGTGCGGTGCTGCAGCGCCCACGAGAACGAGCTGCCGTTGGACTGCTGCTGCTGCGCCGGCGCCGGCGCCGGTGTATCGGCCGGGCCGGTCGACGGCAGCGGGAACGCAGACGCAGACTCGGGCGAGCCCGCCTCGAGGCTGCGCGCGAGCGCCATCGCGAGCTCGTGGTCGATGTTCGCGTCTGGCGCCGCCGACGGCACGATGCGCTGCTCCGGGTTGCGCGCCTTCTCTGCTTCTTCCGCGCGGCGTTTCATCCGGTCCTCGCGCCGGACACGGTCGCGGCGCTTCTGGCGGCGCGCACGCAGCGCCGTCTGGAACGGCTCCAACGTCTCCGGCTTCACGATGTGCGACAGGTCCGCCTCGACAAAGACGACCTCGGTGCCAACAGGCAGGTGCGACAGGTACTTGATCCGCCGGCGCAGGTCCTCGGTGACCGTCGCCGAGTCGTAGCCCGTCGTCGAAAACGAGATCTCCGACGGAACGTTGGCGTACGAGCCAAACTCGGCCAGCAGGATGCGGCTGTCGAGCGGGCTCAGGAACACGGGTGCACCGAGCGACGACTGGTAGAAGTAGTAGGACCCGGACGACGTCGGCGTCGAAGGAATGGAAGGCGTTGCGGTCTTGGGTCGCCGCTTGTTCTTCTTCGGAGGCATCGGGTTCGGCTCGACCTTGATGTTCGGCGGGACATGCACGGTCGGACCAGCGTACTGGTACCCGCGCGACGTGTCGAGGAACTCGATCGGGACCTCGGCGGCTTCCTTGGCCTCCTGGGCCTTCTTCGCCTGATCCTCGGCCTTCCTCTCACGCTCGCGCTGCCTCTCGCGCTCCCGCTTGGCACCACCGGCAGCCTCGCCCCACGCCTCGCGAGCCTCGCCGATGGCGCTGTACACGCCGTCGGTCATGAGCTCGCCCTTGACCTTCTCCATCTGGCGCTCGATCTTGGCCCTGGCAGCGAGAACAAAGCTGCGGCCGAGCTCATCGCCCTTCAGCAGGTCGTATTCGCCCTGCAGCTCCTTCAGCTCGCGCTTCAGTTCGTCCATCATGTACTCGGGGGTGGCGAGCATGAAGTGCGCGTACGTAAGGACGTCCGGGAGGAAGTACCACGGCGCAGAGACAGGAGGGATGGCGTCGGACGGCCAGGTTGGGGTGGGAGGGAAGGCCATGGACGTCATCTGGGGGCGCTGCAGGAGCCGCATGTGGATCCGGTGTTGACCGCGCGGTGCCTCGGGCTCAGCGTCGATCGTTTTAGCCTCGTCCATCGTGGGCTCGTGGTCCGAGTCCTTCTCGATGAGCCCGTCGTCGTCGCCCTGGGAGCCCTTCACCATCGTCTCGGCGTCGAGGTAGCGCACGCTCTTCAGCATGCCCTCGTGAATCGAGTCGCCACAGATGGGGCAGGCCGCCGCCCTCGGGATCTCTGACAGCTGGATGAAATGCAGGATGCACGGGAAACAAAAGATCTTATGTCAGCAAGCTGCTCGAGGAAGACAACTACTCACGTGTCCGCACTTGGTCATGCGTCCTGCAACCGGCTTGGACAAGCAGATCGGACACGACCTTCCCTGCTTCTCCTCCTCGATCCTACGGCGCTTCTCCGCGGCCTCCTCACCACCGGCATCATCGTCGTCGTTCTCCGACGCGACGTAACCCTGAGCGACAGAGTACGCGCTGAAGGTGGGCATGAGAACCTGCAGAATGTGCGGCCAGTGGAGCGCGATATCGGGGTCGGCGAAGTGCGCACCGTAGCTGAAACGTTCGTTCGGCTTCATGACAAAGCGGAAGCTGGCGTTCACAAACTTCTCGCGGGTGAGCGCACTGCCGCGCCACATCTCGCCCTTCCTGCTCCTCCTCGGCGGTCCGGGGACGCCAGACCCCGGCACACCAGCACCGCGGGCAGGAAGACTGAAGCCGAGCCATTGGTTCGGGTCGTCATCGTCCATGTCGGTAGCCAGCTGGGGCTTGGATTTCGTGCGTTGGCCTTTCCTGTTTCCCTGCTGGTTCGGACGACGGGGAGCCTGGGTGTGCGACATGGGCGGAGGTGTCCCGGTGGAGGAAGGGGTGGTGTGAAAGCGAGTTGTTGGGGCTGACCGGCAGATGAGGCGAGATGGAACGTGGGATCGGGTCCGGTGCCCGGTGGAGGTGAGGGATGAGTCGGAAGGTCGGGTGGCGAGAGGGTGCTTATCTGAGACGAGGCAGACAGACGTCGATGCCCTGGGGAGGACGGGTATCTGGGGGAGTTGTGTCTGGAGACAGAAGGCGAGGGGAGTTTGTGGTGACCCGATAGACGCTCTGGGAGCGCTGTTGATACGGGTTGAGGAAGAGAGGAAGGAAGGAGAGCGATGGCGTTGAGTGAGGCTGCAGGCTGGAGCAAGGGGACGCCGGAGCAGAGAGCTGGCTGCAGGCCGAGCTGGGCTGGGGCAGGCGTGCCTGGCGGTCTGTCATGACTCGCGGTTGCCGACGCGCTCAGAGCTCTGCGGGCTCTGGGCGGTGGGTGAGAGCCTGGGAGCTGAGAGGGGAGACTAGCTGGGAGACGGGAGCAGATGGACCACGTGCGCTTCGAAGTGATGGGCGGTCGTAGAGGGCGCTGGCGCTGGGCGCAGTCGCAGTCGGCCGAGCGACCTTAATGGAGACTCCCGTTAAGGGAGAAGGGCAGAGGCTGGGGCTGAGGCTGAGCTGCGGCCAGCCCGTCCAGGATCAGCAGCCCGGCCGGTGGAGGGGTCGCAGGATCGCAGGGCGCTGTCGTAGTCGCTTGCCTGGCCGCCTGGCTGTGGCCACCGCTGGCCGCTGGATCCTGAGCCAGACCTGAGCCTGAGCCTGGGACACGCACCGCGCACCGCTGTGAGCTTGAGTGAGTGCATCCTCGAGGAGCTGTACACCCACCGTACCTCACGCACTCACGCCAAGCGCTGCGCCGCCTTGCCTTGCCTTCACTGCCCCAGCACCATTCCCTTTCTCCTCTTCTCTCTCCTCGATCTCCCTCTTACACACACACCCAGTCGTCTTGCTCGCTCCCAACTACCACTAGCCGACTGCCCCTCCGTCTCCATCGTCGCACACCCCGCTCCCTCCCTCGCGACTCTCGTCTGTCCGGCCTAATTTGACCCCGCCACCCGTCAGGCCGGCCATCGTCCCTTCTGACACCACCAACTCTATCACTCACACACCCTCCCCATTCCCCACCCCCTCCATCACCATGTCTGAGGACCCAGTCAAGGCTGTCCAGGTCAAGCTCGTCCTTCTCGGTGAGTAGTCCTCCTCTGCTTCGCTCCGACTCTTGCGCGATAGCTGACCGTGCCTCGCTCCACCTCGTCTGCTCTCTTGCACGCCACGTTTCCCGCACACCCGCGCACCCGTCTGCATTCATGTCGCGATCGCCCTAACTCGCTTCGCACCGTGGCCCCCGCTTGTCTTACCGCTTCGGCATCTCTCGCCGGCCATGCCCACTCGAACCGACTGCAATCCGTGTCTCCACGTCGCTGTCTGCGTGTGACCGTTGATCCGTGTCGGACTCGCCTGCACTCTTTGTTATTCCCTCCACCCCCCACTCGCAATCGCCTCCCCGCGCATCTGCACTGTGTCGTGTCCGCTACCGTTTCACTGCGATTGGAACGTTACAGGAGAGGCTGCCGTCGGCAAGTCGTCGCTCGTTCTGCGCTTTGTCCAGAATGACTTCAACGAGAACACGTCGCCTACTATCGGTGCTGCGTTCCTGACGCAGAGTGAGTACAACCTTTACAGTTGCAGTGGCCGGCTCCTTTAACTGACCTCACAGAGTGCCGTCTGGAGAACCGGGTCGTCAAGTTTGAGATCTGGTGAGTGTCCTTCCTCCTGCAGCCCGGGTGCTGCAAGGCGGCGGGATCGGGTGACGGAGTTGCCACCGAGCAAAAACGCTGACGCGCTTAGGGACACGGCCGGCCAGGAGCGCTTCCACTCGCTCGCGCCCATGTACTACCGCAACGCGGCCGCCGCCGTCGTCGTGTACGACATCACGAAGGCTGCGTCGCTCGAGAAGGCCAAGGCGTGGGTCAAGGAGCTGCAGCGCCAGGCGAACCCGAACATTGTGATTGCGCTCGTCGGCAACAAGCTCGACCTCGTCGAGGGCGCTGCCGAGGGCGAGGCCGCGGACGCCGAGGCCGAGGGCGAGGAGGAGAACGCGCGGCAAGTGCCGACGTCGGAGGCGCAGGCGTACGCGACCGAGAGCGGCCTGCTGTTCTTCGAGGCGTCGGCCAAGACGGGCACCAACGTCCAGGAGGTCTTCACCGAGATTGCCAAGACGATCCCCCTCGACTCGATCGCGCCCAAACCCGCCGCCGGCGCCGCGCAGGGCCGCCGGTCCGCCGCGAACGCCGCTGCCGGCGACCAGGCCCGCGTCGACCTCGGCGAGGGTGCCCAGGCCAAGAAGGGCGGATGCTGCTAAGCCATCGGCCAGCCGCCAGGCGACGCTTCAGAGTGCGGGCCGGCTCCGAGCGCCCCTCCGCCGGGCCGACCGCCAGCCGAGCGCAATGTTCTTGTGGAGTGCGAGCGTGCGAGCGAGAGCGCCGGCCCCGTGCCGCGCGCGTAGATGACAAAAGGGAGGCGAAGCAGCAAGGAGAACGCTAGTAGAATATCTGGTCCACAACGACCCGGGCCCGGGCCGCCGGGCAGCCCGCTGTCCGTCTGCCGCCCGGCCGCCCACACCACCGATCTGTACACTGTCTGAGTTTTTTATTCCCGGCCCCCGGCCCGAGCGCTGGGGGCGGCGCGTCAAGATGTGAATGTTTTCATGAGTACGGAGGGTCGGCGCGGTGGTGCAGGCAGCCTGCCGAAGTGACCAAGGAAGAGCTGACAGCGACTGATGCTCGCGCAGAGTTCTGCATGCTGAAGGTGACTGACGCCTTGCCACTCCCGCGATATCCGCCGCCCGCCACAACCTTAGTCTACGATTCTAATGCTAGTCCTCGTCCATGCCCGGCCACGCGTCCATGACGCGCTCCTCCTCGTCGTACTCCTCCTGGGGCGCGGGGGACGGCTGCGTCTCCTGCTCCGCGAACACCTCGTACACTGTGTCTCCCTCTGGGCCCTCGACGACGCGTTCGAGGAGGTCCTGTGCGAGGACTGGCGTCAGCTGGGCCGAACATGTGTAGCTGCAGGTAGCGTGGAGGGCTGGGTCCGGTGGTGAAGGGCGCGAAACTCACACTGCATCAGCCTCAGATCGTTCAGGTCCAGCTTGCGCCGGCGCGCCTGCCGCGGCACGAGCGCGGCGTACGCCCACGCGCCGTCGTCGACGTCGGCCTCGGCGTACGCTATCGCGCCCAGCGTGGAGACAAACAGGTGGCTCTGGCCCGCCCACTCGCCCGGCTCCTGGAGCTTGCGCGCGAGGTCGACGCCCTGCGGCGTGATCTCGTCGTCGTCCTTGGTCGGCGTCGCGAGGCTCGACGACGGGCGCGGGAGCGGGGCGGGGTACACCAGGTGGTGCAGGAGCTGCAGCGTTGGGAGCACCAGGGCCAGCGTGCTGGGGTCAGCTTGACGGCATATGGGTAGCTCACTCATGCGCGACGGGCTCGGAGCGGATGCCCCAGATCGACACGCTCTCGCGGTACAGCAGCATGAGCAGCGAGGGCACGAGGACGCTCTGCTCCGCGAGCAGCACCACGGCGTCCGCATTGTGCCGGGCCAAGATGAAGAGGCCGGACAGCACAGATACAGTGTGCCGGTGCACCTGGTTGTCAGCTTGCGAAGACGTCCCCTAGCTGCTGCAGCGACCTACCTGGTCCTTCCCCATGTTCGGCGGCGGTGTGACGAGGAAGCGCGCGACACGATCGATGACGGGCGCGCCGCCCTGGAACCCTTCACGCGGAAAGAGGAGAGCACGGAAAAACTCGTCGCCTGATAATGTCAGCTACGACATGCCAAGTGAAGCTTACGAATGGCGGCGACTGCGAACAGATCCAGTGCGCGGCCGACGACAAACGGCCGCTCTGACTGGGCGAGATTCAGAATCAGCTCGGACAGACAGTTCGAGCTCCTGCAAGGTCAGCAAGGCAATGCGCTACGACTCACCAAGACTGGCTGCGGTTGCTGTTGAGGCACAGCGCCTCACCAAGCTCGGCGACGGCATCGGCCAGCTCTTCCTCCCATGACGACTTGGCGTCGCCCTCCAGGCGAGAGAGAGCCGCAGTCCACCACCCGTTCACACTGTCCGCCTTGGACGGAGTCAGGAACTGTGACACCTCGAGGAGCTTGAGCTCCAGATGCCCCGTACTGGCGTGGCTACTGGGGACAAAGGAGGGGAAGATCAGAATTGTCGAGGCCACGAGTCGTAGCAGGACGACCAGCGTCGGTAGCTGCCGTTAGCTATGGTACGATCTTGCTAGCTCACGAATTCAATGTGGCGCTCCTCCTCAAGCAGCTCCACGAAGGTGGCCTGCACAGCAATCTCCACGAGGCGCACCAATGTTCCAATAAGGCGCTCGCAGAAGCCGTCGTCGTACGGCAGCGTCGTGTTGTGTATCAACGCTAAAAGCCCATTGCACAGCTTCTGCCACTCCGGAACCAGCTCCTCTTGCAGTGGCTCCCGCGTCATGAGGCGGAAGATGGACGGCTGGCAGTCCTTGCTGTACGACGCCATCGGCGTAAACGCACTATGACTGAGCAAGTGGTGCTGAAGCTGCAAGGTCAGCGCATTCTCTTGGTCAGACTTCACCTCTGTCTTCGTATCTCGACCTGCCAAGATAGCTGTGGCTGCTCCCACGCTCGCCCCAGCCTCGTAGCCACCGAAGTCCGGTTGCCAGTCCATGTCGACATCGCCGTCTGAAACAGCATGCCCTCCCTGGCTCCGTACAGGCGACGCGGCAGGGGAAGAGTATGGCGCCTTCCTAGGTGTTGAGCTTGGACTCGGCATCTCTGTCCGCTGCCTCTTCCTGGCGCTAGTAGTGACTGGAGTTCTAGTGAACGCATTCTGCAGCTGTCCGAACTGTGGTGGCGGTGGTCGGTCTGAACGTCAGCTTGGATCTCGGAGAGAGTCAGCTCACCCTTACCTCTGGTCACCGAACGCGTTAACGGAGCAGGCGTCCTGAGATTCTTCTCCTTCAGAGGTGAAGCGCGGAGCGGTGTCGGGGCACCCGGACGCTGGGATGACGACCATTGGGACTGATGCCTTGCCTTCGATGCTGACGCCATAGCATTGTGGTTCTGCGGATGTCAGCTGGAGGGCTCTGAATGTCACATGCTACAGCTGCTGCTTACACTGAAAACGGCCTGTGTCCGCATGCTCTCGAGCTTCTGCTTAGCCTCAAGTTCGCGAGCGCGCATCTGCTCTTCGAGCTGACGATTCTGCCTCCTGATGTTTTCGAGCTCTGCTTGCAGCTTCGACACAATCTGATTGTCAGTCAAGCTCAAATTCTAGTGAATCTCAGCGTTCGACTCACCGTCTCCTGATTCCTCTTGGCCGTCGCGGCCTGCCCCTGCGCTGTCCACAGCTGCTGCTTCAAGGCTCCGATCTCGGCATTGTCTAGGCTGGGCCCATCAGCCCAAACCGTGTTGGTGGAGGTCGCCTGTAGTTGCGCAATCTGCGCCTTCAAGGCGCGCACTTCGGCGTCGCTTGCCTCGCGTTTCCTCCGCTCGTCCTCGAGCTCGCCGGCCACTCTTCGCGCGGCAGCACCCTGCGAGGACGAGCTACCTTGTGAAGCAGTGATGGATGGGAGAGCTGGTTGCAGCGCGGCTTTCGTGGGAGGCGCGCGGTTGAACACGTTTGAGCCGGTGGAGACGGAGCGGGACAAGGTACGGCTACTGCCGACCCGGGCTGTTGCTGACGGCACCGCAGACGAGCTGTTAGATCGCTGGAACTGCCTCGAGTTGGCTGTCGACGGACCGGGACCAGCCTCAGCCATGGCGCTGAAGATGGCCTCGCGCCGTGCTTGAGATCCCGGCAGTGGTGGTGGGGCAGCGGGGCGGGCGGCGTTCTCGACCATCTGGCGGATCTCTGGACGGGTCCTTTGGTCGATGACCTCACCCTGGGAGGCGGCAGTGTAGCGGCCGTGCTCGTCAACGACCACGTCGACAGGTAACGACTCCTCATCGATGCGTTGGCTGACCTGTGGCGGCGGAGCGTACTTCACGGCATGCTTCCCTCCCGGCTCCCATCCCATGCCGCATCCTGACGTCCGCGGATTCGTGTTGATCGGCCGCGGCGCAGGTTTCGGAGCTGCATTTGGGCGTGTGCCAGCCTTGGCGGGCTTCGCTACCGTGTGGTGGTACTTCTTTGACTGGGTTGCGGATACGGAGCTGGCGCGCTTCTCCAGTGCCTCGATCTCCTTGAGGGTCGCGGGGTCGAAGTCGAGGTCATCATAGTCGTCGAAGGGGTCGGAGGAAGGCGGCATTGCAAGTCTGGCGTCAGCTTTAATGACGACGACGCAGCTCACCATCAGCCCTGACAGTCGCAGTGCCCACTACACTAGCAAGCGTGAGGATTGAGAGACGTTGTGGGAATCAGGTGCTCTGATGGAGGTTGCTCTGGTGGTCGGGGTGGATTTGTTATTGCTCCTGGCGTTCAGCGCCTGCGCGAGGCCGCGGCGCGCGGGTTACGCGACTGGAATATTGCCTGGCGGTGGCAAAGCCACGTGACTCGGCCTGCTATCTATCCGACGATTTTCCAGCTGGGCCACCGCGCGCCGCGGTCACCCCAGGTCCGGGACCAGAACCTGACTCAGCCTCGACGTGCTCTCGGTATACTCGGACCTATGTTTTCGTCTCCGCACATCTCAACTCTCATATACTGTATCACCACACTAGAGCCACAGAGTCATGAGCTGGGTAAGCTAATTAGAGGCGAGTGAAGCTAACTTCAGCTGTTGCCGTCGCTTCCGTCGTGGGGGAGCAAGCCGAAGCCGGTTGACGAGGTTGAGGACGACGAGGATGACCTCGACAAGCCGCCCCAGTTCCCGCTGCCGGGCAGCGCGCAGCGTTCCGCCCCCGCGCCGGAGACGAGTTCCGGGTCTGCAACGCCCCCAGCGGCGCCGGTGCTGGAGCTCGCCCCGCCCTCGCCTGAGCGGCAGCGCTCCACCTCGCCGCCAAGCGACCTGAACATTGCCATCCTCCCGGACCCGGTTCCGCTAGGCAACATGGCCCCTCCGCCGAGTACGACGTCTCGGCCGGCGTTCGGAATGAAGGCTGGCGGTGGTCTTGGTCCGCCAGCGTCGGCGGTTACGCAGAACGGCGGCCTCGGCGTGCCCGCTGCGAAGCCGGTGGCGAAGAAGGAGAAGAAGGGCCGGGGCAAGGTCGCCCTCGGGCCGGGATGCTCGGCGCTGGACTGGGCGCGTCTGACGCAGAGCGGCGAGAACCTGCGCGGCGTTGAGGGCGGCCTCATCCGCGTGACGAAGGAGGAGCTCGCGAAGCACAAGACGCGTGACGACGCATGGAGCGCGTTCAACGGTGCGGTCTACAACATCACGCCGTACATCCGCTTCCACCCTGGTGGGGAGGATGAGCTGATGCGTGTTGCGGGCCGAGACGGAACGAAACTGTTCAGTAAGCTAGGCAGGCTGTGTTTTAACCAAGCTGACGTGCAGTGCTGACGCATTCGTGGGTCAACCTTGAGCACTTGATGGCGGAGTGCATGATCGGTATGCTTGTGCGGGGATAGATCGTAGACATAGACCACGATACACTGTAACGATATCCGATACCCCTATAATGCCATGTATGCTTTGCTTCAACTCCATTGTGTCAACTTACCTTCTGGTGGCAACGTGCAAAGTGGTGACTGCCGAGCAGATGGACACCGCAGAGGTAGCCGAAGGGGTGATGCGGGGTCTCCGCACCGGTCCAGTCCGATCTGACGTTCTCGAACCAACTCATCTCGGTCGACCGCCATCTTCGCCATGACGACCCTGCTCGACCTGCCCGATGAGCTGTGAGCTATCCAATGGTGTAGCAGCTAACCCCAGCCTGATAGAGATCGCATTCCACCTCCCCGCGGCGCCCGATGCGCTCTTCGCCCTCGGGCAGGTGAACCAGCGGCTGCACGCGATTTCGCAAGCGCCAATCCTCTGGGTCCGCTTGTTCAGTGCAGCGGGCTACACACTCGATCCGGAGATTGTATCGCGGCTAGTTGCTGCACGGTCACCACCCGGCCGCTGGCGGGGGCGGAAGTGGCTCTCGGGCCCGGAGCGCGAGGAGGGCTGGTCTCTGTGGCCGTCAGCGTGGCTTGGGCGGCTGAAGCGTCGGCTGCCCGGGTCGAGCACGCCGCCATCGAAGCCCATCGTGGCCGCTCAGCCGGAGTCCGTCGGTGAAGATCAGATCCCCGTGCACTGGCCGACGCTGTTCCGCGCCCGACAACTAGCCCAAGAAGAGGCGGGGGCGCGCGGCCCGCACCCGCTGTACAACCCTGCGCGCGACGCGAACAACCCGTTCCACCCGTCGCACTTCTCGCGCCCGTCGCGCCCCCCTTCGGGCCCCGAGTCCGAGGACGAGTTCGACGCCTCGGACGCCGCCGTCGTGTACCCGCGCCAGCTGTGGGCGCTGCGCGACCACAGCGCCAAGATTTACGCGTGCGCCGTGCGCGGCCGCTGGCTCATCACCGGCGCACGCGACAGGTGCGTCAACGTCTACCGCCTGCCGCGCCTGCCGAACGACGGCGCGAAGCCGGCCGCAGGACCCGAGCTCGTCCTCAAGGAAAAGGTGCACGGGAGCAGCGTGCTGCACCTCGACTTCATCGTCGACGCCGGCGCGCTGCGCGGCGCCGCGGCCGAGGCGGGGCTGGACGACGGCGCCCTCGCCGAGCCTGGCGGACGCCGCGGCCTGCTCGTCACCGCCGCGACCGAGACGGTGTACACGTGGGACATCCTGTGGCCTGCCTCTCCCTCGCCTTTAGGCGCCGAGAATGGCGAGGCGCCGAAGGCCCCCGCGCCGCGGCTGCGCCGGCGCGCAAAGCTCCTCGGGTCCGAGGCGCCCGTGTCCGACGTCAAGCTGCACGGGCCCTGGGTGTGCGTCATGTACGTCAACGGCCTGTGCCGCGTGTACGCGGCGACGGCGGCCGGCGACGCGATCCCGCTGCGCACCGTGTTCGGCGGCGAGAGCTGCCACCTCATGGCGCTGCACGCGGGGCGCGCGCTGCTCGCCGGCGACGAGCGCACCGTCGAGTTCGACCTGCACTCGGGGCGCGAGCTGGCGCGATCGCGCCGCAACACGGCGGGGCGCGTGACGAGCATGGACTGGGATGTGAGTGCGCCAATAGCTCCCGACGTCTCCGGCGGGAGGCTGGGTGCAACGAGCGATGAGCGAGGACACGGGCTGACCCCAGGGCGACCATACGGCACTCGGCACAGGACACGGCACGCTCGAGCTCTCGCGCCGGCTCGGACGGCACACGCTCGTGCTCAACGGCAGTGGGCAGCTCGTGCGCCGTGTGCTCCTCGACGCCGGCAGCGGCACCCTCGTCGCGGCCGGATACGAGGGGCGTGTCGCGTTCTGGGACCTCGCCGCCGGCGAGATGCGCCGCGCGTACGACCTCCAGTGCGGGCCCATCTTCGGCCTCGCCAAGGACGGCATGTGGCTTGTCGTGTGAGTACCCCTCCGCTTTCGCGCACGACTGCTTGCCGAATAGCTGACGCCAGGACTACCGCGGACCGCGTCATCGTCGTCGCGTACGGCTCGGGCCTGCCGTACGCTGGCTTGTTCTGAAACAACAAAATGAATGTGACATGCCGATGATCAACTGTTCTTTCTGCCCTCTATCTCTACGCTCTAGCCGCGCCCGATGCCGATGCAGTGTCTCTCCTCCCTTACGATGCAGTCGTGGCTCTCCGCCGTCTCATGTCTTGCTCTTGCTCTTGCGTGCTTGCTTTTTGGGGTTTGGCTTGATGTGTGGTTTTGCTTGCTTGGTGTGAAATGATGAAAATGCGAATGCTGCTATGTGGGGAACGCCGTCTACTTGAACCGGGTCTTCAGATTGTTCATCGCCATGATGTCGTTTAACGGAGGAATGACGCCTGGAATTAGCTGCACTGTCAAAGACGACCAGCTACAAGCACGAGTGGGCAGCCGTGTGGGTGGCCTCCGCTTGCTGCGCTTGCACTGAGACTCACCCTTCTCATCCACAAAATACTTTACAATCTCCTCCGTTCCCTGTTTCATGGCGAGAGCGACGAGGGGCTGGCCAATGTCGACGCGGTCGGACAGCCTCCGTCTCTTCTTGCTTTTTGAGTTGGCGTTCGGTGCCTCGGCGAGCGCCGGCGGCTCAATGAGGAGCTTGACCATGCGCAGGTCCTTGATCTGGATGGCGGCCTCGACGGCCTTGTTGCCTCTGAAGCGGGGGTCGGCGCCGCGCGCGAGGAGGAACTCGACCATGTCATAGTTGCGGTTCACGACCGACTTGAGCAGCGCGTAGCCCTTGTGTCCATTGATCGGCGGGTCGTACTCATTGAGCAGGTACGGGATCATGGGGTCTATGGCCGGCTGCCCCGGGCGCGGTGGGTGCCGGAACAGGCGGCGCGGCAGGTCGGTAACCTCGAGCGGGGGGCGGGTCGTGCGGGGTGTGACGGGGACGCCGTCGACGTGCGTCGGCCGCGAGCGTGCCGCGCGCCGTCGGAACTCGCGCCGCTCGTCCCAGATCCGCACCATCTCCTCCAGCACCGCGATCGTCACGATCGGTCGCCGCAGCGCAAACGTCAGGATCTCCCGGTGGCTGCAGTGTCGGTACTGGTACAGCATGTGGCGCGCGACATACGTCGCCGACGCCCCTGTCAGCGCATTGTACAGGTATCGGCTCGCGACGGGCAGGAAGGGGTTGTCTGCCAAACTGTGAATGTGCTGCACGAGCTAAACCTTGTCAGCCCTCAGCTCGGCTGGGAACAGATACGCACCTCGACCGGCAGGTCTGTGAATGTCGCCATTGGGGCCTCGGGTTCCGCCTCGGACGAGGGCTCGGCTTCGGGGTCGGGGTCAGCGAACCGCAGCTCCTGCGCGGATAACGATTTGGATAGGCTCGTCTTGCGCGAGTGGTGCGAGGTGTTGAGCAGCACCGAGGGCACGAGGGGAGTTCGGAACAGACGCCGCACGACCGACGTAGTCGCTGTCGGAGAGGCGTGGTCAGCAGCGATAATCGGTGCTGAGACGGCAGCGGAGCCCGAGGCGGGGGTGCCAGTGGTGTAGAAGCGGTTGGTCGTGGGGGTGTGGAACGGCGAGCCCAGGCCAGCTGGGTCGACGGCCAGGGAGCCCATGTCCTCGCTCCTGGACCTGGTCTTGCCACGAGCGGGCGGGGCGTCGGAGCGCCGGGCGTGGTCTCTGGCGGCGGGGGTTGGGCGGTCCGTTTTGGGAGTGTAGCGCGAGATTTGCTGTTGAGGCGAGAATAAGGCAAGACGCTCGGGCAACAGGGGGTGTGGGAGAAGAGAGCAAAGACAAACAAGAGCCTCTCGGTCGCTCTCCTGACCCACAAGCTTTCACCAAAACAACAAAACCCTCAGGCACGCCCTCGAGCGAACAGTGCGGCCATACATGAGCCCCGTCACGTGATGCGGCTGACCTCATTTCCGAATCCTCTCTGACATTGCGTCCACCGCCGAGCGGCCCCTCCCGGACTTTTGTTGTCTCGGCGCCGCCGGCCCTCTCCATCACTCACTCCCCCTTCCCACCCATACTCACCACCACGAGAATGCGCCAGGCCTCAGGAAGGTTGGCTACGCGCGCTACCCGGCCGCTGGTGCGCCCCGCGGTCGCGCCCCTCGCCGTGCGCGCGGCCCAGGTCGGCGGCCAGCGGACGCTCTTCGGGCTCTTCGGCGGCAACAAGAAGAAGGCGCCGGCGGTGCGCTTCGACAGTGTGCCGGAGCGCGAGCCGGCCAAGCCCGTGCTCGCGCAGGACGACCTGTTCCACCCGCTGAGCAAGTCGCCGTTCGAGCCGCTGCGCCAGAAGGGCGAGCGCCTCCGCACGTACGCCGTGTGCCCGACGTCGCTGGAGAAGTACCACGAGCGCAAGCCCGTGCGCTACGAGTGTCCCGACTGCGGCTTCCCGACGCACGCCAGCCAGGAGCGCTACGAGGAGGGCAAGGCCGAGCACGCCGAGTACTGCCCCCGCCTGCGCGAGGTCAACGAGGACGAGCATGACATCCGCTCCGGCCGCAAGCTGGTCGAGTTCGAGAACATGCCTGGTAAGTCGTTCGGGCCCGCGGGCGAAGCTGTCAAGTTCATCCAGAGCTAACACTCAGGTGTTCAACCGTACGAGCAGGCGCTGTCGATGGCGAGCTGGGACACGTTCTTCTACACGCGCGACTTTGTGTCGATCAACTCGCCGCGTGCGATCCGGCACGTGTCCAAGCTGCTGACGTACCCGATCTCTGTGCTTTCGGTTCTGCACCAGAACGGTCCGTTCCACCACTCGAACGGGCGCGTCACGCCCGAGGGCCAGCGCTCGATGGCTGCGTTCCACTCTGTGCTGCACCCGCCGCCGGGCACGTCGACTGAGCTTGTCGACATCCGGCCGATGGCGCCGTTCCGTGTGTTCCTGCTCGGTGCGCGGTCCGAGAGCACGCTGCCGGCGGACATCTGGCTGCAGCTCGTGCACCTGTTCCCGCGCACGCCGTTCAACGTGTACTTCATCGGGCCTGAGGCGGGGATCCCGCTTGTGCAGGGGCGCAAGCGCGAGCACCTCCAGATGACCGAGGACGGGACGCAGTACGGCGTGCCGAGCTGCACGGTGAATGTGACGCCGCAGCTCAAGCTGATCAGCCTCAAGGCCAACTACGAGAACGTGCACCACATGTTCGGGCCGTTTGACCCGTACCAGGACGTGTTCTTTGCGTTCTCGCCGGGACTCGGTTTCCCGGACCAGTCGGCGGCGGCGGTGGACCCGGCGACGGGCGAGCCGCAGGTGCAGGCGCAGACGAGCTGGAAGACGGCGCTGCAGCAGATCCTCGAGACCAAGTGCGGTCTGTTCTTCACGGCGTTCAGCCCGACCGACCTCGCGCGCGACGTCAGCGCCATCTACGGCACGCAGCCGCCCGCGTCCGCCGCCCAGGGCCCCAGCGAGTACCCGTCCACCGTCAACCTGCCGACCAAGCCGATCCCGCCCATTGAGGGCGTCACGAACGAGTTCGACCTCATCCTCACCCCCGGCCAGAACCCGTTCGGCAGCAGGAAGTGGGAGGTCGCGGACTGGGACCCCCGCGTCGCCGTCAAGACCAACTGGGGCATCTGGGGCATCCGCGGCAAGCGTTACGACGTCGCCGAGCCCAAGGCCGAGGAGGACTAATTAGATAACACCAATCAAGTACTTTGCATGCATCTCACAGTTCCACGATATACAATTTACAGTGTAGTAATGCATACAAGAGGGGTGCTAATGGTCTGACTACTTATGCTTGATAGAGATGAGAGGGGATACTATGTGTTAGTGTGTGTGATTAGATCTCAGAGAGGTCAACGTCGTTCCAGTCGGCGAGGCGCTCGCCCATCTCCTCGAGCGTCTGAAAAAGGGCGTGCTTCTCCGTGTAGCCGGCGGGCAGCAGCGAGATGACTCTCTGGGGCTTGTCTGCGGGGCTTGTGCCGAGGCGGCCGAGGCGGCCCGCGATGCGCGCGTACGTCGTGCTGAGCTCTCTGCGCCCGCCGTTTTTGCGCTTGTTCTTGGTGAGGGCGGCCTTGTCGATCCCGTTGACGAGGTACACGGTGTGGAGGTGCGGGAGGTGGATGCCGGTGAGGCTCTCGCGGAGCGCGATGAGGACGGGGTTCGTGTCGGGCTGGGGGCGGGGGATGCCCTTTGCCATCGCCTCGGGGACGAGGGGCATGCAGGGCGTGCCGAGCGCCTCGAGCTCGGCGGCGAGAGCGGCGAGCGACGCGCCCGCGGGCGGGAGCACGAGCGCATACTTGCCGTCCGGGGGCGGCGCCGTCGCCTGCAGCAGCGCGACGGTCTCGATGAACACGGGCGAGTCGCGGGCCAGCGCGCCCGGGTGCTCCAGCAGCGCCATGCCCTCGGCCGCGATTGTGGCGGCGGACTCGCCCTGCGCGCGGCGCTCGCGCAGCGCAGCATGCGCCGCGGACATGTCCGCCGCGGCCGCCTCGACCTCGGCGTGCGTCACGGCACGCAGCGCGCCCGTCCGCCCCACCTCGAGCGCGTAGTGCTCCGGCCGCCAGCCCGCGCTGTCGGCCGTGATGCCGCCGAGCTGCGCCGCGATCGCCGCCATGTCCTCCCGCACCGCCTGCTGCTCCGGGCTCGCGCCCGCCGTCCAGTTCAGGTCCGCCGCGGCGCTCACCCACCCGCGCTGCCGCGCGAGCGTCTTGACCTTGTTCTGCAGCGTCGCGCTGCTCCACGCCGTGCGGATCTCGCGCCGCTTGCTGCCGCCCGGCTTGCGCCCGCTCTGCTTTCGCCCGTCCGGATTGCGCCGGTCCGCCGGGCGCGCCTGGCCCTCGGCCGCGTCGAACAGCCCATCGAGCACGTCTATGATTGGCGGCGGGTGCCGGAAAAGCGGGTGCTGCGCGAGCCGCTCGGGCTTGGCGTCGCGCGGCGGCAGCGGGCCGAGCATCGTGTCCGGCTCGTCGAGGAGGACCCAGTCGGGCTCGAAGCTGAACCACTGGCCCCACTTCTGCAGCGTGCGCGGCGTCGAAATCAGGAGTGGCTGCACCTCATCGCGCGGGTCGCTGTGCGCCAGCGCCAGCGTCCACACCGCCGGCTGCTCGGCCGTCACCCTGTACAGGCGCTTGCACAGGACCTCGACCTGCCGCGCCAGGTGCGGCGTCGGCACCAGGAGCAGCACCTTCTTCCCCGAAAGGACGAGGGAGAGCGCCGCAAGCACGACCGAGAACGTCTTGCCACGCCCCATGTGGTCCTTGAAGTAGACATCTGACGCTCCGCGCTGGATCGTCAGCAGGAAGGCGAGTTGCGCTGGCGTGGGCGCCTGGATCGTCGGGAAGGACTTGACGAGCCGCTCCACTATCAACGGGTGTACTCCGGCACGCTGAGGTCAGCTGAGTATGAGACCACTAGCTTACCGTCCATGCGTCGAAAGCAGCGGCGCTGTCCGCCTCGGCCGAGGCCGTCTCGGTCGCGGTGGTCTCGGGCGTGGTAGTCTCGGCGGTGGTGGTCTCCAACGTCTCGGGCTCGGCTACTTCAGTCGACTGTGTGTCCGGCGCTGAAGCGGTCGTCATAGTAGCTGACGTGTCTTGCGTTGGCTCATCTTTGGTTTCTTCAGTGAGCTGCTCAAGCACAGCAGCAGGCTGAACGGGGGTCGCGGGGACCGGCTCAGCTGTTGCGAGCTTCGCCTCGTCCCATCTCCGGAGCGAGGTGTGTAGGCGCTGCAAGCCCAAGGCGGCCGGCTGCGCGCGCAGCCTTGCTGCTGTACAACGCGTGGCTCTAAATACTGATCGCGTCAGTACTGAGCTCATCGTGTTGTCAGGCCGTAGTCGTAGTCGTAATCGTGACAGCCAGGTCGATCGCGGTTCCAAGACCTTCCGCCTGGGCAGCAGCCGCTCATGACGCCGATCTCCGAAATTTTGGCTCCGCCTGGCGTTTGCCACCACGACCTCCACTGCCGTGCAGCCTCCACCGAAAAGCCTCCGTCCATATTTCGCGGATTGCCGAGAGCTTCACCCCGGCGATCTCTTGTAGCTCTGCTTAAAAACAACCAGCACCATGATCCCCGCGACCCTCGCCCCCGCTGCGCGCTCGGCGTACCGCGACGTGCTGCGCGCCGCGCGCACGACCTTCCACGGCGACCCGACACGGCACATCGCGCTCGTGACCGCCCTGCGCGCGACGTTTGAGTCGCCGACGCTCACCGCGCCCACGAGCTCGGTCGCGCACTCGGCCCCCAAGCCGAAGCGCCGCAGCCTGCTGCGCAAGCAGAAGGAGGAGGCCGAGCCCGCCGTCGACCCCGCATCGCCCGAGGAGCTCGCCAAGCGCATCCAGGAGTGGAAGGACGTCGCCGAGTTCCTAAGGAAGAACGTTGTGCAGGGCCGCCTCGACGAGGCGAAGGGGACGTACAGTGAGTGTTACTTTTGAACGAGCTCATTGCTCTCGTCGCTTTGCACCTCGCGCGACTGGCGATTAGTGAAGGAAGGGATGGACGGGAACGGGCTTGAGTGTGGCTTTTGAGAGTGCTCCGCGGGCGAGAACATGGTCGTCGAGATCGCGGCACACCCCGTCTTGGACTCCATTCACTTGCGCACAAGAAGATAGGCGCTAACAAGACTCAGAGCTCCGCGTCACCAAGGACACGGAACTGGGCGACAACGACGAGATCCGCACGCCGAAGCCGCAGCCGATTACGCCGTTCCCGAACCGCAAGAAGTGCGGCGAGTAGACATAGAAGCAGTAGAGGGGTAGATCAGAGGTTATTATGCATTCATCACGATTTATAGTGGCAGCACGAGAGACGTAGCACTCAGCGCTGTATGCGCCGTGCTCGCAGAAGACGGGCCGCACGCCGAGGCGGAGCTACGGCTCAGTGTGACGCCAGAATACAGCGACAGGGCGGATTCGAAACACGCCTGCTGGCTCAGGGACGGTTGTATTTGGCCGCCACCGGTGGCCGGGACTGACTTGTCCCTCGTACCGCGTACCGCGTCCACCTGCCGCTGCCCTCCACCATGGCAGTCACGCACTCTGGTCGCGCTCGACGCTTGAACCTCCTCTCTCTGCCCCTCACCTGAGCTCAAGTCTTCCTCGCGTCCCTCGACCAAGCCCCTCGCCGCGAGCACCGACATCTCCACCCCCGACCTCCCTCTCCCTCTTCTCTCCGCCCCCTCACACCTCACCTCCACGCTCCTTAGCCCGGCCAGCGCACAGCCGACCAGCCGAAGCGACGAGCGATGGAGGTGTCCACCTTCTTCACCCGCCTCCTTGCGGCTCCCAAGCCCGCCGCTGCCGTCGACGCCCCCGACTCGCTCCCCGCATTTGACGCTGCCTGGAACGCCGTCCGCGACACCCTCGAGCACCCCGACGAACGCCAGCTCGCCCGCGGTATCGCCTCGACAGACGTCCCGCGGAATCTGAAGCACATTGTCGACGCGCTCGTGTACGAATCGAACAGGACAGACGAGGACACGACCGGTGCATGCCTCGAGTACTTCCTCCGGCATGACATGCTTGGCCAACTCGAGCGGCTATGCCAGACGAATCGTCCGAGAGGCATTAAGGGTGAGTCCCCTTCTGGATCGTCTCCGACAAAGATCAGCATGAGGAGAATGCAAGGCAGCAGAGACCGAAACTTGCTTGATTGTTGTTGACAAGTTATGGTAAACGCTTATGACGCCCGCCTGCGACTTTGCAGCTTCCCTGCCCGAGCGTCCGAGATTTCAGCGCTGACAGTCCCTTAGACGAGGTCGTGCGCGCTGCGAACAACCTGGTCGTGCTCATGTCGGAGCGCTTTCTTGTGCACAACGCCGTACACCGACCACTGCGGCGACTGATCCGGTCATGCGTCGGCGACGCACCGAGTGAGCGCGTCGACGGCGCCGCCCGTGTCGTCGGTGCGGCGGCGACCGGGGACGACTATGAGGACTTTGAGGACTTCGAGGAAGACCTCGTCGACCTCATGTGCATCCTGTGCTCGCGACTGAGGGCGTATCCCCCGCTTCTGCTGATCTTCTTCCACGACCGTGGGTGGCTCGTTCCGCACACGTCGAGCGGGGCACCCAGCATGCCC
This sequence comes from Trichosporon sp. PB005A, assembly GCA_023630055.1. NCBI lineage: Eukaryota > Fungi > Basidiomycota > Tremellomycetes > Trichosporonales > Trichosporonaceae > Trichosporon > Trichosporon sp. PB005A. The sequence goes on from JAMALZ010000019.1 coordinate 131,064, forward strand.
TCGATGGGCGCGGCGATGTCTTCCCCCGCTGCCAGCCGGACCATGTCCACACCACCGCGAAACACCACCCCGAACATCGGCAACAATGTGCTGTCCCCAGTCAGGATGGAACGAACATTGTCCCCGTCTCCGTCCATCGCTACAGGGCGCTCCGGGCGCTCCGCTAGATCAGGGGAGACGTCGATGAGTGATCCGAGTAACACTCATTTTGAGTTTCTGCTTTTCCGGTATCTGCTCCGCTTCGTGCACCGCGAGGGCAGGATAGGCGACTTTGCGCGCGCCGGCCTGCTCTTCCTGTTCGACATCGCCTTCCTCGCCCCCGGAGATGAGGGCGGCGACACGCTCGCGATGGCCCCGGTCGGAGGGCAAGACCCGTTACAGGACGCTAGAGACGCCATGGCAGAGTACATTCTCGATTCGGACTTTGCGGACATCATGGCCGCAGGCCTCGGCGCGACATACTCTATTCTACCGACAAAACTTCGCGTCCCAAGCTTGGCGGAGCAGGTCCGTTCGGACCCCGACGCTTCAGACGGCGCGATGTATCTCGGCGCCGGGGAGAAGGGCGACAGCAACCAGAATGAGTACGACGACGACGACATCATAGAGTCGAACGACATCGACGTCCACGCTCAGCTCGACCTGCTCCTCCGCCTGTTCGGCTTCCTCCAGGACATTCTCTACCGGTGTCACTCGCCACTGCTGTATGCCGACCCTGGAGCCGAAGTGACATCTACGCAGGTACTCGGGCCAGCGGTCGCGAACGCTACCCTGGAAGCCGTCCAGAAGACGTTCGTCGACAACGTACTGTACCCGTCAATTCTGGAGTGCAGTCCGAACGACGGTAGCTCGGTCGCGATTCTGACGTATCTGGATGTCTTGCTTTCGAACCTTGAGGACGGCCCAATCTTACACCGTGTCTTGGACGTGCTCATGGACGCCAACGCCCCTCCGCCATCGCTTGCGTCGCCGAAACGCAAGAAGCAGCGCAAGACGGGTGCGATGGCTTACGTTGCTCCCTTCGCACCTGTCCCGCAGGGCAACTACTTTTCGACCGACGAGCGCTTCACGCTACGCGATCTTATTCTCGACAACCTGCGCTCTTCCTCTGAGGCGTCGGCTGCCACCGCGCTCCACCTCACCGCCACCCTCCTTTCTGACCACTGCAGGCATGTCACCTCCAAGTTGCTCGTCATAGTGCGAGAGCCCTCAGCGACCGCACTAGCCCGCCCTTCCCTCCCCCCGCCAGAGGCCGAATCCTGGCAGACCACACTTCCCCCGCCTGTCACATCGACGGACGCCCACCTTCAGGAGCCGGAGCTGTACAGCGGCCTGATCCCGAAACTCGACGACGTCATCCAGAGCAGCCACGACGTGATTGGCTTCGCTTCGTATCTGGCCGACGCCGAAGCATTCCTCGAGGCGGACGGGTGCTGGCGGTCGTCGCGCGTTCCGCTCGAGTTTGTCAACGACGACGGGCATCCCACCCTGCTTCGAGTCGGCGAGTACGACTCCGACCCGTTGCAGCACAAGCTATCCCCGTCGGACCCGCTCGTGCGGCAGCTCATGCAGCAGCTTGGCGAGTGGTTCGCATCGCCGCCGGATCGGAACGTGGCGCTGACAGGCGCCATCTCCGCTGTGGCACGGTGTCCGCACCGCTCTCTGACGGGCTGGCTGTTGTACGACGTGCCGCGGGAAGCGGACCCATGGAACGACGCTATGAGCGTGTCGTCTGACGATTCGGCGGGCGAGATTCAACGATCCGGTGTGCAGTCGCGCTCCGACGACCCGTTCAGCCACGTGACGCTTCCGGCGCTGTATCAGATCCTGCGGCAGCTCGTGAAGCAGGTCGGCGCGTTCCGGAGCCTGGACGGCTTCGACCGCCTGCTGGCCGAGCGGCGGCAGGGGCTGCTGTTCGCGGACCACCTGGAGGAGTCGATGACGTTGATGGCTGAGGAAGCGCCGGAGATGACGCCGAAGCAGAAGGGCGGCCTGGCCAAGCTGAAGGCGCTGTGGAACAGTCCGGGCCTGAAGCGCAAGGTGTCCGGTGCGCCGCCCACGCCGCCGACGGCGCCGAGCACGCCTTCGCGCACGCCCAGCCGCCGCGGAACGATTTCGACGCCGCCGCTGGCGCGCACGCCGAGTCACGCCAGTGCCAACGGCGCTCCAGGTAGTGCGCCGGGAACGCCCTCGCCTGCGCCGCCGCTCCCACCCCCGCCGCCGTTCAAGACGCACTACGCCGGGACGGGCGGCGCAGTCGATGTGTCGGCAGCCCAACCGCCACAGCAGGGTCCCTGGGCCGAGGAGGCGACGACGCCCGGGCTCGGGCTGACGCTAGGCGACCTGTCGCTCGGTGCGGCGAGCGTGTCGGGCGACACGAGCACGACCGAGACGGACAGCGCGGCAGTGCCCGAGCGCCGGCTGCCGGATCGCATGAGCCTGACGAGCGTGCTGGACAATTGCATCGTGCTTGAGGAGCTCGTCAAGGAGCTCGTGGCCGTCATTGTCGCGCGACGCGCGATGGGCATCGACCAGGTTGGCTACGTCTAGCTGCACTAGCCTTGCACATTGCTAGATCCTTCGGCGCCCAGAGTTGGCGGCGCACGGAAAGTCATATCTATCCTCAAAGCACTGCATAGTATGGCGGACCACGACCATGCCCCCCACGTTCTCCTCCTGTACTGGAGCATTCAACCGGTAGAATTTCGCCCGAGTTGATGCAGCGTGCCGGAGCCTGATGCGTTCACTGGAATGCATCGTTCACTGTCCATGACTACTGAAAGTTGAAGTGTCCGCATCACCCGACTCAATTACAGCTCACATTACCGCAGCGCGTCACTGACGCTTCAGCAGAAGCGGCACCACGGGCCGAGGTCCCAGCGCTGGTTGGGGTTGTTGTCGTAGCAAGTCCAGAGCTGGACCGAACCCGAGGCCTCGTTGCCGTCGGTGAGGTCGAAGCAGAAGCCCGAGCGCGGCGGCATCGAGTGGGCGTGCGTGACGGGGCCGGCGAGCTCGATGCGGCCCTCGGTCGACTGCCACCACTCCTGGGCGCCCCATGCGCCCTCGCCGCAGTGCTGGAGCGTGAGCTTGACGCCGTTCTCCTTGCAGTTGTCTGGGGCCATTAGCAAATGCTGTCTGCATTCGGGGTAATGCGTGTACTCACAGTCGCCAGCGTCGACGCAGAGGTTGGTGCCCTTGACGCGGATGACGCCGACGGTGGAGGGCGGGCCCGTGTCGAAGAGCTGGCCGGGGCCTTCCTCGCAGGTCGCGCTGGGGTCAGCTCTGCCTCGTCCAGCGCACTATGCAGTAAACTCACACGCCGAGCTCGGAGCCGGCCTCGACCTTGCGCGCCGTGAGGCACTTGTTCAGCTGCAGGTTGAAGCGCAGCTGGCGGCCGTCGTAGCTGACGGGCGGCTTGGGGGAGGTCTGGGGCGCGGGCGCGGCGGCGACGGCACCAAGGAGGGACAGGAGGGCGGCGGTGGTGAGCAGCATGGCGTTCAGCTGGAGGGTGGAATGCTATGAGGTGGGCGAGGCAGAGGCGAGTGGAGAACGCTACCTGCTGCGCTGGCTGTTATATAGGCGCTCGGTGGCAAGCACGGCAAGCACGGCAAGGAAGACGGAGCGAGAGCATGGACACACAGATGCGCTCAGTCGATCGGATGCAGGTCTTCGATATGGGATCGGTCGCTCGGATCCGTACGCGAACGAGCGAGCGAGGGGCTTCTGAGATCTCTGCGCTCAGAGCTGCGCGCGCATTGCTTTATTGCGATGCTGTGACAGGGCTGCTCTTCGGAATGTTCGGTGACATAACTCTGTTCTTCTGCATTCCTCAGTCTGAATTCACGCCCGCTGCCTCCACAGCTTGGCACAGTGCTTGCCTTACGCACATCCGAGCGAGCACCTGGCGGGACCTCGGACTTACGCCGGAACTACCTTCTGCCTATGGACATGTCCGTCACCGACGGACGCCGGTGCTCCCTCCGGAACACCAGCTACGGCCGCTCTCCGCTCTGCGGCCCACTCCGGTCGCCGCTCCGTCCCGTCACTATCAACCGGCAAACACGGCTAGATTCAGGCAGAACCGGCCCATCGGCCGGCTATCTACTGCAGGTCGGGCTGCTTGCAGCGCACGCCGTCGGAGCGCAGCGCGGCCTGCCCGCACTCGCGCCGCTCCAGCCCGTCCTCGGTCGGGAGGATGTCGCGGTCGAAGATGGCGCGCGGGAGGCCCATAGTGACGCACGCGTTGGGGACGTCGACAATCGCGCCGACGTGCGCCTCGACGGGCGCCGCCGAGCAGAGGAGGTCTGCCGTCAGCGGTGTGTCACGCATGGCGGTGGCAGTGCTCATGTCGCCAGTCACTCACACGCCTGCTCGCGCGAGTAACCCAGCCGGTTCAGGTAGTCGAAGCAGTTGAGCGCCGCCTGCTTGTACGCGACGGTCGCGTCCATGCTGTACTGCTTGCCGTCGCCGTGGACGTCGACGCTGACGCCTGGGAAAAGTCAGCAGGAGTTCAGCCAGAACCAAGCTCACCCTGGAAGATGATCTGCTCGTGGTACTTCGGGTCGATCGGCGAGGGGAGGAAGATGGGCTGCCTGAGGCCGAGCTTCTTCACGCCGTCGCGGATAATGGATGTCTTAAGGGTGACGATGCCTGCCTGGAGTTGATCAGCTCTCTTCGCGTCTCGGGAAACCTCACCATCTCGATCGCACCGCAGAACGACAGCTCGCCGTCGCCCTGCGAGAAGTGCAGGTCGCCGACGGCCAGCTTGGCGCCCTCGACGTAGACGGGGAAGTAGCAGCGCGAGCCGCGCGAGAGGTTCTTGATGTCGACGTTGCCGCCGTGCTCGCGGCCGGGGATCGTGCGCGCGCCCTCGGCGTAGATCCTCTCGCGCACCGCGTCCGGCAGGTCCTGGCCGACATACGCGCCCTTGGCCGTCGGCGGCAGCGCGACCTCGGGGCAGCAGCCCTCGTGCTGCGCGATGAGGTCGCCCTCGCGCTTGTTCCACTTGTCCAGCAGCTCCTGCGACGGCATCGTGCCGATCAGGCCCGGGTGCGGGATGCCCGCGAAGCGCACGCCGGGGATGTGCCGCGACGAGGCGTAGATGCCCTCGAAGTCCCAGACGGCCTTGGCGGCCTTGGAGTCGAACTCGGTCGCAAACAGCCCGCCGCCGTTCGTCTCTGCGGCAACGTCAGCTCCGCTCAGGCGGCGACGCACTCTCAAAGATGCCCGTGTAGCCCCACTGCATGTCGGGGAACGGCGTGACGTCGAGGATGTCGACGACGAGCACGTCGCCCTCCTTCGCGCCCTCGACGGCGATCGGGCCGCTCAGGTTGTGGATCTTGGTCAGGTCCACGTTCTGCCGTCAGCTGGCTCGCCTCGAGGGCAGGGCACGGACCTTGATGTCGTCCGAGCTGTCGTTGTTGCCGATCTGGCCGCCGACCCAGTCGTGGCACTCGACGTGGAACACCTCGCCGGGCTTGACGGTGCAGTACGCCGGGATGTCGGGGTGCCAGCGGTTCATGAGGCCCTTCTGCTCCGTGGCGGGCTTGAACGGGTCGATGGAGACGACGGTCTTGTGCTTCTGCGCTTGCATGGTGGTAGCGGGTAGCGATGGGGACTGTTGCGAAGCAGACAGTTCAGCACGCCCTTCTTAAGGCTGCCGCCCACCGCGCCGCTCGCAGTGCAAGGCGCTGGACGTCACATGCTGTTGGATCCAAAATTGTTCCGAAGGCATGCCCCCGGCGTCCGACGTGCGCGCATCATACCCGCCAGCTGACCTATGGCTGTCCTCGTCGTACCTAGCGCACTTACGACGGTGGCTTGGCCGATACGAGCGCCGACGTCCCCGCACGCCCGCAGGCGCAGGCCGCAAACCGCAAGCCGTTGGCCGCACCGCACGTGATCCTTATCGTTCTCAGGCTCCCAACCTCCAGTCCTGGCGTCGCCGCACGCCAGGGTATCCGGCCGGGCCCTGCGCTTGGCGAGCGAGCCGGTCGCCCGGTACGTCGGTCCCATGCGGTCCATCGCCAAGTGATCACCTCCCTCCCTCAGCGCGGGCGCGATTCCCACCTCCCCCCGTCCCGATCTGGAGTACATCGGCTGGGGAGGCGATAGGAACGGCGTCGTGAGACTGGAACATGACACTCCCCTCCCCAAAATAGCGCAGCGCAGGAAGCCGAGAAATCACCGAGCCGGGCCTCAGCGAGATGACGACACTGGGCGCCGCGGAATGCCCCGGGATCGTAACGAGCACAGCGCGCGTATCGACCGTATCGAGATGGGGTTCGGCCCAGATAAGATTCTCGCTGACATCGGTCTGCAGCGCCCTGTATCTGCGTTGCCCACCGCTCGGCAAGCCCAGACCCAGGCGGGCGTCTGTGCCTCGAGATATGTGGGCGAGGAACCGCCGGGTATCGTGTGGAGGCGCGGCTACGAGCGGGCGGCGTCCAAGTCGGCGGAACCAGATCTCAACGCCCTCCCTTCAGGGAAGACGTCGCTGGCTGCAGCCAGTAGAGACGTCAAAGACGCTTCTTCCTTCCCTCCAGGTCTGCAGAGGGAAAACGCAAAAACGAGAGAATGCCCGGGATCGAACCGGGGACCTACGGATAATTGCTTGTGATTGCAATCCGCCGCTTCTACCGCTGAGCCACATCCTCCTGTGCGATTGCTCGCTGGCTGACGTGAGCGCGGGCACACGTGACTGGGGAAGGCTCTTTTCGCAAGCTAATAACGATTTTGGACTATGCAGGCTAGTCTGCATGGTCTGGGAAGGGAAGGGAAGAAAAGGAAACAGAGATAGGGACTGATGCAGGAACAAATGATACGCCTGAGTCCTTACTACGGGAGGGTCGGCAGTGGCATTGTGCCACGAAGAAGAGCCACCTAGCGACGCCCTGTCTCAACCACTCCACCTACGCCTGCCTGGCCTAGGGAGAAGGGCGCAGCTTACAACTACAACCGGGCTGTCCGCCATGCAGCCCTGTGCGATGCCTACCCAGGTGAAGGGCGTCAGCTGACGAGCACATGCTGTTTGTGGAGACTCAGTGTCGTTCTCCAAAACTAAAAGCCGTCGCGACGTGACCCGAAAGTCACAACAGCTTTGAACGGCTCTCTTCGTGCATCGCTTTATCTCTATCCATCTTCATCAACGTACAAAACGCAGCACAACCTCAGCATCTCATCATGAGTACCGACCCGAACAAACCCAGCCCGGACGACAGCTACCCGTACAACATCATCAGTAGCAACGATGCTCGAGACATGTAGGTCATGTTCAGGCCACAAGGGTGGGGCTACCTGGTCATCGGCAACGCCTCGGACAGCATCGCGGCATGCAGCCGTGCTGGCGGCGGCGCTTATGTGAACGATTCGACCGCCGACATCACCGACCTTCCCGTGTATTGCTGTTGCGGAGTCGAGAAGGAGAGTGACCTGGAGGCCTTGACGCACGAATACAGGCAGCTGAACCAGAGTTGGAATCCCGGCCCGCCGACTTGGTTCCTTGCCGTCCAAGTCAGCTCCGCCCCTCCTCAGCTTGGGCCCTGGTGGTGGATGCCGCTGCTCGGCGGCGCGGCTCTCAGCATGCTTCCCTGTAGACCCCCCGGATCTTCTCCCGACACGGCAGACAAGTGTCCCCTACTCCATGCTCGTTGTTATAATGTGCGGCGCTTGTCATCCGGGGGAGCGCCGCTGCCGCGTTCCCTCTCGAATGCATCACCAGCATCGCGGATTGACCCTCATTTGACGCTGTGAGGGCCGGCGCCGACAGCTGCGCCGGCGGCGGCGGCGATCAGCAGCAAGCAGCTCGGAGGATGTGGCTCAGCGGTAGAAGCGGCGGATTGCAATCACAAGCAGTTATCCGTAGGTCCCCGGTTCGATCCCGGGCATTCTCTCGTTTTTGGCCGTCTTCTTGCCTCATGCATGGACCAAAGAGCACCAGGAGACGTCCAGCGGGCCGCGATGTCCTGGAATCGCTTCCCGGGTCGTCGGGTGGAGGTGGAGGGAGTGTCAGAATGTCATTGGGCCAGCGATGGGCCATTCCTGAACTCCTGAACCCCAGCGTTTCCCGCTCACGCAGCAACTGGTGCTAGAAGCACTGTGAGGACGAGGAGGCGATGGAGGATAAACTGTACATCTGCCTACGGAGATGGAGAGAATACAACGTATGATTAAAGTCTGGCAGAGGAGTCGACCTTGCCGTCGAACACGCGGCGGTGTTTCAGCCACCAGTCGATGCCCTGCTGCTTCGTCTCGTCGGGCATCTCCTGGATGACAGCCTTGAAGGCAAGGGACGAGAGCTCGAGGCGCTCTTCGGAACCCTTCGGCGTCGAGAGAATGAGGTTCGCGATGTTCTCGAGATACCCTCCCATCGCAGGCGCGGGAACGGCGGGGATGAGGCCGACGCGGATCGCGTCCACCGCTCGCTGATACTCGGCCGTTGTGAACTCTGCCTTGTTCAGAAGCGTAATGCACTGGTGCACCAGCTCGGGGCTACGCCGGCTCGCGCACCTGACAAGCTGAGGGTACGCTTGCCGCAGCTGCTCTGTCGTTACGCTACCGTCGCGGCTCTCCCGCAGGAGCGCGTGCGCAACGAAGTACACCATTGCCTCGACAAAGCCTCCCTGACTCGGGTCGTACTCGAGGTGGGATGACGCGGCGTCGACGAGTGCCAGGAGGAAGGCGAATGCAGACTGAAAGCTTGCCTTGTGCTGCGGCCGCACGACATACCTGGATGGTCAGTTCAGCTGCGCACCCTAAACTCACTTGTCCGCCAACGGCAGGAGGAAGTCACGGATAGTCCGAGAGTCAACCATTCTAATCAGCTGCTCCCCCACGGTCAGGACGAAGGCGGCGTATGAATCTGAGACGTGCTCCTTTTTCTCAAGGTGGTCGAAGAGAGCACGCACCGCTCGTCCGCCCCCTTCTCCGGCGAGGATGTCCATGGCGCCGTATAGCGTCTTCTCATAGTTGTCAACGGGCTCCTGCTCCTCCTCGGTGACTGGGGTAAACTTGCCGAGAGTGCGGATGATGAGAGTGACGAGGTCAGTGGTCTGTTCAGCGCCGATCCTGCGTTCAGAAATGGCGATCAAGCGTTCGATGACCGGCCACTCGACTTCACAGAAGGCCGACAGAGCAGCTCTCTGACGTTCCCACTCTGTCGGTCAGTCACTGTTACAGCTGCCCCTTCACTCACCTGGTCCACCGATCAGCGGCTTCGAGAGACCCGACCACTCCTGATCGAAGATCTCTGACGAAAGGAACATCCGCCTCGTGAACGCCCCCACCTGGCTCCATGCGAACTCCTGGCTCTTTGATCCGCCCTTGGCCAGCGCCTCGATGGCGGACGACAAGCCGATCGAGAAGTCCTCCGCATCGGCTAGCTTGTCCTGTGCGTCGACGGCTGAGGTGGGCTCGAGCGACCGGAACAGGGCGTCCTGAAGCTCCGGAGTCAATGTCTGAAGGTCAGCTAGATTGAAGCACAATGAGGCATACCCTCAGATCAAGGACCCTCAGCCTCTCCGGCTGAATGTCCTCTGCGACGGAACTGAACAGCCTGAGCACGTCCACATCGCTCTTCGCCTTCTCAAGCCGTTCAGCCAAGGTGATGACCAAGGTGTCTTCAAGCTCAAGCCTTGGCTTCCCCCAGTCGATGTCTTTGACGTCTGAGATGCCGTTCAGTATTCCGACTAAGATTGGCAGACTGCGCTCGGTGTTGCCAGACTTGTGAAGATCCTGGACGAGGTCACCCAGCCACTCTTGCGCGGCCTTGGCTACTCGGTTTCGCTTAAAGAATGTGTCTTTGATCTTGGGTTTAAGGACGGCGACCTTGGAGGCGGGCGACGATCGCACAGCATTTTCGATGTCTTGAGGTGTAACCGCGTCCCAAAGTGACGGTGAGCTCAGGACATCTTGAATGTATGCCTCGAGGTTGTCGCCGTCGAGAATGGAAAGGAAGTGGCTGAGAGCTCCAAGGAGAGTCGCCTTCGGGATGACAAGCGTCTTGTCGGACCTCAGAGCCTGGAGAAATGGTTCGAGCACGGCGGCCGTCTCCCGGTCGATGGGCCTAGTCATGGTGAATGATGGATGAAGAATGTTGAGAGCGCTTCGATGGGCAACTCGGCTATGACCTGACCGACCGCGCGGCGCCGCTCATCGCCGATGCCGGGATCAATATCGGAGACGCGGAGACGGTGGCTATACATCTAATTAGATGTGTTGCTATTCTGCATTTGGACGCGACCCAATAGTCCGTTCTAATGGCCAATCGGCATCAGAAAGTCGGTGAGCCGCTGTAACAACAGTGTCGTCACTGCACACTCGCCCAGGATGACTTCGAGGCTCAAGCACCGGCTTGAGCTCGAGAATGTCAATCTCAAAAGCTCATACTTGAATGAGTCATTCGTTCTAGTGAGTCAGTCTTCTTTCCTTACGGCTCACACCAGATCGGAACGCCACTGCCGGCTCTCGCGGACCACAAGAAAGACAAGCAGGAGTACCTTCCTTTGTGGGAGCAAGAAGTGGGTACACCATGCTATCGTGCTCTGACTTTAGGTGCGCGATGAGAAGGGTAGAAGACGATTCCACGGTGCCTTCACGGGCGGCTGGTCAGCTGGATACTTCAACACCGCGGGCTCGAAGGAAGGTAGGCCATCTGGGGGACGGTGGAGTTGACATCAGGATGGGCTCCGAGCACCTTCAAGTCGTCCAGGTCCAACAGGTCACAGCACCAGCAGCGTCCTGAAGATTTCATGGACGAAGAGGATTTGCAACAGATGAACGATGATCGAAGGCTCGAGAACACCGACACTTTCAAGGACGACGGCTTTGCAGGCTTCCGCGAAGGTACTGCAGAACAGAGGTGCGCGCAGATCGATCGCAGTCGTACTGACTCCAGTCTTCCATCGGCTCTTCAATCGCTCATCATTCCTGCGAAGACCTCTATGGGTCATGCACTGCTTCAGAAGCTCGGATGGCGACCAGGCCAAGGCATCGGACCGCGCGTCACGCTCCGCAAGCTTCGGATACAGGAAGGCAAACTCGGTAGAGCACGAGCGGGTCTCGACATTGAAGAAGAGCCTGAGGAAGCCAGCAAGCACACATATGCACCGAGGGATACGCAACTGCTCACGTACGCGGCCAAAGACGATAAAGCGGGTCTCGGCTATCTGAAAGGGAGAGGCATGGGCGGCTTGCCCGGAAAGCGAGCTGTCTACGGAGCCGGCCCCGGGGAAGATGACGAGGAAGATCCTTACACGACCACCTCGGGAGCCGATAGGACGGTATATGCCTTCGATGAAGGAGACGAAGACGACGTGGTCAAGGTCGGGCAACAACCAGACCGCTCAAATGCTCCACGAGTTCAAGATGAGAACCACTGGCACGATGGGCGGCCAATACTACCAGGGTTTGCGTTGGATTCCAAGGGTGTTCCTAAGGACAAATGGTGAGTGAACTGTCTGAGGCGCCCGCTGATACAAGGTGGGGATTCCCTGAAGTTGCAGCGGACTGGAAGCCAAACCCATCCAGAGTTTGGGAGACCCAGAAGGAGAAGGAGCCCGAAGCGCAAGCGTCTGTCCGTGGTGCTCCTGGGCGACCATTGACTCACGCGCAACGAGGCGAAGCTCTTGGCGAAAACTCCAGAGTAGCGAACGCTAAATCCGTGTGGGACTACATGTCCGTGAAAGATCGGGAGCGACTAGAGGCTTTGGCCGCGCAAGCACGGCAGGCCACCGCGCCCCCACCGACATTGTCCATGGAGGCCGAACCTGAGATTCCACCAGAGAAGACCACAGAGATCTTCGTCCCTCCGCTGTCTCCCCGCACGGCCTCCTCTGCCCTCCAAGGATACATGCCGTACGGCGATGACCTTGAAAAGCAGGAGCGGTACCGATCGTACCTTGTGTCCCAGCAGCACAACACGAAGAATCCGAACCCCCGCCTACTTCCCTCGACGAACGTCGAAGAGGTCAACAAGGAGCTCGCTGCATTTGCTGCCTCTGCTCGCATCTTCAAGCCCATGTCATATGCGATGTCCTCGAGATTCACATCGGGCAGCTCGGCTTTGGCGGCTTCCGATATGAAGCAGGCCAAGCCTGGACTGCACCTCTTCGACGCCAGCAAGGGACCCCAGTTTGCCAAAGCTACGACTGAGGTGGAAGTGGCCCAAGAGCTGACGCCGCGGGAGCAGGCGGCCAAGGATGGAAGGTTCGGTGCCCTCACCCGTGTCGTGAAGGACTTCTACCCGGTGAAGCTAGTCTGCAAACGGTTTCACGTGGCAGATCCTCATCCGGAAGGTCCTCCAGAAGGGAGCGGGGCATCTACGCCGAAAGCAGGGTATGGGCTCGATTCGACTTTGCCCAAGAACGACGCTGCCTGGGAATCACACTTCGTCCACCAGCCCGGCACCGACAAGGAGAACACGCCTCCACCTGCTGTTATCGAAGAGACAGGTGAACGTGTCCCTCGGACCATTGCCGAGGTCGGCATGGCCGACGATATCAACCAAGGACGTGATATCTTGACGTACACGAAACCCAGTATCGACATCTTCAAGGCTATCTTCGCCAGCGATGACGAGGACGATGATGAAGAAGAGGACGTCCCGCAAAAAGCTGTGACTGTGGTGGACGAGAAGCCTAAGGACCCTTACCCTGTCGACGACAAGCCTCTGGATTACGCTACGTTCAAGCCCGTCTTCAAACGTGCAGGCGGAAGTGGTACCGGCGGAGGCAAGGAGGAGGAGAAGACGGAAAAGAAGAAGAAAAAAGAGAAGAAGAAGCGCAAAGGAGTCTTGTCGTTCGACGTCGGAGAAGACGAGGAAGATGCCCCGCGTGAGAAGCCTAAGAAGAAGGCGAAGGCAAGACGGGAGGAGGACGAGTGGGTGGAGAAACCGCCGGTCTCGCTGAGCGTCCCTACGGCTACTCCAACATCAAACACTGCGACCAAGGACCAGGATATCAGCAGACATGGTCGGAAGGGAGCAGCAGATTTCTTTTCATAGACTGTATCACTTAGCTGTATGCATTAGGCCCCAAAGTCCTCGCTGTTGCTGGTTGCCGGTTTTGCCACTGACACCAAGCGTCAAGTGAAATTTGGTTCCGTCCAACGCGATATTGGGATCAACAAATGCGGACGACGAGACGTGCTCTCGTCATAAATCATTCAACATGTTTATCAAAAGGGCTCGGCCACGCCCCTCCGTCAGAACTCGCGAGACGGAAGATGATGCGCCGACGACCTCAAGCGATGGGGACGTGTCGGTCGGGGATAGCGGGAGCGTGATGGAGCGGAAGAAAGCGGCTCGCAAGAAGGCGCAAGGTCGAAGTAAACTCAGCTTCGGCGGCGACGAAGAGGTACGTTGCGATTCCATTCCCAGCGCTGACGTTCAGACATCAGACTCTCCAGCGTTCAAGCAAAAGAAGTCCCTGCTGTCTCAAGCTCTGAAGGCCAGCTCATCGATAGCACCGTCCGGCGGAGAGTCGCAATCGTACTCCAGAGAATATCTCTCCGAACTGAAAGCGGCTACGCCGACAAGAGCACCGAAAGTTGAGGGAGATGGCCTGTCCTCCATCGCTCAGGAGAAGTACGCTTCACAGATCGCTGCGGACACCACAGCCGGTATCCCTGACCCGGCTGCCGTGGCCGCGGCGAAGAACAGACGGAAGGCTGCTCTCGAGGGGAGAGCCTTGGATGAGGACTATATCTCGCTTGGGTCGGATCAAGGGCCGCATCCTGAATCTCGACTTATGAGAGAGGAGGACGAAGGAGAGGAGGGTGATGAGGACCTTGCTTCCTACACTGAAGCAAACGACCGCCTGGCCATCGGCCGAGAGGCGAACCGGACAGCAGCCCGACGGCTGAAGGGAGAAATCAGCGAGATGATTGCCGAACGAGAAGAGGAAGAGAGTGACGAAGAGACCAGGGAATGGGAACAAACTCTTGTCGCTCGAGGCGGACAGACGCTCGTGGAACAAAAGGTCAAGAAGGAGCAACCGAAGCAGAGCTACCTGCCGGCGCCAAGTGAGTACAGCCTTGGAGTAAGCTCGGTAGCTAACAGCAGTTCCGCGATCGCGGCCCGTTCCGTCTATATCTGCAGCTGAGGCACGGATAGCGGCCAGAATGGCAGAACTCGAGGTCGCTAAGGTCGAGGGCGAGGCCGCTGTTGAATCAGCGACCAAAGACCTCGTCAGCCTGGAAGAGCAGGAGCGCGACATCAGGAAACAAGTCGCGGAGGTGGACGGCAAACGGGAATGGATGGAGGGTTTCCAAGGATGGGTGGAGACACTCGGTGTATTCCTGGAGGAGAAGGTGCCCCAGCTCGACGAGGTGGAGCAAGACCAGTTCAAGTTTACCAAGGAGCGGGCCACCCTTATCTCGAAACGACGAGCGACGGACGACGCCGATGATCTCGCATTATTCCTCGGCGCTCCTGGAAGTGCAACTTCTGCCGAGGCCGTGGAGGCCGCCCGGCCAAAATCTGAGATCCGCAGATCTAGGCGAAAAGACCGCCAGGACCGAAGAGCTCGACGCCTCGGTGTCGTAGCGGCCGCAGGAGATCCGGAAGAGGGTTTCAGCACCGACTCCGATCTCGACGGGGACGTTGCCGACGACTATGAAGCAGCTCAACATGACCTTGACCGCCGAGTACACTCGCTTCTCGACGACGTAAAGGCGGAGGACTTCCGGGATCCGACGAAGGGACTGGCGGTTCGGTTCGCTGAATGGCGCGAGCGGTATCCGGAAGACTACAATGGCGCTTTTGGCGGTCTGGCCCTCGTGCAGGCGTGGGAGTTCTGGGCGCGGGGAGAGATGGTGGGATGGGAGCCGGTTAAGGTGAGCTAGAGGTGGAGCTGGTCGTAGCTGACTTCCACAGAGCAACACCACCCTGGATTCTTTCACGTGGTTCAAGGCGCTCTTCAACTACTCGCGGCCCGCGGTCGACCATGATGATGACGACATGGATCTTGAGCCGGAAGTCGGCGAGGAGGGTGACTTGACTGTGGAGATGGTCTTCAAGGCGGTCCTGCCGTGGCTCACGAAAGCCTTCCAGAACGGCGCGTATGACCCGTACTCGGCCCGGCAGACGCGGCGCGCTGTTGACCTGGTAGAGTTCATTGGCGACATGTCAAATGGCACCAAGGAATATGACGTGAGTTACCCCTGTGCGCTGGAACTGACGACAGGCACTCTGCAAGACTCTCGCGAAGACGGTCCTTGGCCTCTTCCAGGCGCATGCTCTGGAGCTCGCCTCGGCGATCGCATCTGCGACGATGCCAGGCTCCATCCCGCCTCCGCCGTACAACCCTGCGGCGCGCAGTGCGATGCAGCGCTTTGTTCGCCGCCGAATGAAGCTGCTCCGCAACCTCCTTCTCTGGCGGCGGGTCTCGTCCGACGAGGTGCAGGACCTGGTCAGTCGCTACGTCAACTTGCTGAGAGGCCCGCTGGCCAAGACATGGGAGGGCGGCGGCGACGAGATGGCTCAGAAGGTAAGCTGGATTTCCGGGCAACGAGCTGATATCAGATCCTCGAAATCCCGAACCTAAGGCTGGCGCCTGAGCTGCAGAAAGCGCTGCGCCAGCCTTGATGCATGTATCTTTAGCTGTACGCTAAGTGCGAGCACTGACCCTACTAACCGTCACATCTCCCTCCTTTCATCCCGAGGAACGGACCGCGCCTGGAGTCCGATGCCCCAGGTGCGGGCCCCTGCGCGCTGCCCTTCGGGAGTTTTACGGCGCGCGGGAGGCTTCCGTCGGCACATCATAAGCGGCATTCTGACCCTGCAACCTGCCCTCCGCGGCCATCCTTGTGGTAGCAGTGGCTCGTTCCGCCTCATACATTCCCTTTCCCTTTTGCGCATTCTCTAATCTCTACCGCGATGCAAGCATTTGTCGCCGTAATGTCCCCTTTGATGATACATGGATTACACACAACACACACTGGTTTACGAAAGCAGGGGTAGACCATTGCTTCGCGAGGCACCTACATTCCATCTGGGAAGTCCCAGTCAGCTGTCTCGGCGTCAAGCATTGCCTCGTATTCCTCGACCGTCATGCCTGGCTTGGGGGCGGCTGCTGCGGAAGGCGCGTCCTTGCTCTCCGCGTTCTGTGCATTCTTCTCCCCGCCCTCATTCGTCTCCTCCGAGCCATCTGCAGGTTTCGTGTCCGGCCCATCATTTCGCTTGAGCCGCTTGCTCCGTCGTGCGGAGCCCTCAGCCACCTTGTCAGAGTCCGATTCGACATTGGGCTCCGGACCTGCCCCTGCTCCGCTGCCGGGCTCAGCCTCGGCGTCCGCTACCTTGTCCTTCATTGTCTCCAGGATCTTGGCGACGGACAACGTGCCCCGCTGGCCCCAGCCTGTGACGTCCGGCTTGAACTGTCCCTGCACTGTCAGCTGATCGTACTGGCATGGGCAAGCTCACGTAGAGATGCAGGCCCACGCGGTCTAGCTCTTGCGGCTCGTACGACTCAGCGACGATCTGCATTGCGCCAAGAACGTGCGGGGCGAACGTCTTCAGCGCGCGCGTAATGTAGAGATACGCCTGGGAGTTAGCCACAGAGAGCGAGTAAACTCACGACGGAGGGTTCCACGGCCGCGCCCTGCTGAATCGCTCGCCAGGTCCCGTCGGGCCGCTCAATCACAGGGCTAGCGTCAGATTGCGAATAAAGCTCGACCACCTACATTCTGCCCGTCAGCCTCGCCAGCTCAGGAACAGTGACTCACTTCGAGTTCATGATGCCGACCCAGGGTTGTGAGCTTCCAACTGCGGGCTCAGGCTTCCCCCTCTTCCAGTCCTTCGTCGTGACCTTGGCCTTGAAGTCGTGCTCTCCGGGCAGCTCGCGGATCTCATCCTCGGCCTCCTTCGCCTGCTGTGCGTTCAGCACGTTGCCGAGGAAAAGCGCGTGTTTCAGGCTGGATATGTGCACATGCACCTGAGCAATTGACAGCGCCTCTTGTGCGTCAAATCCCAGCCGCCGCGCGACGACATACGTCCACGCGCACTTCACCGGCGCCCGGTTCACAGTCACCGTGATCGGGAGCAGAGCCTAGGCGGTCAGCAACTGATGCCTTAAGCGACATACCTCCGGATCGGTAATTTCATCGAAGGACAAACTCTCAGGTGCACGAATCTCGTCACCTTTTGGCAACGGCCGCAGCAGATCGTCATCCCGCTGCCGCTTTTTCGCTCTGGCCTGCCGTTAGTCTCAGTACAGATGCTGCTAACTCACCTGACCGCTACCGATCTGCTTCAGAGCGTTCTGGACAGCCTTGCGATCTTCCTTGTTGGGAAGAGTCTCGTTTATCAAAGACACAGGTAGGTCTTTTAGCTTCGCCTTTGTGTTATGACCGGTGTAGCTGGTTTAAGTTGGAGTCGCGAACACAGTCAACTTACGCCTTCGCTGCCAGGGTCATTCCGGTGCGCATCGAGACGCCATGCGATGAGAGCAGCTTGAGCCAGTCTTGGAGCCCCAGAACCGCATCCTCAGCGATGCTCGCCAGATCCTTGGTCTTGGGGGGCATTTGTCATTCACTGGGCGGTGGATGGAGAGTGGGAGGAAGGCAAGGTCGAACTTCGGTCTGGACGCAACATGCTGCGGTTGAGTCACTTTGCGGAGACCCCGCATTTTGCTTCATCGGCATCTTAAATACCTGGAGACCTGAAGATCTCATACCGCGGAGCTCTGGTCGACTTCCTCGACGTTGGCTGTACATGCCTCGCAATGAACGCTTGGACGCTGTGGTAAACTCTTCGTACTGCAAACTTCGGTGGGACAATGGGCTCAAATCGTTTGTAGAACGACGTCTGGTTCGCAGTGTGGAGACTTGGGGATCGGCCTTCTAGCAATGCCTGGTGGAGAAAATAGTTCACCCGAGGCCGGTATCTCGGGATGGGCAGAACGTACCAGCAAACCAATACCACTCTCCAGGAGAATCGGAGCATGCTGAGGTCCATAACTCTCGTCAAGGGACACCTTGCCCCTCGTAGGTTGGTCGTTGATCCAGGAGTGCGGGCATGATAGGTGCATCGCGCGTTTGGGCCGCAGGCTCCTCTTTCCGCGATCTCGCACAGCTCTGGACGTATCAACGCTCCCCCAGTGTCAGCCGACCATTCTTGGAGCTGCTCCCCTGCCTTTGAAGCCTTCTTGATCGCAGGCCAGCTAGCGCGTAGCGCCGCTACTAGACTCGGATCAGAATTGACTCAAGTTCCTTTCCTCGTTCCTAGCAGGCCGTCACCCTGACCATCTCGTCAGGCTGGCGGACCTGTTCGGTATTCGGTGCTCCGATGGCTCCGGTCCTCCCTCGATGCAATGGAACGGCGAGGACGCGACGGAGTCCAGAATGTGCTCGTTGGCTGTCGGCCTTCCGTCGGAAGCCAGTAACCGGTGACCTGCACGACGGAATCAACCTTCTTGGGCACTTCTCCCGAAGGCCTTACTCGGATATCTGACCATCTAGCTGTTTTACGTCGCATAGTAATAGCTACAGAGGAGGCGGAATCAGAGGTGTAGAGTACCATCGAGCGTATATACTGGGTGGTCGCTCAGCAGAATTGTCATATGGGACACCGCCACTACGACAGAGTGGCGAGAGCAGCAGCGAAGAGAACGGCGAGCAGCTGCATCTTCGGCCCCGCGGCAGCTGCAGAGTTCTTGGCCTTCTCTGCGTCGTTCTTCTTGTGGTCGGCCCAGTTGCAGGTGTACCCGCCCTTGTAGCATGCCTGCCAGTCCTTGACCTGCTGCTCCGACGTCTCGTGATGATAGAACATGCACACCTCGCACGTCGTATTCCAGTCGCCGCCGACGTTGAGGCAGCAGGTTTGTGAGCTCGGGTCGCTTGTGTCGGGCGAATCTTCGGCGAAGCAGTTGTCGATGCTGGAATCGAAGCGGCAGTCGACGCGGTCCGTGCCGTTGTTCGCCGTGCTGGAGGGGACGAGGCTGGCGCTGGCGCTGATGGCGCTCGTCGACGCTGAAACAGAAGACATTTCGAAGGCTGGGAAGGCTTTGACAAGAGTGTACTCGCTGCTATCAGAGGAACAGTCGTCGGCTGTGATATGGCGTCGTTTACACTCGCACCGTGCTCTTATATGCTGACGCCGTCTTTCGGCGCTCTCGATGTGGACCCCCTTGATCTCTCCCAGACCGCATCGCGTGCACCAGTCGCCCTGAGGGGACTGGTCTGGCGTTCCTCTCCCTGACCCCATGCTACGACTGTCCTGAACGACATGCCTCAGAATAGACACTAACGGCAAGGCCACGTTAGCGTGCGGTCACCTGATGGATCTAGTGATGTACTGACCAGCACGTGCGTCCCAAGTCAATCCATGTTCATGAGCGGGCATCGTTTGCGGTTCACCACTGCCGGAGCGGCTACCTACCGATCTGTGGTGCATGGCATCTGCAACCGCCAGACCTTGTTTCAGTCCAGCAAGTTGTTCTCCAGGAGTTATGGAGCCTGACATGGTGTTACGCTCGCAGCCCCTATTGTCGCTGTTCCCTGCTCTAGGGACTGCATCGGCGTGGATTCAACAACCGAGCCGACACGCATGTCTGCCTCGAAGGTGTCCGGGACCTTTCGTTTCCATTGGAGCGCAAAGGGCGTAGTGTATACGGACCGCTCCCTCTCAGCAAAGAACGCAGGGTTCACCCAGGGACTGCGGCCATCTTGAGATAACCGTTTTATCGAAGGTTATCGCTCAGGGTTATCAGGCTGTACACGGCTTGAACCCTGGTAAAGCTGCGGAGACAGTATACGACCTAACGAGTTTTGCCGCTTGAACATGTTTTGGGTTCTTAAACACAGCCGGGTCGCGTTGGTATCTAAAGTGCTCCGGGCAATGCTCTGCAAACGGGCACCGCGAGCTGACAGGTCAGGCTTGGACACCTTGACGAAGGCAGAGTTGACACCCCTCAGCTAACACGTGCATCTTGTCACTGATCTCGCCGAAGGCGTTAGAGAGTATAGCCCACGGCAACAAGGCAGCTCATTTGCACTACTGATACCGCTCATTAACCTGGTCTACCTCCTTCTCAAACTCCGCGACGGCATCAACCGTGAAGGAGATGTTGAGCCAGAGCGGGGCGAACCATCGCTCCACCATAGCGCGTTGCTCCTGGGAGCAGATTGTGGAAAACCGCTCCACCCTGGAGCGCCATTCGATCAGCTGCAAAACTGACCTTAGCAGCGCTGACTGTGGGTTAGACACAAGCTGATGTCAGGACCTACCCAGCGAGAGCTCCAGAAGTTGAAAAACGACGGTGGCGGGACATCGAGACTCCCAACAAAGTCCGGAAATGCGTCCAGGGCGCGAAACAGGAAGCGCAGCCTGTCGTGTGCCCGTATCAGCTCGTGACAGACCCGACTGTGGATGTCGATGAGCTCGTCGCCGGTCAAACCAGCGTCGTGCCATGTGCGGACTGCCGTCAGCTTTGCGGGACCATCACGACTTTGTAACTCACGAGCAGGCCGGGTTGTCTCATCGGACTCGACGGAGGTGGTGGAGTAGATGGAAGAAGGCCGAGACATGTCGCGAATGGGGCCTTAGGAGGGAGATGGATAAGGCGAATGGAAAGACACGTTGAGGGCTGTTGAGGCATGGTACTATCGCATTGGGGAGCTGTGTTCCGTTCATCTCGGGGCACCCACAGCGCACGACGCCCCAGAACGTGCGAGTCGTCAGACGTTGTCTATACACCATGTGTGACGGGTGCGGCCGCGCCTGGAGATGCAGCTAGCCCCGCACCCTGTGGTCGTCCGCGGTGCCTTCGATGAGATGAACCAGTCTCCTCAGCTCCTCTCGCAATGCGTCGTCGATGACACCTCTTCTCTGCATGGAGTCCGCCACGACGCCCTCGAATCGGTCCAATCGCTCTCTGCCCCTCTCCACTCGCCCGCGCAGACGATCGACTTCGTCCTTCGCTTTCAGAAGCCTCTTCATGGGCCGTTCGCGCATCCCTCCGTCCTTGGTCAAGCGCTTCGATGCCAGGTGCTGCTGTATGGCAAGCCAGGCCTCCGCCTCCGCCAGACGCGCCTCGCGGCACTCGAGGTAGCTGGCGAACATGGTCTGCGCCTGGCGCACCGTGGTGACGTACTCGTCCCACGTGTCCGGGACAAACGGTCTATAGCTGCGCCTCATCGCGGCCCAGGCCGCCATTTTGGCATCCGTGTGACGCCTCAGCGTCTTGTGTTTCCGCAACTTGTTCGCGTAAGTCTCGCAGTCCTCTTCGATGAAGTTCTTGTCCTCGGCGAGCAGAACATAAGAGCGGTCTAGAGTGTCAGAGTGCCCGGTATCTACACTCACTGTAGAAGCTGAGACTCAGAGAGTTGACACTGGGCGACTCGAGGCTGGTCGTCTTGACGCTGGCCGACTTGGAGGATCGCCTCGCGGCCGCGTCATACAAAGTCCGCGTAAGTGAGCTAAGCAGAGGCATGGTGGGAGTTGGGCGCTGCATTGTCCGGCCATAGCGCCTTATATGTGAGTCGCCTGACAAGCATTCTCCGTTGCAGTCACGGACGAAGCGTCGGACTACCCAGACACGGGACCGTAATTGAGCGCTAGGAGGTGCGATAGTGCCGCCGACTCCACGAGCTACCCTTACTTGGAGTGAAACCGGCGTCCCTCTACCTATCACACAGCAACGCACCTCTCGGACACAGCTCGGAGCTGGAGGAAAGGCACAGCGATAAATCGAGAGCGCCGCCAACGCCCTTCCGGAGTGCATTGTTGTGACAGCCATCGTCCGCGGCAGGCTTTTCCGCGTGAATTGAGCGGCAGCCACCCTCGTTCCGACTGCAGCTCGTTACTTGTTCTCCCGCCGAAGCTGGGACCCCAACACCCTGCCCGCGGGCTTCGCCGACTCACTGCCCGCGGGCTTCGCCGACTCACAAGTAGCTGGACGTTGCTATTGGCGTTTCACAGCCGCCGTCACGACCCACAACGCCAACCGCTGCGTTGCGTAAAAGCGAAAGAAGGATTGAGACTAGCTAAAAACTCTGGAGAATCGGTGAATCGAACACCGGTTTCAGACAATCGACGGTGAAACATGCGAAGTCCGCGTCTTACCACTAGACGAATTCCCCCGAATCCGGGGTAGTGGATTGTGCCTGGGCGCCCGGCAGGACGGGCCGGTGAGTGATCGCTCTGGTGTTTGCGCCTGAGATTGTCGAGCCTCCAGCGTCGAAGGAGCAGATATGAGGGGTCATCCGATGCATAAAAGGCTCTGGAAGGAGGCCAAAAGCTTGGAGAATCGGTGAATCGAACACCGGTTTCAGACAGATCGGAGGCAGTCCTGCGAAGTCCGCGTCTTACCACTAGACGAATTCCCCGGATTGGAGATAGTGGAATGATCCTGTCGGCCCCGCGGGCCGGCGCTGATAGCCCTAGGCGACGGAGATGGCACCTTGATGCTTCCGATTGGGGAGAATATCGTGCGGAAGACCCAAGATGCGGCGCCATCGGGGCTGGGAGGTAGAGGAAGTTCGGGCTCAGACGTTCAGGCGGAAGTGGCTGCTGATCGACGCTACGCACGTTGTCTCGTGAGAGTTGTGTCATGCCACACTCGCGGAAGCCCAGAATGTGCGCCTTGTATGCGCCCTGGTCATCGCACAAGACTGACACAAATTGAGGTCCGAGACAGTGAGAGTGCCACAGATAAGAGGGCATCCACCCTTTGGCTCACATTGGGTAGTTCGCTATCGCGGCACTCAAGTCGCCCAGTTAAACGCGAGCAGCTGGTGACACTCCACCGAGTGATGTGCTCCCTCATGATCAGCAATCGACCCAAAAAGCTGGAGAATCGGTGAATCGAACACCGGTTTCAGACAGTCGAGAGCAGGAGATGCTTGCGAAGTCCGCGTCTTACCACTAGACGAATTCCCCGGTTCAGGGGTAGCTGAAGACGTTCCTGGGGCCCGGGGCGGCGCTCGCCATCCTCCCCAGCTCTGCGCATGGTCTGACGAGCGAAAATGTGGAGATGAGCGCCTGAGGAAGAAGATGAAGGAGGCAAAAGGTATGGAGAATCGGTGAATCGAACACCGGTTTCAGACAATCAGCAACAGATGCGAAGTCCGCGTCTTACCACTAGACGAATTCCCCGGTTTTCCGGGTAGTGGGTTTGATCTGCAGGCCCGCGGCCGGCGGGCCTATAGGCTACCGCAAACCGCTATTTCGCTGGAATGCTCGATTTTGACCATGCCATGCGGCCAGAAGGCTTCATCGGGCGGCTGGGAGGTGCCAAGCAGACAAAGAGGAGTGTGGCAGGTGCAACTGACCCACAATGAAGAGTAAAAGTGGCACTCCCGCACAATGGCTGCGCATGATCTACAACGCTGTGTCGAACAACCACGCCCACAGTACCATACCTCGCCCCCTCGCACTTTGTTGTACACAGCTGTGACAGCTCCAACAGTGCAGAGCACACACGCATACCCAATGCCTGGTTTGTGCTTGCTTTAAAGAGGAGCGGTGACAGCAAAGTCATCATGCCCTTCCTTTCGGCTCATCAGCGCCAAATCACTACTCAGCTTGCGACTTCACACAGAGATCTGAAATGGAGTTCAGGCCAAGTCGAGAGAAGAAGGGCTACGTGCCGCGCGCAGACGGCCCGGACACCTCGTTCTTCAACCCCATTAAGCCTCGTGCGTGCGGTAGAAGTGCAGCCCTGACAACAGGCAAGAATACAGTCACAGTGATGAAGTACATCATCCACGGCGACGGGTCAAGGACGTGGCTTACCGTGGGTGCCTGTTTGTATCCCCGCTCAGCTGACAGCAGACCGAGTACTACCGCTCTCCGCTGGCGAAGAGGCGGGCTAAGAAGTTAGTGCAGGAGACGAAGGCGCTGTGTGAGGGCGCTAGGCAGATGTCACTCGATATGAGCGAGAGTGTAGCCGAAGGGGAGAGGGAGGGGTCCGTCGAGACTCTCCCGGCGGAGGAGGACACGGAGGGGAACGAAGGGTGAGCTGACGTGCAGGAGGCGGAGGGGCGAGCGGATCGAGCGCAAGCGAGGGGGACGCGGTCACCGGTGAAGGAGGAATCGATGCATAGCAGTCTGATCTGTAGTGCTCGCTTTCGTCATCGTATGCAACAGCAAACCCAGACGCATGTAGTGCATGCCCCGCTCATCGCACCCGCAAGTGGTGTCAAGGTGCCACTCACGGACGCAGGTCTCCCACGCTAGCGCATTGTTGTTCCTCCCCGCGTTTCAGCTGACCTGTCACCTCCACCGCGGGCGACCTCCACCTGTCGCTCTCGCATCCCATCTCACCTCCCCTCTCTCACTTCTTTCTACAGCAGGCGCAATGCTGAACGACGTGGTCGCCTTCTTCGCCGCGCTGCGCCCTTACGCGCCGATCCTCGTGATCTCGTTCGGCCCGCGTCTCGTGTCGGCGGTGCGCTCTCTGCGCACCGCGGCGCCGGCGGATGCGCTCTCGCCCGCGCTGCTGCTGCTGCTGGCCCTGCAGCTGGTGTACGCGGGGTACTCGATCCTGCGTCCGCCATACGACGTCTTCGCCTCGCATGCGCTTCCGACGCTTGCGCCCAGCAGGATGCTGGCGGAGCACGTGCTGCGCGCCGCGGGCTACACCGCGCTGCCCCAGCCGGGGCGCGGCGACCCCATCGCGGACCTGCTCGCGCGCCTCACGAGCAAGAGCGGGCGCGAGACGTACCTCCGCTGGGGGCACGCCGTCGCCGTCAGCTGCGGCTGGTGCCGCGCGCCCGAGGACTGGGCCGTCGCGGCGCTCCCCGGCATCCTGGGGCCTTATGCGCTCCAGGCCGCGCTCCTCGGCGCGATGGGGTGGCAGTGGCTGGCCGGGCCAAGCGCCGGCCGCCGCGCCGCGCGCTACCGCGTGCTTGCGGGCGGCGCCGTCGTCGCCGCGTGCGCGGCTGAGCTGGTCGTGCGGTGGTGCGCCGACCTGCGTGTCCAGAACGGGCAGATCTTCCACGTAAGTTCCCTTCATGCGTCCTCCCCTCTCGGGCTGTCCCCGCTGACCGCAGCTCTCGGCCGCGCTCCACGCAGCGCGCCAGGTCGTGCTCCTCCTCATCACGGCGTTCTACGTGCTCGCGCCCGTGCGCACCCCGCCCGCGGTGGTGACGCAGGAGCAGACCAAGGCCGCGCTCGAGGCCACGGCGCACACGCAGCGCCTGGCTGCCGCCGCGCGCGGTGCCGTCGTGCGCGACCCGGCGCTGCTCCGGACCGCGACGCAGGGCGAGGTCGCGTTCGCACAGGCTGAGGACCGCGCCTTCGCCACCCCCGACGTCGCGCAGGCGCTGCGCGAGAGCGGGTACTCGCGCCAGAACGGCAGGGCCGGCGCAAGGGCGTGGCTCGACGGCGTGTGGGTCAAGGTGCCCACCGCACGCTCTACGCCGGCGCCGGCCGCGGCGCCGCAGACGCAGCAGACGGATAAATAGACTAAGGTTTTGTATGCATACACCCAGAGGAGCAGGGTATCGATCGGTCTATGGTGCATGGATGGGCATTACGCTGGTTTACTAGGTACAAATTGATTATCGCGGCTCCCGCTCGACTCAGGGGAACCCGTTGCTCCGGCTCGTCCGGTAGTTGTACATCTGCTGGTGCTGGTGCTGCTGTTGCTGCTGCTGGAACGCCTGGTCCAGCCCACCGCCGTGGTGGCCCTGGGGGTCCGCCGGCACAATGTTATTGTACTGGTGGCCGGCCGGGGCGTGCTGGGGCGGCGCGCCGTACGCCGGGGTTGGGGGGTTGACAGCGCCGAGCCCGGCGCTCGGCGCGGGGTACGGGCCGCCGTTCATGGCCATGGGCATGGGCGGGGGCGCGTACGCGGGGTTCTGCGGCATGGGGGGCATGGGCGCGGGCGCTGCGCTCATATTCATGGCCGGGCTCGTCGGGAACGCGGGGCTCTGCGGCACGTTCGCAAACGTGTGCGTGCTGCTCGACGACACGGAGCGCCGGTCCGCGTACATGTTCGCCTGGTGCGGCGTGAGGCTCGGCGCGCCGCTCGTGTACGGCGTGTAGCTCGGTCCCGCATCGAAACTCGGCCCAGCGTCCTGCGGGCCCGGCGGCACCGACGAGTAGTCGAGCGGCGCGGGCGGGAAGTAGTTCGGATCGTTCGATCCCGGGCCCAGCAGCGGGTTGTTCAGCAGCAGCGTCGGCGTCAGCTCGTAGATCTCCTGCTTCATGCCGCGCGCGCCCGCGAGCGTCGCGACCCCGCCCTGCATGCAGATGTGGATCCGCGGCTCCTGCGACGTGAACTCTTCGCCCCACCCGTCGGCACCTGGGCCGCGCGTCATGGCGTTCGCCTGGCCGCCCGTCCCGTCCCACGTGCAACGCAGGTCCTTGCCCGTGTAGATCTGCACGAGCTTGGCCGAGTCGATATGGCGCACTTCGATGAAGGCGCGCGATACGATGAGCAGGTAGGGCGGATGGAACACAATGTCCTTTGTTTCGCGCGGCCGGCCCTCCCACTCGATCGCCTGCAGGTCGCGGTTCGGCTCGCCGTGCCGGTCGACGTAGATTCCGAACGACTCGTAGCACAGCAGGAACTCGCCCTCCTTGCTCCGGAACATGGCGAGTGGCTTGGCGTTCTCGCACCGCTTGCTGAGCTCTGCGAGAGGAGCGCGCTCGCGCACCTTGATCGGATCGAAAATTGGAATGGTGCCCCCCTTAAGGTCGCCGAGGTCCATGATCTCGAAGCCCTTGGTGCACACAATCGCAAGCTTCGACTTGAGGAAGTGCACGCTCGACGCCTCCGTCGGGATGAAGAAGTCCTTGTAGATGCGGAACCAGTCCGAGTTGCGGCTGAGCAGGTTGCCGAACCCGCGGCGCTGCGGCCGCTGGTGGTCGTCCAGGTTCCGGTTCACGACCGGCTCCAGCACACGGAACACCGAGTCCAGGCCCTTACGCTTCATGTACAGCACGAGCGTGCGGCCCGAGATCTGGCCGACGGCGAAGAAGACGATCTCGCGCACACTGAGCCGCTGCGGAGCCGCCGAGCGCGCCGGGTTCGCCGACGGCGCCGTCGGTACGAGTGCCTCGAGGTTGTAAGCCAGCAGGCTCTTGTCCGCGAGGACGAGGAAGATGCCAAACTCCTCGAGCACAGCAATCTGCGTGACACCGCGCACGTGCAGGACCTTGCGTAACGACGAGGTCTCGTGGCGGATGCCGATCCACACGCCCTGGTCGCACCCGACTGCGATCAGCCGGCGGCCGTCGACGGTCGTGAACGGCGTCGAGCACGTAACGGGGCCAGTGTAGTCCTCGCTGTTCACCGGGGTCGCACCGTACCGCGTCGCCTCGTAGAACGTGTCCGTGCTGAGTGGCGTGAACTCGAAGATCTTGATGCCCTCGTTCACAGCTGCGCGCAGCACCTTGGCGTGTTCCAACTTCTGCTTCCACTCCTCCCGCGCCGGTGCCGAGTCCGTCCACAGCGTGTACTCTCCACTGTGCTGACCCTCCAGCATGTAACTAAAGGGCCACACCGTCGTGCTCCCGGAAGAGTCGGCCTCGCCACCGCCGCCGGCGCTTCGGATGCCCTTGAGGAGGCCCACCGCGCGCGTCTGGCAGGGCGCGTCGAACTCGCGAAGGGTGAGCAGCTCGAGCGGCGTCGGCTTGGCCTTGATGGCGTAGCGAACGGGACCCTCGCGATGCCTGGAAGGCTTGATCTGCTTGGCGACGACAAAGTAGTTGTCGAACAGGAAAAGGCGCAGCTCCGAGCCGCTGCTCATGGAGCTCTTGCTGTCCTGGCGGTACACGCGACCCTGGTGGATGAGCTCGCGCATGGGGTTCATCAGGTCGAGCTCCTTGACGGCGTGCGGACCGAATTTGCCGCCGTCGAGCGTCGTCTTCAGCCGCCAGAGCGAGACCTTGGCCTCGTTGATTGCCGTCGCCGTGTTGATCGTCTTGGCTAAGTCCTCGACGACCTGGATGATCTCAGGAATTGTCGAAATGTCCGGGTGGTCGGGCAGCTCCGTTGCAATCGTGGCCTTCAGGATGGCCTTCAGCAACAGGGGGTAGCGCAGGAGACGGTGCGTCGGCCGGCTCACGTAGTGGTCCAGGCCCAGACGCTTGGTGTTCGCTGGGTTCTTGCGCACATCCTGAGGTCGTTAGCTCTGCCATTCCGGGCTATGTATGTACTCACCACGTCGAGGAACTTGGCAAACGCGGGGTTCTTGGCTTTCTCGTCTTCAACCTTTGCCATGGCGATCGGCTGGTGGGGGGAGTACTCCTGGTACGCCTCGTTCCAGTTCAGCGCCGCGTTCAGGATCGGCTCCGCGATCACGCCGAGCTTGGGGTGCTGCTGGACCTGGAGCTCCTGGAGGTCCCGGACCAGCTGTCGGTGCACTTCGAGCAAGCTCCTGTAGTTGTGGAAAACGTCATGGATGAAGACGTCCAAGCGCGACCGGTCGATGATCGGCTGCTCGGCTTCCCGCAGGGGGTTGATGAAGATGGTCTCAATCGCCTCCAGGTCGGCAACCAGGTTCATCTCGCCATCGATCAGCTCCCAGATGGTCGCCTGCCTCTCGATCTGTTTCTCGTCCATGGCGTCTTTGACAGCCGCGGGGACGATGTTCCACCACGCCAGCGGTCCACCCGGGGGTCGAGTCAGCGTGGCGTGCCACAGCTTGAGCGCCGTCAGGTTCGCGATGCTCTCAATCGAGTTCAACGACTCGGTCAGGAAGTCAAAGTCCGGGTCCTCTGGTGGCGTGTACTGGAGGATTTCCTGCAGCGCCTTCGGGTACTCCTTCAGGTGGTTCGCGGGCAAGTTGAGCAGATACCGAAGGCGGTGGTCACCACTAGTAGTCACCTCCTTGATCCACGCTGAAAATCTCGGGCTGTCCTGTAGCGTCTCCGCCAGCAGTGCCTCTGCACGAGGCAGGTTCTCGCTGTACACCGGGTACAGGTTCCTGAAATCTGTCGATGCCTCGAGCATGATGTCTCCGACCGTCTGGATCAGGGGCGACTGCTCCCTGAGACGCACGGCAAAGTTGTCGATGATGCGCCGCGACTCGCGCCGGATCTCCTGGATGTTGCCGAACATGGTCAGCACGACCTCCTCGAGATGGTGGTACGGCGACAGGATTGGCGGGTTCGCCGTCATCAGCGGCGTAATGAATGTGTTCTCGACGGCGGCCAGGTCCTTCTCGTAGTTCTCCTCGAGCAGGATCGCCCGGCGGATCGCCGTCTGGCGGTTGCGCTGCTGCTCCGTGAGGGAGGCTAAGATGACGGGGTCGACGTCCTCCGTCCAGTCTGTGTCGCTCTTAACGACAGCCGCCGTCGTGCCGCTCGGACCAGCCTCGCCTTCTGGCATCGAAATGAACGAGTTGACATTCGTCTTGTATGGGCACCGGGGCGAGTAGCACCCGCGGTCGCCCGTGCAGCTTGGCGAGTAGCACTTGGTGGCGTTCGTGAGCACGCCCGACGGCAGCTCGCCGGAGACATCGATGTCCTCCATCTCGCTCATGAACTTGAAGACGACATTCTCCGAGTCCCGCACGGGCTTGTCGTCCCAGTCGACCTCGACGACCCACAGCTGCGACTGCAGCGAGCGTGCAGTCGCCAGTGCAAAGCGCCTGTCGCCGTCCGTCTCGCGAGTGAACTCGGGCAGGAATGACCGGATAGTGTTCTGGAGAAATCAGCGCGCTGCCTGAAACAAGTTGGCTCACCACTAGGTCCTTTCCTGTAAACGTGCCGACCCAAGTCACTCCGGCCTTGACGTGGTCTCCTCGCGGAACGCGGTCTCGCAGCTGCACGGCGACCTCGCTGAGGAAGGCGCGGTTGAAGAACTGGATTTCGTTCACCTCAATCTCCTCCTCTTCCTCCTGCGAAGCGTACTCGTCATAGATGCCTCCCTCCTCGTCCTCGTAGTACCCGCCGGCCTCGTGCAGGAGTAACTTGGTCTGCACCCAGCGCGACGGCTCCTGCGACTGCTCGCTCCAGGACGGGGCGAGGTCGCCCGGCCGAGACGTCGCCTGCGACTCGGTGGCCGACATGGGGCCGTCCGAGCGCATGTTGCTTCCGGATGCCGGACGCTCGTTGTTATCGGCGTACTCGCGCGCGTTGGGGAAGCTTACAGATCCGAAGGCTGCGTGTGTCGGGCGGGCGGCTCGCGACGACTCGGCGGCAGGGTAGGAGGCATCCGGCGCGCTGTCCTGGTACTGGTGCGTCGTGGGCCAAGTCTTCACTGTCGAGTTGCTGCTGTCCGCGCTGATGGAGGGGGCGTGCGGGAGGTCGTTGGCGTTGTAACTGGGCGACTCGGACGAGTAGTAGTGGTCGAGCACGGACGCTGCTGACGTTTCGTCGTGGCCAAACGAGGGCACCTCTGATGCCTGCTGTCGGTGGCTGCGCTGTTCGCTCTTCCAGTCGTATGTCGAGCTCGAAACAGAAGTCTGCGGGGTGACAGTCGTTGGGCCACGGTGGAAGTAGTCCTGCTCGCCGTTGCTCCGGGTGGTGGATGGGTGCGTAGACTGCGAGGGCGCCGGGGACTCGATGGATATAGGGGACTGGTCAGTCACGACAGGGGCCGGGTAAGGCGAACGGTCAAAGTGGTGAGCCTCGACCTCCATGTGCGCCGGAAGGCCGCTAGCCGGGCGAGGAAGCGGGCGAGGCGGTGTCTGAGGAACCGCGCCATGACCATGATGGTCCGAAGCAGAGGTTGACGGATAGCCTGGGGTCGCCGGGGCCTGGTGTCCGGGGGGCGCTGCCGGGAAGCTCGCAGTGGTGCGCAGGGGAGGCGTCGGCAGCGCTCGCGAGTAGCGTTTGTTCGGCGCATTCATGGTATGCGGCTCGTACGAGCTGATGCGGCCAGGATGCGAGGACATTTGCGCGTCGTGCGTTGAAAAGGAGGACGAAGCGGGCGAGAGTGCGGGCGCGGGCGGTGCCGACGCTGCGGGCGGGGTCGGCAGTGCGCGCCTCAGCGAGCTCATGTGGTACGCGCTGCCGTTGCCGTGCGGGAGATCGCTGACATAGCTGCCGTGCTCGTCCTGGACGGGTCGCGGCGGGGGCGGAGGTGGCAACTGGTGTCGGGATGAGTCATGTCTCGCGCCGTTCGCAGCATGTGGAGGTGCGTCCATGTTGAGACGGAGGTCGAGGTTGAGGTCGGGAGCGGGGGAGGACGTCCAGCCAGAGTCGCGGAATAAGCTCTCGTACCCTCCCGAGGTCGGGCGCTCCATGGCAGGAAGAAAGGCGGCTGCGGGCGAGGGAGCGGCAGGTTATAACGACTGAGGGCGGTCGGGCAGTCGGGCGGTAGTCGATGGATGAATGGCAGATGTCAGGTAAGATGCGGTATGGGATATTAGCGCGCGTTGCGGGCACCGGGCACCCCTGGGTCAGGTTTGGAATTCGGTAGGTCAGGTGGCCTTCCGGTGCTGGCCGCGGAGGGTGGTGATGGTTGGGGTTGTTGGATCTTGGAGCCGTGGAGGCCGGGCGGGCTGATAAGTGTCGGGTGTCAGGTCTCAGCTTGTCAGGCGTCGGCGGGATATGCAGGGTCACGCGTGCCGGGGTAGTGCTTCGGTGGCGGTGGCGATGAAACGAGCGAATGGGATATTGGGGGGCGGAACAGCCGGCCTGTCTGCGGTTCGTGGTCGAGCAAGCAGGACTAGGACTAGGACTGGTGGGCCAGTGGGAGAATGGACGAGTTGCGTGTTGGGAACGCACGATGCAGTGCGAGGAAGGTGGAGGGAGTAGCTAGGGTTGATACCGGCGGAGGATGCGGGGCAGGAGGTGGGACGAGGGCGATTGCTGGATTCGAGCTAGGCAAGACCACGATGGCGGTGAAGAGTGAGACCAAGAGGAAGA
The DNA here is from genome assembly GCA_023630055.1 of Trichosporon sp. PB005A. NCBI lineage: Eukaryota > Fungi > Basidiomycota > Tremellomycetes > Trichosporonales > Trichosporonaceae > Trichosporon > Trichosporon sp. PB005A. The sequence goes on from JAMALZ010000019.1 coordinate 162,826, forward strand.
GCGAGCGTGCAGAGCAGATGCAGAATGATTGCATAGCAGTAGCGTTGCACTGGTGCTGGTGCTGGTGCTGGTGCGCATGGTGCGGGGGCGGGGCCGTGTGGCTCGGTGCATACGGTGCAGGCGAGGGCCAAGCGCGAGAGCAAGTGCTCACTGCAGCGCGCAGCACCGCACACTCGCGAGGTCCGTGAGCGCCGGCTTGGGCATGGTGCCGAGCGCGAGGGCCTACCCTGTTCCTGATTCTACTCTACCGTACCTGAACCTGCATGGCGTTCTTCTGCAGCCGTACGGCGTTTCACCGTATCCATTGGGCCATTGGGCCATGCAGCGGCCCAGCGGACCTGCCTTCCTTGCGGGTCGTCGTCCTACTTGCAGATGCATCTGCACCGCCCTCCGGCACCAACGGCACTCCGCTGCCTCGACCTTGTCGCCGCACGCCGAGCGCCGCACAGCATTCTTATCAACACCTCACACCCGGCCTCGTTCCGCTACATCACCCCTGCCAGACATCTCGATGCGCGACGGCTACTGAAAAGTGTCAATGCATGCACTGCTGCTCCGTCTCACACTCGATACTTCTGACCTAGCCTCGTTCCTCCCAGCCTGGCTTCCTCACCGCTCACAGTTCTGGAGCAGCGACCCAAGCTTTGCGCTCTGCACTGCACATCGCAGGCGCCCCCGTCACGTCCCATGAACCACATAAAGGCACTCGGCGCGCCTCGTCGCACAGACGGGCCTCGAACTGCACCGCCGACGAGCGTCAAACACACACTGACTACTTTTATGCGTGCGGCCTCGGCCCCGCAAAGCTGCCTTGAGACGTCGTCATTGCAGCAACTCTCGATCAGCCGCCACAGCTGTGGGGCTTATAAAGGGCGAATCTATGCATATGAGGAGAGAAAATGGTGACGCTTAGCGGAAGAACCGCCCCACGCTGTTGCGGACCATGCCTGCGGCCAGCTGGCCCCCGAAGCCGCCAAAGTTGCCCAGCAGGCTGGCGTTCTTGCTCGCCCACCGGCGCTGCGCATCGCGGTCGGCGTACGTGAAACCGACGACATTCGACAGGTTGAATACGAGCGCCAGGAGCACAATAGGCAGGAACCTGTTGGTCAGCTAGCACAGAAAGCTCCAGCTTACGAGACGTTGAACTTGAGGAATGAGACGATCAGCAGCGCCGTCCAGCCCAGAGGGTACGCGTACAGCGCAATCCAGAACATCTTGGCGTCGATCGGGTTCGGGGGGCGGCTCTGCGGCTGCAAACGTCAGTTGACTGTCCTTTGGTGCCAACTTACGTCTCTGGACTCGAATACCCATGCGCTCTCACCCTCCTCATCAACCTCGTTCCAATACCGAAGCCCGACCAGGGTGCGGCCAGCGACATTGCGGGTGTTCCAAAAGTCGAGCGAGAGAAGGACGACGACGACGACAATCTGGGACCAGTTAACCATGCCATGAACCCCAACTGCAGATCAAGGAACAACCTTGCGAGATGCCTGAACTAACCGAGAGCACATAGTTGTCGGTGACTGGTGGTTAGCTGGGTAAACGCCGCGCAGCTCATGTGCGGTCGGTACTTACAGAGGCCGCAGAGGACGTAGACGGCAATGGCCGCTGACCGGAAGAGGTAAAGGCACAGCAGCGCCAGCGGGTGCGAGCTAGCCTTCAGAATACCGGCCTGGGTCGTCAGCTACTGGGTTCAAAAACCGATGCTTAGCTGCACTCACGATTCCACCTTCCTCGACGTCACGGGCGGCTGTTCCGGGCACGAGGACGACCGGCTCGCTCGCCCGCGGCGTGGACGTCGCGGCGCCGCCAATGTTCCCGGACAGGACCGGGGGAGCCTCCTCGTCGGCCTCAATCGTCCCTGAGAGCAGCGGCTGGGTCGAGTGCGACATGGCAGGGTGCGATGGCGGATGGGGATGTTGAAACGTTGCGTGAATCTTGGCTGGGTGGTGACATGGCACGCGTCAGTGGCGGCAACCACGGTGGTGGAGGTCTGATTGGCAGGTACCGGCGGGCGCTGCTGGCCCTGCGGGGACATGAGACGAAGTGTAATGCTAGTGCATGGTGCGACCTATGTTACAATTGAGTGATTTGCTACAAAGTCTAATACGGTTTCAGCTCCTCCCTCTCACGCAGCATGCCGTACTCGTAGTCGCCAGCGATCGGCGCCGCGTCCTCTTCCTCACTGCCTTCCTCGTCTTCCTCGTCTACCCAGAAGCTATCGGTCTGCGCCCTGATGCGGATTCCTCGCTCGAACATAGTCTCCGCGATGGAGCTCAGCTCTCGAGGCGTGAAATGGGGCCGTAGGGCTGGAGAGAAAGGGAGGAGATAGATGTCTGTCTGTCAGTCTCTGTCGTTTAGCTGGAGACTCACCCTTACATCCGCCCACTGCGGCCATGGCACGATAACAGAGCGCCTTGGCGGAACTCGGTCGGCCCATCAACGTTTCGAACTCAATGTAGAGTGTCCATAGAGCAGCTGAGCGCTTCCCGGACGTGGTGTTGACGCTCCTGTCGAGAGCCCGGCGCACGCGTTCAGCGCCCCCGCCGCGCGAATCCCAGAACGTGCGGGACGACCCGATCGCCTCAGCCCACACAGACCAGAGCATGGCGACAATGCCCTTATCCTCGCCGGTGAGGTCAGAGACTAGCCTTTGAATGCGGCCGTACACGCGCCCGCTAGCCTCACCCCAGAGGTACAGCGACAGGAACTCCGTGTTGTTCGGGTACTTTGCTATCGCCGACTCGAGGATCCCACGAGCAAGCGAGGCGGGTGTGCTGTGCCGAGACGCATGAAAGTGAACGATCTTGACAAGAAGCTGGAGTACTTCTTCGGCTTGAGAGTGGCCTTCTGGGAGCTTCTCTACCAGCTTACCGAGGCTGTCCTTGACGGCCTCGATCCCGTCAGTGTAGTAAGAGAACAGGGACCCGAGGAGGAGTTTGCTCGGGGACTGCGAAAGCGCAACCGCGTAGTGCTGAGAGTCAGTTACGGCCAACGTCGTCGAACTTGCCTGTCGAGACTTCAGTACTGAGACCGGGGACGGCGACTGGGTTTCATAATCGGGCGCAGCACAGGACGCTGGGTTGTTAGTATCAGGGCGAAGATCTATGCACCTACCGATCGCCTGCCGCTGCATCCCAGCAGCCATGACCAGCACTTCCAAGCATCGCGCATCGTTGCCCTCCTCCCATTCCATTTCCGCCCAGGACGCCCAAAGCTCTGCCTCATCCAACTGGAGATCCTCGTCGTCGCTCTCCTGTATGCGCGCCATGACGGACTGGATCGCAGTGACGTAAACCTGCCGAGCGGCTGCAGTCTTGCCCCGCTGTCGCTCCAGTCGAGCGTATCCGTCCCAAAGTGCCAAGTTGTCCCTGTCTGTCGACAATATCTCCTTGGCTACCTTGATGCCACTGAAGTCAGCTGAGTGTCGCAGCATTACAACTCACGTTCTGGGAGACAAAGCGGCCTCAAACGCGAAGAGGTTCAGCACAAAGGAAGGATCCAGCACGAGCGGTCGCAGGAGGTTAAGCACGTTCCGAGCCAAGTCAACGTCGACATGGGCAAGGTCCAGCGTGGTCATGTCTCGGAACCAGTGGCTACCCGCGAACAAGCTGTCGCGACTCGACATCCACGACTTTACAGGGCATGCAAACGGCGACGCCATCGCCCGCGGCGCCTCTGCCTCCATGGGCTCGCCACCGACGGTCTGCCATGCTATGCGCTTAACGCTTGGACGCGGAGGCCAGAATGCTGCACGCAGCTGCTCATTCTGAGCGATGTTCCAGCGGAGCTGTGGATCCGTGGAGGCGGGTGATGTTGTTGGCACGTCCGGCGGCGTGAACGGCAGACCGAGAAAGTTGAGGAAGGCAAAGATGAGCTGCAGGCGCGCCATCGGCGACTGAACCGGAAAGAGGAATTGCGATACGTCTTCGAACAATATGACATGGAATGGATCGTCGTCTGGAGCATCCAAGTCCCTCGCTCGGCCCGGCAGGGAGAAGGTCTTCTCCGCCTGCCGCTCGGCTTCCAGCCAACGCTCATGAGGGTTCAGGGTGTCTGAGGAGAAGTCTGGGCCAATCGATCGAGGAATGCTGGTTTCCTCCAAGGAGGCGTGCATCTCCTTCCAGCCCTTCCCCCCCTTCTCACCGATGCGTGGGATCTCAGAGTCCCAGAAGTCTTCGAACTCCTGCATGACTCCCATGAACCAAAGCTCCTGGTCGAACGGCGGCGCTGGTGCGCGCAGATGGTCGGGCTTGAAGAAGGTGACCTCGATGAGCGCCTGGAAGGCCCCGAGAGCCCGTTCCGCATATCCAGCCTGCTTCAGGAAGAGACACACTCGGAGGAAAAGGTAGACCATGTCTTCTTCGCGAGTCTCGACAGTTCGCGCTGTGTGTCAGTCCGGCTTTCAAACCTGTGATCTTACCGTCGGTAGTTGACCTTAGCCGGGCGAGAACCTCAAGATAAACATTCACGACCTCGTCGATTCCCCCATCGTGGCCACTGCTGCCGAGACCATGGCCCTCCCTCCAGTCGATATAGCCCAGATACAGACGAATCATCTCCTCCTCCGGAGCCTGTCCGCTGAGTTGGTTTATAACGTTCTTCCAGCGCTGGGTCACCTTGTCAGGCGGCCAGAACGCCTCCGCCGCGTGCAGAAACGCGATATGCAGCTCCGTCGAGCTGAAGTTCGCTCTGTGCGCATTGAGGGCGCGCTCCAGCAGCGAAAGCGTTACCTCCGCATTTGCCCGCGTAGTCGGCTGCGCAGCCTGATCGACGCCGGTCTTGCGCACAGAGCTCGGAGTCTCCTGCAGGTGCAAAGTCGAATACTTGATCCATTCCCGCACGTCTTCTGGATGTTGGGACAGGTGCCTCTCAAACTCAACACGCTTAGCCTTCAAGCTGTCTTGGAGGGTTGTGACTTGGCCCAAAACGCCTTCCAGCTCGTCTTCGCTCTCCTCTTTCTCGTGAGAGATCACGCGATAGTCAGGGAGGTCAGCAGCCCTAGGTGTGATACGGCGTCTGTTGATGAATGTGAAGTCGCCGAGAGGTTCACTGTCCTCGCTGCCAGGCCGCAGCAGAATGCGCCCAAGATGTCGAGATGTTGATCCCTCTAGCGGTCTGGCGGAGTATCTCGGTATCTACTGTCAGCGCTTTGCCCCTCAATCATTGACTCACATAAGGGCGACCCATCTTGGCTATTTCGACTCCCTTCTGTGTCCTATCTCTCGAGTAGACGATTCGCAGCCCATCGTGGAGACCAAGAACTCTCCCTCCTAGTTGTCAGCTAAATGCCAGAGACGTTGTAGCTTACCTGCATCGCGGCGGTATCTTGGAGTTGATTCAGACGATGTCAGGTTCCACCGGGCAATATCTCGATCACCAACAGTGTCGAAAAAGAAGGCCTTCGAGGGCAGAGGAGCAGGCGCAGGTCGAGATGTCGTGCGTGCCTCATACCATGGGACACCATCGTCCTCTATCCGGAAAGTCTCATCCTTCGGGGCGGCCTTCACCAAGTCCGCCGCACGCTCACGATCACGACGCCGCCGTTCCTCCTTCTCCTTGCGACGCTCGTCATCTTCGTCATGTCGAGATAACTTAGAGCGTTCCCTGTGCTTATCCCTGTCGTCTCTACTTCTTCGTTCATCTCTTCGGTGTTCGCGATCCCGATCCTTCACGCGTTCACGATCCCGATCTCTTTCGCGGTCACGTCCATGAGTGCGGTCCTTGTCCCTCCTACGTCGATCGTCGTCGCGATCCCTCGACCTATCCCGGTCACGGTGCTTTCGCCTCTCCCTGTCTTTAGACCTATCCCTTCTTCTTGAACCGTCTTCTCGGTCCCCAGAGCGGTCCCTCCGTCGCCTTTCGCGATCGAGGTCTTCCGAAGGAGGTCGCGATCGCTTCTTGTCGTTCGATTTCGGCGGCCCGCCCAAGTCGATGTCGGGGAAGGACGAAAACGCTGGCGCCTTCGAGGACCCCGCCGAGAGCTCCGGAAGCTCCGGGAACGACGAAAACGACGTCGGTGGGCCGCTCATGCTCGTGTTTGATGCAGAGCTGAAATTCCGGCCCAAGTGATTGTTGTCGCTGACGTCTGGAAGTGGAGGTCGGTGGCGGGTCACGTGAAGGACCTCCTGCAGACCTTCCTGCTGTGCCCCGACCAGGATCGGGTTGTTTGCGCTATCTGTGTTATCTCTGGTTCGAATGCATGGAGTACAAGTACAGGTGTGATAAACTAATAAGAGCTCTATGTTTTGCTTAGACAAGAAGAACGGAGTTGATGCAGCCATCGTTTTCGGGGTTGTTGGTGATCTGGGCATATTCTGGTTGTCAGCTTAGAGCATGAAGCGTATAACTCACTCGACCAGACGACCTTTCCTCCCGTGGTGACCATACCCAGCTCGCTGACGTTCACCTCGATAATGGTACCCTTCGTAAGGACACCGAGCGAGGTGTACATCGGCGACTGAGGGTTCTTCTTGACACCAAGAATCGGCAGCTGGAACGTCGTCTTGAGCTCGGCTGAGAGGAGTTAGCAGAGACGAGGACCTAAGTAACTCACGATGCGTGACATTGGCCTTGTTCATACGCAGAGCCATGGGACGAATGAAGCGCTCGAGCTTGACAGGCTTACGGGTGAAGCCCTCACCAACAAACGTGTGCTTGTTGACCATACGCTTCCAGCTCTTGCCCTTGTGCTTTCCGGTCTTGATGACCTTGAACATCTCCTCCTCGGCGATACCGCGGACCTTGGGGAGGGGAACGGAGTACTTGGCGGCGCGGTCCTTCCTGCGGTCCTTGATGGCGGACGAGAGCGCCTTGGCGTCCTTCTGGCCCTCACGGTCGAGCAGATAAGCGGGAAGCGCACCCTCCTTGACGGCGCCGTCGTCCTTCTGCTTGACGTTGCGCTCGTCGTGGGCCTTGAGCTTCTTCTTCATCTGGACCTTCTCGGCGTGTCGTCGCGCGTGCATCATCTTGGCCTTGTGACCGACCATCTTCTGCATGGTCGCCGACTGCTTGTGGACCTCACGCGCCTCACGCTTGCGCCTGCGGTCAGCAAATCTTCCTTCCTGCTTGCACTCACTTCTTCTCCTCATAGTCCATACGGCGACCGTGCCGCCTGCGGTGCTCATCCATGTAATCATTCTGGGGGAGGGGTTAGTGCCCGCGCGACCGTGTGACCGATATCCGACAAAGTACGAACCTGAGGCTGAGGACGTTAGCACGCATACAGACGCGTTCTTCTCACCATTGTGAATTATTGTCGCTGTTGGGGTACGGAGTAACAAGTGGATGCCCGGTTCAGAGCGACGTAGAGATGAGGAAGGAACACCTGCGATAATGGGTGGCGGGACCGGGCGACTGACGTTCGGCGTCAAAATTTCTGATTCCGGACGTCCACCTGCGAGATTGAGATTTCGGACCACAGGACCAAAGTTCAGATCTGTCAACAATCCTCAATCAGCACCACCATGGGTCTCGCGCAGCGGAAAGAGAAGCGTGAGTGCATAGACGGAGGCTTGGCTGATCTCAGAACGCATCGGGTACGACCCTCGTAACCTGACATGGGCGAACGACAAGGACCGCTTCTCCCTCAAGCACATGAGCAAGCTTGGCTGGGAGGAGGGCTCCGGAATCGGCAAGGACTCGACGGGCCGCTCGACCCACATCGCCGTTATGAGGAAGCTGGATAACACCGGTATCGGTATGGGACGCGCCAAGAAGGAGGGCGAGGAGCTCAGCGCCGGTGCCGGTCAGGCCGGAGCCGGCCTCGAGGACGTTCTCAAGCGGTTAGCGTCGAGGAAGAACACCCCGTCCACCTCCGAGCCTTCCCCCGTCTCCACGCCGACTGAGTCAAGCCCGGGTCCGTCGTCTCTCCGCAACAAGATGGCGTGAGTATTCGTGCATGCTCACAGGCACTAACTACAGCTCTCGCCAACGCCACCTCCACTCTAAGCGGCTAGCTTCCCAGTCTCCGGCCGCCCTCGCCGAGATCCTCGGTGTCCCAGTGTCTTCCCTCCCCGCGACCCCGACAGAGTCACCTGCTGCGTCCGGAGCATCCACGCCGGCGGCCAAGGAGTCGTCCCCCGAGACCACCGATGCCGCTGAATCCGATGGTGAGCCTAAGCGCGACTCGCTTGAAACCATCTCCACCTCCAAGATGTCCGTGTCCGACTACTTCCGCCAGAAGCTGCGCGAGAAGGCCCTCGCCCGACAGGCCGCTAGCGGATCAAGTACTCCCGCACCGACGCTGTCCGCTGGAAGCCTCGCGGTCATGGAGGACGTGAAGATCACTCAGGATGGTGTGGGCTGGGAGGGCACGAAGATGAAGTTCGAGGAGGTGGAGACTGAGCTGGCGGATCTGGGACCGGAGTACGAGCGCCCTGGTGAGAAGCCTGCGAGTGACTCATCATCGGACTCTACGGAGTCTGAGGAGCCTAAGGAGAAGAAGAAGTCCAAGGGCAAGGAGAAGGCGTCGGATGACGACAAGGCCGCGAAGAAGGCGCGCAAGGAGGAGAAACGTGCGAAGAAGGAGGAGAAGGAGGAGAAGCGCCGACGAAAGGAGGAGAAGAAGGCCGCCAAGGCCGAGAAGGAAGCCAAGAAGGAGGGCAAGGACAAGAAGGACAAGAAGAGGAAACGCGACGAGGACGGCGATTCCGATGGCAAGAAGCGCAAGTCGAAGAAGGACTAAGACTTGCGCTGTTGGGTTTGGGTATCACATCTGTTACTGTATGCATATTCTGGGATAATCACGCACGCTACTGACGCCACCTGACTCGCTCTGCAGGTACTCACGGCAGATAAAACCGTTCTACCGGGTACGCAAGGCCGCGAGCGCGCGCATAGGTCATGTCCGGCGCTTCTTGAGACCTGCCAGTCCGCAGGTACGCCGGACTGCCGGACCGATGGACGGCCATGCGCCACGAGCATGGGCCTCGGGTGCTCGGGCAAGGCATGGCCAGCGGTGGCGGCGGTGGGCGTACGGCCGAATGGACGGGCGCGGGGCGCCAGTGGCGGCTCCGGCTCGTCCAGGAGAGTCTCGGCTCTACCGAGCGCACCGAGCGCGTGTTTGCTGGGTCGAGAACAATAGCAAGGGCGAAACCGGGACACGCAGGCACCTCGCGCATAGCGCATCTCGTGCACGCTGGCCGCGCTCTGGAGCTGGGCCGCATACCCCAGTCTCAGAACGATCGGGGACCCGTCAGAGATACGTGCCAAGATAGGCAAACAACGGCCAGTGCGCGGCAGGGGTGAGTCTCGCCGGGGCAGATAAGGCCACGGGCCGCGCGTGTTGACGTGCGCGCGTGCGCCGGACGGGCACAGGGGTAGCCGTAACTGACGCGACAATGACCTCAAGTCACCGCCCGACGCAAGCCAGAGGAGCACGCTGGGTACGCTGGGGGCCTGGGAGTTCGGCGCCTCCGCCGCCGCCTCCGTGCACCGCTTCTCGGAACGGTGAGGGACTCACTGGATGTACTGGATACTGGGCACCACTGGACTGGTAAAGGGTAAAGTGACTGCATGAGGGGAAAATGGTATCGACGGTATGGATACAAGCGAAGGGAGAGGAGACGAAGGGGCAGGCAAGTCTCAGACCCGCCAGCGACTGACTCATGACTCGGACAGACCAGATGCCCGGCCAGACACCAGGTATGACTGTGGTGGATGGGTTTTTAGGAGTTTTGAGGGTTATGGGGCTCTCAGGGCCAGAACTCTATGGAGATCAGACACGACCAGCGTGTCCCCGAGCGCAAGGGCAAGGGCGGGCGTGGACCTGCGCCGTCCTGCGCCATGCGCCACTCTCTACTCAAGGACCAGGATGTCGTAGCAGTAGACGCAGCGCCAGCTGTCCTCGTCGTACGGGACCCACTCGCAGGGGTCTAGGTGTCAGTGCTGCCCATCATTTCGCCGTCAACAAGACTCACTCCCGCGGTTGTAACCAGTAGCGTCGCCAGCGCAAGCCATTGTGGATGTCGAGGTGGGGGTTCGAAGTAGAGTTGGAGATGGAGAGAAGTGAAGTTGAAGTCAACGCGCGAAGGGCGGAAGGCGAAAGGAAGAGAGTGACTGATGAACCGGGTCGGTCGTAGGGAGAAAGGGAATTAAGGACGAAGGGAGTTAGGAGAGGTGGGAATGATGAGACAGGTGCCGGGCGACCCCGCCTTATAACTCTCGTGCTCGATGGATGCACACAACTTTTCTGCGCACTGCATCGTCGCCCTCATCTAAGTGCGTAGTCCTCTGCACTCTCACGGCACCCCTAAACAGCTTCACGTTTCACTCTCGCCTGCACACTCTCGCTCGCTCGCACTCCGCCTCTTCGCGTGAGCAGCCGGACGGCCGTGGGACGCCGCTGCCACACACCCACACTCGTCACGCCATCTCCAACTCGTCCGCCGAGAGCAGCCTTAGAGTGCGAATTCTCTCCGCCCGCAGCACATCACCGCCTCACAGCGCAAACCGACAGTACGTACAGGTGTACAGCTGCGTAGCCTCGCTCCAGACCCATGCGTGCCGGTCTGTGCATTAGCCCGACGAGATCACATCTTGCGCGGAACCCACAAACCCACCTCCAAAGTTGACGCCGTCGTCATCGCCATAGCAGAACACGTCCAGGACACAGCCGTGAATGTCCATGGGAATGAGAGCATGTGAAACGTGAAGGTGTGTAGGTCGTCGACGTGCGGCCCCGCTGCGAGTTCTTATGCACGTAAGAATATTTGGCACGCTATCCGGCTCGGAGAGCGCGAGCGCGTGAAACGATATGTCAACAATGGGACTCAGACACCGACCGGCGGTCACCGGCGACGCCAATCAGTAGTTATCGGCACCAACAATAGGCATGATTAGAGTACAGCATAACATATGGTGGTATTATGGAGGTATATCAATGCGGGGTTGCAGAGGAGCACGTCTATTTTCCTTGCTTGGGCTGTTTAATGTTCTTGCGCGGCTTGCCTTGTTGCTGCTAGCTTGAGAGCTTCTTGACACAAAAGAATCCCATCCCTTCCCTCGTCTTACCGACCTCGACCTCCAGGGCGCGATCGTCCTCCGTCGTCCACTGGACGTCGTGGTCCCCCTCCGGACCCTTTTCGCGGTAGCTCTTCTCCCACTTTTGACGACGAGCGGCCAGCTGTAACATAGGGCGAGGGTCACTGTGACCAGTGAGCAAGATCAGTGCCGAGTTGTCCGGAAGAGCAGCGTGAATGCGACTCAGACGATCATCGAAACGCTTCAAAGCGGCGGCGACCTCCTCTTCGGTAGCATCGCTGTCGTCATTCTCCCCATTCTGAGAGTTCCCTTTGACTGTCAATCATGAGTGTTTCAATTGGACTCACAATGCTGAACCTGACTGAGCTCCGTCAGACGAGCGAACGTGTAATCATGCTTCGCGACCCCAGAAACCACAGCGTCGGCCACTTCGTCGTCTGTCTTGCAAGGGACGACATCGGTTGCACTTGCGCCGAACCATGAGCGAGGGTTGCCGTAGTCGGCTACAAGAGATGTGCGCTTGGGTCCCTTCGGATTGGGCGAGTAGCGGCTGAGACGCGCGAAGACGGATTCGGTGTCAACGGACGGGTCGCCGAAGTCGGGGCCTGCGGTCAGCTTCATGCGCCAGCATTCGAACGCACCATGGGCCAGTTTCATCTTGAGGAGGTCAACACAGGTCCTAGCATCCTCTTCAGAGTCATGCCCGCCAGAATCCGCCTGGATTGTCTTTCCGAGCCAGCGCTGCGCAAGCCACTTCAGACCCGGCTTGTACGGCGGTCCCCTCGCGTGTCGGAAGATAACCGTAGTATCAATAACAAGGGGGTGACGGATCTTCAGAGCAGCGAGATCACAGTCGAGCGAGTGGCCCAGAAGAATGGTATGCGGGGTAATCAAAGGGTCGGATCCCGTGACTAGAGCCTCCTGAACGCTCTCCAGTGTATGGGTCGCGGTAGCGAGACGTTCGGGGGTGATACCGCTAAACTGCGTCAAATGGTCGGTCACAGGCTTCGGAGGAGTAACGAGCTCGTCAAAGACAACCTTGCCTTCGAGGTCGACAATGGAAACACGAGCAAGCTCCTGCCCATCCTCACTCAAGCACATCTCACAGTCGATGGCGAGAACGGGGTACTTCCCTCCAGGAGGTGGCCCCTCGGCTTTGGGCGTTTCAACCCACCCCTCCTCTCCCCGGATGTTGCCCCTCCTCCTGCGGCCTTGCTCATCAACAATGACAGGTCGCGGCCCACCAAGCGACGCCCCAGTGGTTGAGAAGTCACGAGCGTCTACTGATTGCGGGCGAGAGGCAAGCGACGCCTCAACCTCAGGAGGAATCTCCCCTGGGACGTAAACGTCGTCGGACGCCTCAACATAGGAGGGAAGACGGTAGCCGTTGGCAATCATCTGGTTCGGGGTGCAGAGATAAAGGATAGGAGTGGAGTTCTCCTTGGACATCTCTAGGCTGTCAGCGCCGTACAGCTGTAATGACTTACCCAACACACGCTTCGCGTCGGCGTCTCGCTTCCGCTTCAGGTACTCCGGTAAAGGACTCTGCAGCAGTGTGCCCATGACACTGTGGAGCTTCCTCTGATCTCCAGGGGCCCGTACTGGGCAACCGTACATGAACAGTTTAGGGATCGTCGGCACTTGGGCTGGCGGCAGCTCTCCCGGAGCCGTTGACGGTCGCGTGAGGAAAGGCAAAGAGGCCGCAGGGCTCATGGTTGGAAGTCCGAGATGGGATGGGAGCAGACCCGTCGCAAGCACAACCACTGTATGGGAGACATACGAAGGATTCTGGGGTCAGTTGGAGACCTGCGCCTAGACTTACGTCAACAACAATCCAAGAAGGCTTTTGGGCGTCCGCGGCGATGAATAGCGACAAATCGCGAATGTGCTGCCAGTCAGCTAACCATGTCCTCATTCTATCTATAGTTTCAAAAAACTCACTGCTATGCCGATCTTCTTTCCTGTCCTGAAGTAGCTCGTGTCGTACTGGAACTGAGGACGGTGCTTGTCAAGACGCTTCTTTTTCCGCTTCTCCACTTTCGTGAACCCGTCGTCGACCGGCGTCGTCGCTGACGGGGAGCCAGTAGGAGCTACTTTGCGCTTTAAGTCGGGCCCCTCCATACCGCGTTGATGTAATGTAGTGGGGGAAGACGGCTGGCATGGAGCTGTCGATCGTCAACATGGAGTGGCCAGACATTCTGCGTGTGCACGTGATCGGTGGCGACGTTCTCGGTTAAACCTCGGAGATCGGCCGCCAAGAGTTGACGCGACCTGACGCGCTCATGTTTCGAGTTCTCATATTCTCTGTTGACGCCATGGGCAAAGGTGAGCAGGGGTCAGGCCGAGCCGAAGCTGACCACGTAGTCAACTGCCCCATATGCGACGCTGTTGTCGAGGAGTCGGACATCAATCTGCACATCGACCTGCTGTGCAGGGGAGCACCGGGTGACAGTGCAGGGCAGGGCAGCGAGCGGACGGCGAGTCCCAGGGAGGCAAGTCTGAAGAAGAAGACGCCCGACAGCGACCTAGTTGTTATTGAAAACTCGCCACCCCCAACGCGATCACGACCATCTGCACGTCAAAGCAATGGCATGAGTGGCGGCATGTTCGGCAAGCGACGAGCCCCGGCCGACAGCAAGCCAGAGAAGCGGCAACGGGTGAACCCTCTGAAGGCGAGCGCTCCGTGAGTTTCGGAGAGGGTACATAACTGACCTCAGACTTGCTGAACGATCTCGACCATTGTCTTTGGACAAGTACATCGGACAAACGGATCTAGTTGGCCCCGGCAGCCTATTACGGGCCCGGATAGAGGCCGGCGAGGGCGTAGGCAGCTGTATCTTGTGGGGTCCACCTGGGAGTGGAAAGACGTAAGCTCATTGCTGTTAACCGTTACTGATAGAAGCACCCTGGCACGACTCATCGCTCGCACTGCGAATGCAGACTTCAAAGAGCTTAGCGCAACGAGTGCTGGAGCTGCGGACGTGCGGCAGGTGTTCGAGCAGGCAAAGAATGGCCTCACCCTGACTGGAAGGTGAGCAGCTTGCGTACTCAGGGTGGTGCTTACCTGCAGGAAGACTATCTTGATGGTCGACGAGATTCACCGCTTCACGAAGCCTCAGCAGGATCTTTTCTTGCCGTACGTCGAGAATGGCTGGGTCCAGCTCATCGGAGCCACGACGGAGAATCCAAGCTTCAAGGTCAACGGGGCGCTTCTCAGCCGCTGCCAGTAAGTAGCTTTAGGCCCAGCACCTCTAACCCATTGCAGAGTTTTCACGCTTTCCTCCCATACGCCCGCAGATCTCGAAGCGATCCTGCGGAACGCTGTCGCTTCGCTGGAGAACCCGCCAGAGCTCCCATCGAATCTACTGCCCTTCCTGGCCGACGTGGCCGACGGTGACGCCCGACAAGCACTGAACGGGCTCGAGCTGGCGCTGAAGGTGTGCGAGTCTCCGCCGCCTATGCAAACAACGCTGAACGAGACCGAGGAGGAGGCACGGGAACGGCGCGACGACCAGCTCATGGAGGCAGTCCGACGGGGATTGCGGAAGGGCTACGACCGCTCCGGCGAGGAGCGGTACGACATGATCTCGGCGCTGCACAAATGCCTGCGTGGGAGCGACGGGTCGGCAGCCATGTATTGGCTTGCGCGTATGCTTACAGGTGGTGAGGACCCACTGTATATCGCGCGCCGGCTTGTGGTCGTCGCCAGCGAGGACGTCGGTTTGGCGGACAACCACGCGTTGCCCCTCGCGATGGCCACATACCAGGCGTGCCAGGTGATCGGGATGCCGGAGTGCCGGATCAACCTTGCGCACTGCGTAGCATACCTAGCTGAGGCGCCAAAGTCTACGCGCTCGTACAAGGCGTACAACCGCGCTGAGTCGCTTGCGTCTAAGCCTCCGCTTCCGGGTGTGCCGCTTCAGGTTCGCAACGCACCGACTAAGCTCATGAAGCAGCTTGGATACGGGAAGAGCTACAGCTACAACCCTGGATACGCGCACCCGGTGATCAACGACTACCTGCCTACCGAACTCGCAAACATGTCATCGCACGCGCCTAACAAGTCGCAGCACATCCTCAAGTCGCAAGAGGAAGATGACAAGGAGAAGATGTGGGACGAGAGCAGATTGCTTGACTGGGAGGCAAAGGCGAACCGCCTGAACCCGTGGGAAGGAAGGAAAAGACGTGACAGCCTCCCTCCGGCCCCGCCGGCGCCGAGCAGCAATACAGAGCAGGACATCGAGAGGGAGCACCAGCGCGGTAGTGAGTACGTTCCTCGGCGGGGGTAAGCACATGCTGCAGTTGTACTATTCGAGCATTTAGTCATTTTGTAATTGGATCATAACAAGATTAGCATTCCCGATCAGGCACGTGACCGGGCCGGACATGAGCCATTCCTTCGGCACGAAAACACTGACGATCCGCCCTCCTCTCATCTCTTCAATTGACCTCCACTCACCTCTACTCTCATACCCTACCGGCCAGAAATGGGGAGACCATGTCGGTGGACATAGACTGGTCTCTCCTGTCTTTGCCCTCGCTGTCGGGGCCGTCTTTGAGCGACCGGCTCATCGTGGCCCTGAACACGGCGTTCAACAACGCGTCGCGGCCCAGCTTCCTCGGGCCCGTCACCGTTACGACGTTCGACTTTGGCGACACCGGCCCCGACGTCGAGATCAAGGATGTGCGCGACGTTTGGCGCGCGTTTGATGAGGGTGACGACGAGGGCGACGCGCTCCTCGAGGCGCGCGAAGAGGAGGAGCGCCGGTCCCAGTTCGACGCTCTCGAGCATAATCAGACATTTCCGCCGTACTCGCCCCCGCTGAGCGTACAGTCGGGCTACATCCCGGGACACGACGGCCATGGACATCGGTTTGGGCACGGCGGAAGACCAGCAAGCCTCAGTATCAGCGGGCCGCTGAACGGGCTTGCGCTTCCGCAGAGCGCCGGCCCGGGGTTCGCGGGCGCCGCTGCGCTAGCAAGTGGACCCTTCGGGCGGCGACCGCGCATGTCGCGTGCTACGCCCAGTGCGCCCGTTATGTCCTCCCCGATGCATGGGGACCCGGACGATGATGATGAGCCGCTCGACGTGCGGGATGAGGATGCGGGCTCGGTGCACTCTGGCCTGTTCAGTGGCAGGCACTCCGTTGCGTCTGTCGGTATCGGCCTCGGCCTTGCGCGGCAACGGCCCTTCCTCTCCGTGCCCGGAACGCCTGGAACACCACCCCGCTACGCCCCCTCGTACTTGGGCGTCAGCAAGCCGATTGTGCCCGTTGCGTCTTCGCCGCCAGCGTCCCCTCCGGCGCGCCCGCCAGGATTGCCAGAACAACGCCCGAATCCTCTCCCGAGCGTCCAGATCCATCTCCGCATCAACCACAAAGCCGACATCAGCCTCACGCTCAACACGTCGCTGCAGGTCAACTATCCCAGCACGCTGTTCATGAGTCTGCCGCTCAAGCTCGTCATTACGGGCATGACTCTGGCGGCGGACGCGGTTGTGGCGTACTCCGGCCAAAAGCACCGCGTGTACGTGACGCTCGTCGACGCCGAGGATGCACCCGCTCCCGCAGGCCAGCCGGCGTGGGCGGCGGTGGGACAGCGCATCCTCCCCGAGCTTCACATCGAAAGTGAAATCGGCAGTGCAGATGCACACGTCCTTCGGAATGTCGGCAAGGTGGAGAGATTCATCGTCGATGTCGTGCGTAAGACGCTCGTCAGCGAGCTCGTGTTCCCAAACTTCCAGACGATTGCACTCGCATGACCGTACGCTGCGGCTGCGGCACAGCCAGAGCAGATCTTGTACCTTAATCACTCAGTAGCATCGAGACAGCATGATAGAGCAGAAATGTACCACCTAGCATTGTCGGGCGCAGCGAGATAATCTCGTAGATTTGACGACGTCAGCCGCTTTGAATGCCGCAGCTCTAGCGGCCTTCCCCTCCTTTAACCTCTCCGTCAGCCGCAAGTTGTCAGGTGCAGCAAGTAGAGTCCGTATTACAGAGAGCTGCATCTCTAGGATAGTACAACAAGAAGGCGTAGTTATACAAGGTGTATAGTATCTCTAAAGCGAACCCGAAGCCCAGGACGACTGTTACTTGCGGGCGGCCTTGCCCTTCGCGCCCTTGCGGGCCTCGCGCTCGGCCTGCTTGGGGAGCTTGGGCGTCTTGCGCTCGCGGTTGCGGTTCTTGACGTTGGCGTGCGTGTAGAAGTTGGTCGCCTTCTTCTTGTTGGTCGTCATGCGCGCCTCCTTCTTGGCCTTGGGCGCCTCGTCGTCGGACTCGGGCTCCGCAGCCTTCCGCTTCGAACCGGCCTTGCCCTCCTCGGGGAACATGTCCTCCCACGCGAGCTCGCCGGCCTCCTCGGACTCCTCGTCGTCCTCACCCTCATCGCCGTCCTCCTCGTCATCATCATCGTCCTCGTCCTCGTCCTCATCCTCCTCATCGTCGTCGTCAACCTCGTCGGCCTCGGGCATCTCCTCGTCCGACTCGTCGTCGCGCTTGGCGTCGTCGGTGAAGAACTTGGTCATGGTGACGATCTTCTTGATCGGCTGGTCGACGCCCTTGACGCGCTTCTCGCCGAGAAGCTTGCCGAGCTCCTTCTCCTGAGCCTCGAGGACCTCGCGGGCGTCCTCGGACGCCTCGGTGACGGGCTCCTCGGCGGCGACGGGGTTCTCGCTCTGCTTGGCGGGCGGGGGCACGAAGAAGGGGATCTTGCCGCGGATCCAGTCGTTGAGGACCATCTTCGCGGCCGCCTCCTGGTCCGGCTCGCCGCCCTTAAGCAGCTTACCGGCCTTCTTCGCGATCGTGCTCAGCAGGATCGCAGCGCCCTCATCCCCGTGCCACCCGCCCTCGCGCGGCTCCAGGCCGTACGTCCGCTCGATGTACTCCTGGCGCACGCGCTCGAGCATCTGCGGCACGTGCTCCGCGGGCGTCTGCAGGTTCTCGACACGCACGACACCCTTCAGCACCGTGTCCGACTCCGAGTCCTTGGCCGACAGCGGCACGACACCGGGGCAGTCGATCAGGTAGATGCGCTTCATGAGCGTGATGTACTGCCACACTTTGGTCTCTCCCGGGATGGGGGCGACGGTGCACACCTTCTTCTTCTTGAGGGTGTTGATGATGCTCGACTTGCCGACGTTCGGGTACCCGATGAAGCCGACCGAGATCTGCTTCTTGTCCGAGTGGAGGACGGAGAACTGGCGGAGCAGCTGGATGAGCGAGCCCTTGCCGAACGAGTTGTTGATCGAGGCGTGGAACGCAATCGTCGGCGCCGACAGCGACAGGTGCTTGACCCAGCGAGCCTGGATGTTAGCTCACAGCCTTGAAAAAGAGCTGAAAAGATGATGAAATGTATGGCCCAAAACCAAGGGATCCGAGCGAGGCGTGCGCGAAGGCGGTCCGGATCCCAACTCAATAGTTCCTCTTACAACCTCTCCTTGGCTCCTCACCGACGCCCAAAACGGACGCCGGCTTTTTGGCCCGACTCCACCAAAACGGGGAGCACGGGTGGGGCACTGGCGGAGAGGTGCTTGTTGTTCCACTCTCGTAACGGTCCAAGTGCGTAGGTGATGATAAAGTATCGCGCGCATGGCCCTGACTGGAGGGTGGTACTGGAATACAAAGACAGAAGGAAGTATACTCACGGTGACCCAGGTCGGGACGAGGTCGACCTTGTTCAGGACGTAGACGAGGTGCTTGTGCGCCTTCTCCTTGCGGAGGTACTCGACGACGGGCTTGCAGCGGGTGCCGAGGGGGTCACGGGCGTCGAGGACGTGGATGACGACGTCAGACGAGTCGAGCACCTTGTACAGCTCTCCCCAGATACGGCGGGAGGTTCCCTTCGCGTAGATGGGCTCGGAGGCGAGCGAGCGAGTCGGGTGGTAGGCGGCGGCGACGTCCTCCTCGGTGTTGAGGGCGACGCCGAGGGTCGGGTCGGGGGCAGAAGAGCTCTCTCCGAGCTCCTCGATACTTCCGACGTCGAGGCGGGGGCGCTTGCGCTGGGCCTTGGGCCCGAACGTGTTCGAGAACGGCTCCGTCTCGACAATGTGCACCTTCTTGCCCTCCGTCTTGCTCTCATCCTGCAGCAGGCCCATCGGGAGCTTGTTGCGCTTCAGGAGCACCGAGTACGGGTCCTCCTTGTGCTGCGAGAGCGCGGTGCGGAAGTGGTCCAGCGCTGTCTGCGAGATGACGCGCGTGTTGCCGAACCACCGTCGGTCGGGCTGGATGCGCCCCGGCGTCGCCTCCTTGCTCTGGAACGCGGCGGCCTGGATGATCTTGCCGTCCTTGTCGCGCACCGCCTTTCCGCCGTTCAGCATCTTCTTGCGCGCAGCATCCTTGGCAGACACGTAGAAGTTTTCACCTGAATGTCAGCTGGCGATTCGCGATCGGCATAGCTGGCCGGACGGTCTGGCGACGAGGTCGCCCGACCACCCGGCGAGCAGCGCTACTCACCCTTGACGCGCTTCATGGTGAACTCGCTCTTCTCCCCCGAGGAGGACTTGAGCTTCTGCTTGCCAAAGCCGGGGTTGCCGGCCTTGCGGTCGTGGTTCTTTCCCTTCCCCATGGTGAGTGAGTGTACAGAGAGAGGGGGAAGGCGGATGAGAGAAGCGCAAGTACGCCGGCGCGCAGAATTTTGTGCGGTGCCTGTGAGTGTCGCACTGAAATTTCGATTGTGTTACGTAAGGCTGCGTCGCAGTGGAGGTTGAAGGTCGGCCTGCCTCGTGGGCGATTTGCTTCCGCCCACCACTCATGGCCTCTCCGTCGCTGGTGCGCCCGTCGTCGTATAGGAATCAGGCAAACGCTCATCACCACCTCCGTCTCCGTCGCCTTCACCGCACACGCCATGTCCATCTTCCGTACTCTGGTGAGCTAAGTGAGCCCGGTTAGAGCTGACAGACAGCAACGCCAGGCCCACCAGAACCCCACCATCGTGTGGGCCCTCGCGATCGGCTTCTCCGGTGAGTCTGGAGCCGGGGAAGGCACACGGACGTAACAACATGTCGGCGCCGGCGAGCTGTCCCCGGAGTTCGGTACCTTGAAGGCTGTGACAGTGCGCAAAGGTCGGATATGACCTCTCGACCAACTTGTCCGCGTCTACCGGCTGAGGCCCCTGCCGGCTCGCCGATCCGTGTCGTCATCTCGAACGCCAAGCTGTCTAGAGAACGCCAGCTAACCCCAGGCCCCCTCATGGTCCTCACCGTGCCCCCCATCCGCAAGTCGATGGGCTGGAAGCCCGCCGAGAAGATCCCCACGACCTACCCTCGTGAGTTAGCAGGCGCTGGTCTTCGAACTGACCCACAGTCCCCAACCGGGCTCGCAGGGCAACCGTCGGCTTCGAGGACAACTAGACATAAAATGCATTGATGGCGCGTGCATACGGCTGTGGTTTGGGTGCTCTGCGAAGCGGAGCGTGAGGTGCGCAGTGGACTGGAGCTGTTTGCGGCGGTAACGAGGAGTGGAGGGAAGAGGAGGAATGATCGGCGCCTGGGCTGGAAGGACAGGCGAGCCCGGGACTCTACGTCTCCTTAGCGAAGGCGGCTCACTGCGACTGCATCCTGCGTCAGCTGAAAGCGGACCGGCGAGGGTCCTCGTCTCGATCGTCCGTTGAGGAACTGATCGGAACTCAGCTGGAGAGCGAGGCTACGAGGGAGCTACGTCACTAACCACAACTTACACTATCTCCGCCATTGCAGTCGTCAACTGTTCCGGTCAGCCTCAGAGAGCTGCTCGTCCTCGCCCTCGCATGCCCGCACGCCCGCTACTTGCCGGCTATAATCCCGTGCATGCATTATAAGTCTATATCTGGTCGTCAAACTCGAGCTCGTCGAGGCCGAGCTCGCCCTCGCCGAACCCGAGCTGGCCCATGAGCTGCGCGACCTCGCGCGCGGCGCGGACGCGGCGCTCGTCCTCGTCCTCGACGTCTGCGAGCTCGGCGCGCACGTTCTGCAGGTGCAGGAGCAGCGGTGTGGGGTCGAGCGGGATGTTTCCATCTGGGCCGCCTGGCGCGGGGCCGAAGTCGTCCTCGAACCCGCTTGTGCCGTTTGCTGCGCGCGTGCCGTTTGCTGTGCCACCGTGCGCGGGGTCGGAGGGAGGGCGGGCGGGGGCGGAAGGAGCAGGGCGGTCAGATGGTGTGAGAGAGGAAGGAGGGAAAACGGACGAGGATGGCAGCGCCGACGCAGGCAGCGACGGCATCGGCCCCAGCCCGAAGTCGTCGCCGAGCTGTTGCGCCGAGAAGCCCGCCGCGCCGTCAGCGAGCGCGCGCAGCCGGCCCAGCGCGGCGAGGTCGTCCCCGTCGTCTCCGTCGAGCCAGGCGTCGAGGCGCGCAAACTCGGCCTCGGACGGCTGCGCGAATTCGCCAAACTCCCCTCCGTCTTCCCCCTCCTCGTCGAGCATGGCTGCGTACGCCCCTCCGCCCCCGTTCTCCGCCGGCTCGTCGTCATCAGAGGCACCGTTGGACGGCACGTCCCGCGGCTCCGGCGTCGGGAAGTCGCTCGCGGTCCCCTGCCGGTTCGCCGGCGGCGGGCCCGTGTGGTTCGCGAACAGGACGGGAAACGCGGCGCGCTCCGACCGCTCGCCGTCGCTGTCGTCTGCGGTGACGGAGATCTCGGGGCGGGGGGCGCTGCGCGCCGCGGGCCCCGGCGCGGGCTTGCGCTGCATGTTCGGCCACATGTGGGTCATGAGTGTCTGGCGCACCGTTTCGAGCGCGTCGAGGGCTGCTGTCAGCTAACGTACCATCCACCTAGCTGGGACCCGAATACGGAATGAGTGGCCGGGAGGTGACAGAACAGGGAAGCCGGGAAGGAAGACTCACGCCGCTCATCGTCCTCGTCCGCCCCGCCCAGCTCGTCCACGACCTCGAGCCCGAGCTCGTCGAACGCCTCCTCGTCCAGCGCCCCGAGCTGCGCGTGCTCGGGCAGCTCGGCCACGCGCACCGCGAGCGTGACGTCTGGCGGCGGGTCGCGCACGACGAGCCGCGTCAGCTCGGCTGGCAGCGGGTCCGGCGCCTGCTGTCAGCTACGCACTGGAAGATCTAGCTAGAGGAGGGTAGACGCACCTGCCCCGCAAACACGTAGAGCAGCACGGGATAGCTCTCTGCCACTGGAGCCGACAGCGGCCGAGGTTCGAAGGTGACCGACGCCGTGTAGTACTTGTTGTCGATTGTCCAGGGCACGTCTTCACCCTCTGCCGCTAGCTCGGCACCCGTCAGCCCTGGCGTTAGCTTGAACGAGATCGACAGCTCCGAGGAGTGCAAGACTCACGCGCCAGGAAGGGGTGCGTGTCCAGCGCCTCGTCGTGCAGCACCAGCACGGACGTGCTCTTGTCGCTCTTGGCCATTGCGAGCGTCATGTTGCAGCGCAGCATCACTGGCGCACCCGGACCGCAGCTTACGCAGACGCGGTCGGTGGCGACCCTCCACCGAGCTCTGACGGCCACCGTGGGAAACCCAGCTTGGCCGTGTGGCACGCGACATCAAGCTGACGATGCCACCATCACTTGCGGACTGATCCCTACAGGCTCTAGCAGCCACGTAGGCAATCAGCTACTGAACAAAATGGCCACACCTCGCGCTCCGCGCTCGGCTCAGAGCCAGATACCATAGGTGCATGGGCTAGACAAGATATTACAGTCACAGGGTCGGCCGCTTGCAAAGCGGGCCGTCGAAGGAAGAAGGGTGGGTTGTGTTCTATTAGATGCCGCCGTACGCGTCCTCCTCCTCGGGCTTGGGGGAGGCAGCGGGCGCCTGCGCCTGCTGGGGCGGGGTGGGGAGGGCGCGGGCCGCGGGCGGCGCGGCCTGCACGGGGCCGGTGACTGCCGGCGCGAGGCTGGCCGTGTCGCTCTTCGGCGTCGGCTGCTCGACGAGCGGCGTCAGCGGCTGGCCGTGCACGTACGGCTGGGGCGGGAGGCGCGTCGCCTCCTGCACGCCGTCCGGCTGGGGCACGCCCGCGTAGTTGGCGACCTCGTTGTACATGCGGTCCATCTCGTCCGAGCTCGGGCTAGAGTGGTGCGCGTTAACCGGCGCAGCCGTAGCCAGGTTCGAGTGCTGGCCGTGGCCGTGCGCGGACGACTGCTGGTCCACGTCCACGAGAGGCATGAGCGGGCTCATCGGGCGAAGCTGGGGGAGAGGCGTCGGGTCAGGCATGTGCTGCTCGTCAGACGAGCCAGTGTCGATGAGGCGGCCCTGCTCCGGCTGCTGCTGCTGCTGCTGGCCCTGGTGGGCAACAGCGCCAGCAACGGCACCAGTGGCGACGGCGGCGGGCATGACGGAGGCGGAAGCGTGCTGAGCGGGCATGTGGTCGTCGGCGTAGCGGTCATCGGCGTAGGCCTCGGCGGCGGCAATGTCGTCGTAGGTCTGGGGAGCCTCGGGGCGGCCGAGAGGGACAGGAGCGGGGACAGGAACAGGGACACCGCCGGCTCCGTAAGCCTGGCCGGGTCCAACGAGCTGGCGCGGACCAGAGTGGTCGTTGAGCTGCACGAGCTGCGCGTCGTCCTGGTACTGATACTGGTCGTGGAAGGGGTTGTCCTGGTACTGCTGGTGCTGCTCCGAGAAGTGGTGCGAGTGAGGAGTGCCGGGAGCCGCAGTGGGGTAGGGGCCGTACGAGCGACCGGCGCCGTAGCCTGCAAAGTTCGGGTTCATAGCCGTAGAGTCAGGGCGGGGCGTGCCGTCGGCGTAAAACGCGTTCTGGCGCGCGAGCGCGAGAGCACGGTTGCTGCCAATGACGGGGGCGTCGTTGTCGCCGTAGTAGTCGTCGGGCTTCTCGGAGTACGCCGGGAAGGGCGTGATGTTGTCGTCCGAGGAGTTGTTCATGCGGCCCCAAGGGTTGTTGACCTGGCGCTCCTGGCGCTTCTTCTGGCGCAAGTACCAGCCGGCAATGATAGCGAGGGCCGCAACACCGAGCAGAACGGCAATGACGATACCGGCGACGGCACCGCCAGACATGCCGGTCGACTGGGCGGCCTCAGTGGCCGCGGCAGACGAGGCCGCGATGGGCTTGAAAGCCTTGCTCGCGGCCGAGTTGGAGGGAGAGGCAGACAGAGAAGAAGAGCTAGAAAGCTTTCGGTCAGCGCTCGTTGCACGGGTCTCGGAAGAAGAAGGCTCAGCCTCCAGGGCCTCGGAAGAAGTGCTGACCGGAGAACGAGCCGCAGAGGGCGTAGCCTTGTCCTCGGTCGAGGGGGTTTCCTCCTTCTCCTCAGTCGATGGGGCAGCCGGAGACGGGGTGTTGGACGAGGGGGCGGGCTCGTTGCTGGACTGGGCAGGCGCGGGCGCGACGACGGCGGCAGTCGGCTTCTTCTCGTCGGAAGAGGGCACGGCGGCCGTGTCCTTGGCCTTGCCGTCGTCCGAGTTGGGAACGGCCTTGCTGGTGTCGGCGGCCTTGGTGGGCTGAGCAGCGGCGGTCGTGGGGGCGGCCGTCGGGCTCTGGCGGACGTAGGTCGGGTACTTGTTCGAGTCGTCCTTGGGCGAGTCCATCGTCTTGCCGGCGGCGAGGGCAGACTGACGGGCGGCCGCGTCCTTGGAAGCCTGCGCCTGGATGGACGCGAGCTGGTCGGGATCCATGCCGCGCGCCGCGAGGCGGTGGGCCTTGGAGCGGACGTTGAAGTGCATGGTTATTCAAAGGAAAAAGCGAGTGACGAAGTTTGAAAAGAAAGTGGGGTCGCTTCGGGAGTGAAGAGAAAGAGCGGAGGGCGGTTTCGCGGAGATGTCAGAGAGAACGTCGAGGCGAGGACCGAGGAGAAGGGGGAGGAAGATGTTGTGATGCGCTGAGCGGGAGGGAGTAGATGGCGAAAGGTGTAGGTGTAACAGAGGTCCGTGTCACGGTGCAGACGAAAGAGGCAAGGATATCGTCTCAGAGGAGGATTCGTCTGTGGGTGAGGATGGCGAGGCGCGGTGGTCGGCGGCTCGTCGGTGTCGGGTCTGTCGGTAGTCGTGGGTGTAGATAGCAGTACCAGACCGCGTCGGAAGTGAGTGGGAGCAGCAAGAGGGAGTGGTCGCACAGCACACGGGAAGTCGTGAAGGAGAGTTGAAGTGTGGGTGAGGAGATGAGGATGAGAGTCTTTGTGGGAGGGCCGGTGGGTGTCGGGGTCGTGGGTAGGGGAGGGCTGTGTGGCTTGGGGGCTTGGAGGGAGAGGAGGGGGCCGACTGCCAGTAAGTCACTGAGTCCTGGGCACCTTGGCGGCACGCTAGCGGTGCGCGAGAGAGGTGCGCGAGGAGTGTAGGACTCGCGGACGCAGCGATGCCGTGTGGTGGACAAGACTTGCACCGTCCACCGTCCAGACGCGCGTCAGGGAACACAGGGTGCCTACCAGGGACCCGGGCTCTCAACGCGGCACGCTCGCCCTGGCTTGGGCGCCGTGCGGGTGCTGTTAGCGCACGGGCCCTGGGATGGTGTGCGTCCGCGGACGCGCTGGCTGCCTGCCCTGCCGGGATCCCTGCCGACCCTGGATCGACCCTGGATTTAGGCTCGCATGGGCCTCCCGGTTCCTCTCTCGTGCCCTCGTCCCTCACACACTCCGACTTCGCGTCGCTCCGTCCTCGATCCGCTGCTCCCCTTTGCTCCTCTCCGTCCTCTCCGCCTCGCGCGCGTCCAGCACGCTTCCTGACGTAAACGCAATCGACAAGCCTCGTCCAGCAATGGGAGGCCCTCGGCGCCTGAAACGCATAGGGGCGCCAATCACTTCGGGGGTCCTACGCACTCTATGCCGCTGATGACAGAATCGGCGGAAGGAGTACGATGCACCTAGGAAATCCATGAACTCCTCGTCGCAGAGTAGCACACGGCGGCGCTGCCGTTTGTCGGAACTGCTGGGCCGGCGTACCGCTGTCGCGCTGTCTGGTGCTCGGCGGGCGGATGTGACCTGGAAGCTGGGTAGCGTGGCACCAGCGCACCGGGCCGTGGATCGTGGAGGAAGGCCGACGACCGGCCAGACCAGGGCTCGCAGTGGGTGCTAAGGAGCTTAAGGAGCTTGGGTGCTTATTGTCCCGCCCTGCTGCTGCCTGCCCTAACGGGCAACCATGCGCGCGCGTCTGACAATTCACGCCGTCGTCTGCCACGCATATTTACCTAATCGCCTACGAACCGGCGCGCTATCCTGGCTATTCTGGTGATCGGGGGTCGCAGCGCGCAGCGGGCTCTGAATCCTCTGCCCGCCCGGAGCCCGAAGACGAAGCCCATGGAAACCCCCGCAGTCGCCTCTAGAGGAAGAGAAGAGGGACTAACCTGGGCCGGGTATGCATATCGTAATGTAGCAACCTAATGCGCGCGGCGATCAGCGCTGCCCCTCCTTGCTTGGCCCAGCTCACACATCCGAGCACGCGCGCCAAGCGGCCAAGCCGGGCTGCCTGGTCGCCGCAAGGTTGTGGGATCGGGCCTAAGGTCGCTAGCCTCGCGCGTGGTGCTGCTGGGCCATGCAGACTGTTCATAAACTCCGAACGCGTCGGTGAGCTGCGAGCGGTGTAGGGAGAGCGCGCTGGTTGTCGTCGGGACTGCACGTGGCGGCCCCGTCAGAAGTGCAGCGGCGCTCAGACCTTGTTGTCTCCGGCTTCTCCGGCCTCTAAGACCTGCGCGTCTGCGCAACGCGGAAGCCGAATCAGTCGGAGCTGCGCGCTGCGCGCCGCGCGCTGCGCTGTGCGATCGGACGCAGCAATGCAGCGATGCGGTGCTGCACGAGCACCTCCCCGTGCGCCTGGCAGTCCACGGGCTGGCCGGGGCTCGCCTCCGAAGCGTCCAGAACGCCCTGCGGACGGCTCCACCCCCCAGCCCATGCCACAGGTCATGTCAGTTGCAATCTCGGAACCCTCCATGCCCTTGCCGGCCGTGCCACATCGGATACGTCGGTCGTGTGCCTGTCCCTCATGCGCCAGCGCCTTGTTTGGCCGTCAGCGTTTCAGGCGTGCTATTGTCGGCGTGCTGCTGCCTCGTTCGTCGAAGGAGGCTTGCCTTCGACGCCCCTCACATGACTGGGGCTCACGTGGTGCTCACGCCTGGCTCTCGTGTCGTTCTCGCTCACACTTCTTCGTGTTAGTCTCGCTCAAACTACGCTCTCACGACGTTCTCGCTGCGCTCGAACGTACGCTCGACCGTCGCTTGGTCCAATACAATCACTGCATTCTCTACTCTATGACTTAGACGATCTCGTACTTGTCGACGGTGATGATCTTTTCCTGGCTGAGGGGCGCCTCGGAGCCGTCGGCGAGGCGGGCGGTGGCGACGTCGACGCCCGCGAGCGAGCCCGACGCCGCGAACCCGACGTTGGTCGGGAAGAAGGTGTCTGCGTCGCCGTCGCAGCGGAACTCGAGCGAGCCGCTCGGCGCGTCGGCGTCGACCGTGTCGATCGTCCACTGGAAGAAGCCGCGGTCGGCCGTCCACTGCGCGTCCGCGTCCGACACGACCGGCAGCGCACCCGCCGGGATGGGGATGCTGATCACCACGTTCTTGAGCGTCAGGTCCGTCGCCTCCAGCTCGTACTCGACGGCAACGTCCGACTGGCCCCCGTTCGGCTGCGGCCACACCGTCACCGTCAGCGGCACGTGCGACTCGTCCTTCGTGTTCATCCGCCACTTGAGCACACCCAGCCCCTGGTTCACAGGGAAGCCCTGCGAGTCGTTCTTGAGCGCAATCACCTTGGGCCCAGAGCCAAACTTGACAAACTTGGGGTGCTGCTTGAACTGCACGTCCGAGAAGTCGCCGGGCGCCAGCTCAAGCTTGACCTTGGCGCAGTCGTCGTCGTTCACACGGATCTCCAGGTCACCCTTCAGCTCGTAGTTCTCCAGGCCGCCGTCGCGGAGCATCGTGACCGACAGGTCCTCCTTGACCGTGACGTGGACACTGTCGTCAGCAGAAAGCTTCGGTGAGAACAACTCACGCATCCTGGTCCACCCGCTCGAGGACGTCCGCCGAGACCGCGACCGCGGGTTCCGGCTCAGGCTCCGGAATGGGCTCCGGCTCCGGCTCGTAAGCCTCCGAGCCGAGCGCGGAGAGGAGGTCGGTGTTGCGGCCCTTCTTCGAGCCGAGCTTCATGCCG
Source organism: Trichosporon sp. PB005A (assembly GCA_023630055.1). Classification (NCBI taxonomy): domain Eukaryota; kingdom Fungi; phylum Basidiomycota; class Tremellomycetes; order Trichosporonales; family Trichosporonaceae; genus Trichosporon; species Trichosporon sp. PB005A. The sequence goes on from JAMALZ010000019.1 coordinate 190,827, forward strand.
CTGCCCTTGAACGCGGGCTTGGACGGGGCCGCCGCGGGGCTCGGCGTGCGGTACTCGGGTGTGGGCGCCTCGAACCGGGGTGTTGTCGACACCGGGTTGTAGCCTCCTCCCATTCCGCCGAAGCCGCCCGCTCCGCCGCCGATACCCATGCCCGACCGGCCGGCCTGGGCGAGCCGCTGCTGCTCGCGCCTCTGCATCTCGAGCTGCTTCGCGCGGCGCTTGAGCTCCTCCTTGGCCTCGGCCTCCTTGTTGCGCGCAATGATCTCCTGAATCTTCTCCTCGTGAGACTCGCCCTCGAGCACACTCCTGACGGTGCTCAGCGTGACGTTCTCCTTGTATCCGAGCGACACGACCTCGTCGAACGCGCACAGCAGGTCGAACGCGTGGTGCAGAATCGCAGGCTCCGTCATCGCCGGCGTGAGCGACGAGATCAGGCGCACAAGCAGCTGCAGCGTGTTGATGTCCTGCAGGATGTTGCTGCCCTTGTTCGTGATCAGGAGCACATACAGCTCCTCGAAGGGCTGGTAGACAAATCGAACATCGTTAGTCTCGACCGTCGTGTGCTGAGAGTTCGCGGGGATGAGCTTGGGGAACGACGCCAGCAGGCTGTCAATGCGGGCTCGAGGAATGGGCCGGAACTGCCTGCTAAGCAGGGCTGGGGACATTAGCTGGATGTTCAGAAGTGTTAGCTACCCACGCTTTCCACTTCGAGTGCAAATAGAAGCGGCGAGAACGACCTGAGCAGTCAGCAGAATCCTGTTTACCTGGACTCACCATGGTGCAGTGTGCCGCCTTGCTCGCCGTAGGTTGTGGTGACGAAAGTGACTTTAGTGGTCGCGAATGGACGTGGAGGGTCCGCTGATCGCGACTCCCAATGGCGTGGAAGTTTAAGGGGGTGCCTATTTAAAATCGCATCATTCGGTCACGTCCACCTTCAACTGTCTTCACGTTGTCGCATTCACCTAGAGTACATCTCATGCATACATAGAAAAACATACTGCGAAGAAATGGGTATCGCAAGACAGGTTATCTGGCTTAGGGAATCTCTTGTTTTACAGGCGACAGTGACACGCGCTTCACAGGGGAGGCACTGCGCGACTTGCTCCTCGACTTGGACCGCATGCTGTTGGCAGATCCCGACCGCTTCACCGGAGCACTCTCTGATCCCACACGTCCTCTCGAGTCCACAGACCACGGCGGTCTGGAATCGGCGTTCCCTCGATCCTCTCCTCCTGGCTCAGGCGTCTTTGGGCCACCTAAACGTAACTTGATGCCGAGAGACGACATCGGGGCCGGCGAAGCGACCTCAGCAGGCGTCTGTGGCTGCTGGCCTGACTGCTGGCTGAGCTTGACGCGCAGCGGCTTCACGTCCCCGGCTGTGCGCGGCGTCACCGCACCCTCGACTGTCTTGACGACCTTGCGGCCTGATGGGAGGCGTCCACGTGCGCGTTCGGCCCCCTTGGGGCCAGAATCCCAGGTGGCATGGAACCAGCACTCCGTCTCGTCCTCGATCGCCTTGCCGCGGGCTTTGGCGAGAGCCGCCTCATCGGCACCTCGCACTGCTTCGCCATAGAGAATGGGGCCCTGGTCGTTGGATTGCGGCTGAGGAGGTCGGAGGGATGTGAGGCGCTCGAGGAGAGGACGCCGCAGGTAAGGAGTGCGAATCTGGTGAATGAGTGACGTGATGATCCCATCCTTGTTGGGGTTGACGGGTAGAAGGCGAGGAGGCAGCGATTCGTGGTGGCTCGGAACGATGGGAGACACATGCGGGGGAGGAACGGGGACAGCCATCGTGTCGACAGGACTGAAAACCTCGGGGTTGCCGATTGCGAGACGGAACATGTCGGCGGCTTGTCGCCGTCCGTCCGTCTGGCGGAGAGCCACCGACGGTTCCTTCTCTGTTGCTGCATAGGTGTGCAGCAGAGACTGGAACGACGATGTCGGCTGCGGCAGCTTATCGACGACTGCCTTTGGCGGGTCCGTCCAAGTATGGGTTCCCCGCAGTTGGGAAGCATTGTACGCGATAGGCTGCCTGTACCGATCGACGACGGACTGCGGCTCGGTCGTCGTGTCGGCCATGATTGCGGCGGCACCTGGTGCAGATGGGAGCGTGCTCTCTGTCGGCAGAGGTGGAAGCCAGGACATGTCTGGAGAACGCGGCCTGTATGAGACTCGGGGAGCAGCTTCGACCTCATCCACGTCCATCTTCTCGTCGTCCTCTTCCTCGGACCCTTCATCGTCCGCATCGCTTTCGCTGCTGTCGGATTCTTCGTCCTCGGCCTCCACAGGTGCGTAGCGCATGTCGACTCCTTCCGATATGTTCAGACCGTCCCGGAGGTAAGCTAAAACGTCAGCCGCTGTTCATTGTCTCGCGCGCCTCACTGGTCAAATCGTCCAACTTGCCACCGGTGAACGACACCTCCTTGTCCAAGTCCGCTGTCCATTCCTGCAGTTCAGAGACACCGCCGACGCCCATATCCTCAAGTGCATGAACAACATCGACTGCGGCGACCTTGGACCGGCCAGCGAGGGCCGCTCGTTCCGTGCATGTTGCTGCGACAACCGACAGGTATTGTTGCAGCACGCCGGTCAGCGTGAGCGACGCTGCGCGCGACGTCGACGCGAACCCGGCTTGCGCGAGGGTGTGAAGGGCCGCCAGATGCAGCACTGCCTCTGGTGACGCAGCCATGGCGGTCGAGTCTCCGGTGGGAGGTGATGGTGGTCGTCAGACAAGGAGGATATCGATGACCTCGAGACCAGTACTTGAAACGAGCACAACATGACGCGAGGGCTGATGTTGTGGAGACCACGTGGTCACCGCCACAATGACGGCGATCTCCGGCATTAGTGGATGCATGCATGTTGCTTCATTCAGCAGCTGCTCTACGCTGGCTACGGGCCGGTGGTGCGAAGGGGTGCGAAACGCGAGACAGAGGATGCAACATGGACGGCAGCGAGGCGGGTGCCCGCTGGCAGACTATCAGACGCAAAGATGGTGCAGAGTGCAGAGTCGAGCGGACGATGAGAGCGAAGCAGAGGTGAGAAGCACAAGGACGACGCAGCCTGGACCACACAGATCACTCAAGTTACGCAGCAGGGACGCGGGGCCATGACGCTGCGGTGCTGGGAGCCCAATTTCAAGCTGGGGAAGTGCCACAAATGAGGCCGGGATTGCGGGAATAGACCTTTTTTGTTCCGTGGCTGGGCCGCTGAATGGGCCCATACAAGCGTCTCGTGTGCGGGGCATTGGGCGCTTCACCCAGCCCTGCCACGCACCGTAGCCCACGCGCCAGTAACATTTCTCTGTCACTTGCGCAAATCTTACATCTCTCCAACCTACCTTCCACCTGACAACTACAACCAGTGCGTACACCGGCACCCCCGACACCGCGAGCACACGATCTGACTATCACAGAAAATGTCTGACGACGAGCACCACGAGACCTTCGAGCAGGCCGGCGCCGGCGCCTCGCTCACCTACCCCATGCAGTGGTGTGTATCCCGCTCCGATCGAGACTGCTCGGACTCCGCATCAATGAACACCTGCCTGACCCCTTCACAGTTCCGCTCTCCGCAAGAACGGTCACGTTGTCATCAAGGGTGAGCACAGCAGCAAGCGCGCCAGCTGCATTGAAGCCGGAGGACCGGAGCTGACGTTCAGGCCGTCCCTGCAAGATCGTCGACATGTCCACCTCGAAGACCGGCAAGCACGGTCACGCCAAGGTCCACCTTGTCGCCATTGACGTGAGTAGAGGAGGCCCGCGCCCCGTGCGCATGCGGTCTGGCGTCGCAAAGCCGCTGGAACGCCCGCTGACCCGCTCAGATCTTCACCGGCAAGAAGCTCGAGGACATCTCCCCCTCGACCCACAACATGGACGTCCCCAACGTCCGCCGCACCGAGTACCAGCTCCTCGACATCGCCGACGGCTTCCTCTCCCTCATGGACTCGGACGGTGGCTCCAAGGGTGAGTACTAGTTCATTGCCTCCGCCGCCACACTCAAACTTCACCCCACCCACCACCATCCACCATTTCTGCCACATTTCATCATCTCTCTCTTTCTTCACTCCAACGCTAATGTCCGTAGACGACGTGAAGAACCCTGACAACGACGTTGGCAAAGAGATGTGAGTGCAAACAGAATAAAAAGAGAATCGTGGACGTCGTTAGCTTCGAGGCCGACTTCCTCGAGATCGATTTTACTCGATTTTCGGCCTTTGATATCCTTTTCTCTTTTCATTCATCCCTAGGGACGCAGAACTAATGCTCCGCAGCGATGCCGCGTTCAACGACGGCAAGGATGTCATGGTTACCATCCTCACCGCTATGGGCGAGGAGCAGGCCGTCTCCTGGAAGGAGGCTCCCCAGTCGTAAGCATCGCCTGTTTATTAGAGACAACGATGCAGACATCATATCGTGAAGAGCACCATAATAGGCGAGGAGCACCTGTCTCCGCGGGCAGGGCTTTTTGGTCGGTAAGCTTTGTGCGGTTACTAGAGGCGATGCAGATATCAATCGCAAGAACTGGAAGGACCTTCCGTGAGAGTGGAAATGACATGGAAGTTGGATCGGCCTCCATCTCACGTGATAAACCGACCCCGCCTGTTATCTCTGGCGCCCCGCGGCATCGGAAATAAGAATTGGCCTGCATGGCCTGGCAGCTAAGCAATCGAGATCAGCCGCGATGGGATCGGCGTGCTCGAGGCGCCGCCGATAGGGGTAACGCGCCCATGGCGCCTGTGCCTATTCACGCTGCTTCCAAACCGCGAGGCCGCCGCTGTCAAGGCTGCAGCCCGTCCCAGCAGATTTACTGCCGTCTGTCGCCACCACTGCATGCCCGTGAACTCACAAAACCTGCACTGATCTTGCACATACTTCCTATCATCTTCACATCTCATCTTCACTCTTCGTGCGACATTCGACTTGCGAGATAATGTCCTTGCAGGCAACCAAGCTACTGAGCCTTCTGTGAGTTGCCCCCGATTCCTTCCATGCCTCGGCCGTTCCTGCCGTTCACCACCCTGTGCTTCTATATCCTTGCATAATGATGGAAACGTTGCTGGAGGAAGATCACACCACCGACCGTCATCGTGGTCTATGTGCACCACCACCACCTAGTGTGCCGTCCAGCTGGGGGCAGTCGAACAGCCCTTTGGCCGCCGGCCAGCAGCTTCCTCGTACGCGGTCGCAGGTGACCATTCCAGTAGATCCAAGAAGGGCAGGTCCCCCTTTCCTGCTCGTTTAGAATCATCAAGAGGGTTTGCCACTGGGCTGTTCAGTCCTGCAAAGCCCAGAGTCGTCCCTTCCTCTATAACAGCTCATGGGGCCCTTCTTCGCCTATTACGGGCCGAGGTTGACCGCGTTTGCCTTCCTCGCTGTGTCTCATTCCGTCATATTCGTTCTCTGACCGTCACACCTTTCCTCGTCTCTATTCTCCATTACTTCCTTGCAGCTCACGCATGTTTGCAGATATATCGGTTAAGTCTACAGGAATATCACCGCCTCCTATTACCACCAACACGTAGGCGCCCCCAACCCCCTTGCCACCGCCGCCCAATGTGTCACAGCGTCTATTGCGTCGGGGTGGGGTTCTTAGACGGCCAGGACACGTCGACCCCACATCCAGCCCCTGCCGATCTTCACGCCGCCCCAGCTAGCCATTCCCAGCTCACCATAGGTTCCTCCCACGAAGGAGCGTTGCCCATGTTCTTCACCCCGTCCCTCTTCTCTTCGCTCGATTGCTCAGTCGTCTCAGCCCATGATCGGCGCGCATGTGTCGTCTCCATCAATCGCGCCTATCTCTGCCTCTCCCGCCAAGCACAGGGTCACGCGGCGCGTGAGCACTCCGGAACACATCGCGACCTCATCACGGCGTGGCACGATGCGTCCGCCACAGCAACCGCGACCGGAATTAGGGCCGCCTCCACCCACCCCCCTCAGCCGCAGGCACCGCCGGCGCGCCCTGCGCATGGCACAATCCCCGGATTGTGCAGCGCGCCGCGCGGTCGCTCGACCTCGCCGCCGCGCCCCTCGTCCCGGAAACCGGCTCCCCTTCCTACTCCCGCAACAGCTTCGCCCAGTGCGCCACCTGCCACTGTCTCTGCCTCACGGATCTCTGCCTCACGGAAGAAGAGCAAGCACAGGCCGGTAAGTTGTCTCACTTGAGCCGAGTGGGCTGCACTGACACCTCAGACCCACGGGACGCTGTTGTGGCAACTGCACAAGGCGGCGCACGTGCAAGGACTCCGGATCGAGGACGAACCGGGCGATGGGGATTGCGCACTTCACTCGCTGAAGAAGTGCCTTCCCCAGATCACGGTCTCGGTCCAGGAGATGCGCGTCCGCCTCGCTGACCACCTGTTGGCGGAGCTGCAGACGGGGACCGTTGCGCTCGAGATCGAGGTCGACCGCAACATGGCCGGCGACCCGGACGCTGTGCCACCTGTCGAGGGCCTGGAGGCGGAAGATGCCTACGCCACGGCCATCGTCGACCTTACCGCGACATACAGCAAGTACCGGCTCCGGGGTCCCGACGGCGGTGCCTGGATCGACTCGGTCGCGATCATGTCTCTCGCGAAGATCTACCACGTAGACTCCGCAGTGCTCAATCCGGACGCGTCGTGGACTGTCGTTTGTCAGTAGGGAGGGGCAGACGGCGCCCAAGTGCGCGCACGTGGCGCTGTTGCAGACGCCTTCGCTGCGGCGCAGCGGCAAGCAAGGTCGGCTCAGCAGCGAGCAATGAGAGGCCATCAGTAATGGCTCCGGCCTTTACATGGCTCTCCGGCCTCTCGGACAGGCCGAGACGCCCCCGCCTGTCGCGACGCCACCATGCGACCTGTCTGCTTCCGCCGAGGAGATCATGGCCCAGATCGACCGGCGCAGTGCCCGCATCGCCGCCCTGGCCGACGGCACGGCGACGACCGCGGAGGTTGACGACTTCGACCGGCTGATGCTTGAGCGTATCGTTGCTCGCAGCACAATGGGGCACAACGAGGAGGTCATGCGGCTCTAGCGCGCTTACAGCAACTTCCAAAACCGCTGTAACGCCATCATGGCTCAGGTCGGACCCGCACGAGAGGCCCAAACGAGTGGCAGGCGAGATGTCCAGAAGGCTCGCGCTGGGCCCTCGAACCCGCACAAGTGGCTTACCTGCCTGCAACCGGACCTCGATGCACTGAGGACGCGACGAGCAAGACAGCCATTCAGGAACTGCTCGCCGACGCCGACTCCACTGCCGCAACCCTCCCCCAGTCCTTCCCCACCGCATAGTACGCCGACTGGGACGAGGGGGAGCTGGCAGCCTGGCTCCAGGGCTGGCTCGAGGGCAGTCTCCCGCCGCTCGAGGAGACCGACGATATAGTCTTCCCTGGCCTGAGCCCGGTCAGGCAGCGCGCCGCCAACTTCGCCGACTGGGTCTCCGCCATGCGAGGAGGGGCGCACGATGTGTCTCGCATGTGCCCATCACGCTATGCACACGCAAAGACACAACGTGACGATTGCGCGTCTGAGACGAGCGGCAGAGCAAGCGTCGGCGTCCAAGTTGCTGCCAGTACCGAAGCCGCCACAACAACCCGTTACTCTGGCTGCTCCGATCGCCAACCCCGCCGTACTCGCGATCGACGACCAAATCAGTCTCGGCATCAGCTCGGCGGGCGCTACCAACCTGCGGCACGTGGATGCTGCCCCTCGCGGTTACCGGATAGGCGACTACTCGAGCTCCTGCACGAACTGTGGCGACGAGCTCTTCATCTGGAATGGCGGTCTGTGTCGTACGTGCACCAACTACCGAACACGAACTGGCGAGGACCGCCCCGAAAACCTGCTTGTCACCTATAATGGTACATGTCGTGTCTGCGGCCAGGAGAAGCGCCTCGCGAGCCGGTACGGACCCTGCCATGCCTGCTACCGGAACGAGAGGAGCCACTACGACCCGGATGCTCCCAAGGTTTGCGTCGGGTGCGGCGCAGGTGAGAAGCAGATCAAGACTACGGGGTGGATGTTCGCATACGATGGGCAGGGCGGTCTCGTGAGTCTCTTCTTCATGCAGTCGAGTTATGACGCTGACCGGCAGCACTGCGACTCCTGTTGTAACCGGTTGCGTCATGGTCGTCCGCTCATTCGCCTCCCCAGTGTCCCCGACGTCGAGCCCGGCACGCTGTGCCGCTGCGGGGAGATGATCCACAACTCGTCCATCTCGCCGTCACTGGAGGAGCGAGTGTGCAACGCCTGCGCGGCATACGAGGCGCGCGAAGGCGTCCCCAAACCTGGCCACCTGCTTCGGGGTGCCGTCACGTACTGCGCAAACTGCAGTGTGACGATCCCCCGCAACCCGGACGACGGCGACCGCTACATGGGCGTCCCTTCAAGGTACCTCGTCGGCGAGCCGCAGGTGTGCCGCAGCTGCAGCCAATACGAGAGAGAGAGGCAGCGGCTCCGGCCCCTGCACATCATCAACCGCTGGTTCGAGCGCCATAACCTGCCGCCTATCGACGCCGCGCCGGTGCACGGTGTACCTCTGCCGATCGCCACCGCCGCCCCTGCGCCCGCGCCGCCGCCTCCGCCCACCGATCCCGAGCCGGAACACCTCTGCCGCTGCGGCGCGACGTTCAAGGGTGACGGTCGTGCGTCTGCATTCGTGGACGAGGGCCTCTGCGCCCTTTGTTACACGTACGAACGGCAGCACCGTTCGCTGCGGCCCGCCTACCTCTTCCCCGGTGCCGTCACGCACTGCGCCAACTGCAGCGACGTGATCCGGCGGAATGACGGTAGTGCCAAGGACGCCAACCACTGGCAGGGTTTTGAGTCTCGTTCCTTGCCCGGGCATCCGCAAGTATGCCGCTCGTGCGGCCGCTGCATGTCATCAACAAGCGGCGCGGCGGCCTTAACTTGCCCCCGCTCAGCGCCTCGCCCGTGGGGCCGGTGCCGACTGCGCTCCCACAGCCTCCAGCGCTGCCGAAGGCTCCGCCCCCGACGTCCGAGCCGCTGGCTGCGCGCCGCGCCGCACTTCTGTCGCCGCCCCGCAAGTCTGACGGGCCCGACCCGCTCTGTCGTTGCGGAGACCCCGTGGCCGCCAACGGCAGTGTGTTGAAGTCGCTGCAGGAGCGGGTCTGCGGACCGTGCGGCCGGTATGAGGTCCAGCACGGGGCGCTGCGGCCAATGCACATGTGGCGCGGGGCCGTCACTGCCTGCGCCAATTGTGGGCAGACCATTGAGCGCGACGGCAACGACCGCAACCACTGGCGGGGTGGGGCGTCGCGCTTCATTCCCGGTGCACCGCAAGTATGCTTTCCTTGCCGTTCGTACGAGAAGAAGCACGACGAGCTGCGCCCTCTGCGTTTGGTCAACCTTGGGCGGAAGCGGAAGGGCCTTCCGCCCTTGGCCGCCTCGCCGGTCGGACCCCAGCCGACGGTGTTCCCGTCGTCGACACCGCCACCAGCAGCTGCTGCGCCGCCTCCGCCTTCCTCGCTGCCCTCTCCGGGTGCCTCGACTGCCGCGCGAGTTCGAAACAACGACGCACCTTCGCGAGATGTGGGGTGAGAATGCGCTGTCGTGGGACGAAGTCGTTGGGCAACGCCCTGGTCTCGCGTCGCACATCGACGAGCTTGAGAAGGCCTTCCAGGAGGCGGACGAGCGGCGCGCGCTGCTGTGACCGCTGCTGCGCCAGGCACCGCGGCGTGCAAAGAGTGCGAGGTGAAGATTCCGGCAGACCACATCACATGCGCGGCTTGCTTGGAGCACGCCCGACTTAGCAGGCGACACGCGACGACTGGCAGCTACCTCGATGCGGCACAGTTCGAGACATCTGTACCTCCGGTCTCACCGCCCGATCCGACGACGGCCCCGACAACTGCAGCCTCTCCAATCCCGCCGCTCCCGCTCGACCGTCGCACCCTCCGCCCCGTTGACGAGATCGCTCTGGGTATTCCGTCTCCGTTCGACTGCCTGAGCTGCGTCGAGCCTGCTCCGTGTGGCTACCGAATCGGGGACTACGCGGACCTCTGCGACAATTGCGGCTTCCGTTAGGGATCCCAAGTCTGGTGGTTCAGCGTCGGCGTCTGCCACTGCTGGGCAGGTATGTGGCAGTTCAGGCTCAAAACTCACCTCAGAAGAAGAAGCCTGCGCGCCGCGCGTCCAGCTCGTCCAGCTCTTCTTCCAGCTCGTCGGACAGCTCGTCGGACAGTTCGTCGAGCAGCTCGTCAGACAGCTCGTCCTCAAGCTCATCATCGAAACAAGGAGCGCCCCGCTCGCGCCCCAAGCGCCTTCGCAACGCGAGGACAAGTCTGGTACCCAGCGCGCAGCCGCCCGTGCACCTTCTCCGCCTCTCGTTCCCCTCAGCGGCTCCCCGCTTGAGCGACAGATACAGGCCGCCGCCAAGGTCCACGGCTTCGTCTTAGACAGCGTTCCCGGAGACGGAGACTGCGCCTTGCACTCGCTCAAGCGTCTCTTGCCCTATGTTGAGGACTCTGTCAAGGTCATGCGCCTCAAGATGGTGTCACGCCTGTTGGAGGACATGCACGTCTCCCCCTGTTCACCATCACGTTGACAGAGTACGAGAACAAGGAGAAGGAGCTGGGCGACGCGTTTGTCAAGGCGGAGCAGAAGCTCGCCAGGCGGTTCAAGGCGTATGAACGATCTGGACCCGAAGGTGGCCGATGGATCGATAACTGCACGCTCGTCGGTTTGATCCGTGCCTATCACTTCGATGTCGCGATCTTGAACCCGGATGGGAGCTGGACCGTTCTCGAGGAGACCTCCGGGCAGACTGCTCCCTACCGAGCGCATGTCACCCTCGCCGGCCGGCACTACCGACCGCTACGTCGCGCAACCTCGGATGGCGACCTGTCGTCGGTGGCGTCGGCTCCAGTCCCGTTCCTCGACGGCTTGTCCGCCCAGCTTGACCAGCGCCGTGCTCGACTGCAGGGTGTCGTCAGCGGAAACGGCCTGGTCTCTGCCCTCGATCCCATCGACCGGCTTGCATTCGCCGGCTCGGCGAACGCCGGCTCGGCGAACGCCGGCCCTGCCGCCACCCGAGCCACGGCGCAGGGTCTGGTGCGTGAAGTCGCCGCCGCGCAGGACCGGCTTGCCCTCGGTCGCCCTCCCCCTCCGCGAACCGACCCTGTCGCCTCCGCCCCTGCCTGACGCAAATGCCGCGGGAGTGCTTCGAAGCAGCGCCGCCGCCGCCGTCAAACGTCTGCTTCGCCGGAGCACGTCGAGCCGTTGCGCCTCGCCGACCCTGCCGACATCGACGCCCTCGTCGACAGCCTCGTGACGCAAGCACGCTCTGTCCCGTCGGTCTCCGACAAGTGGAGGGCCTGTCTTCAATGAGACCTCACGTCGACGGAAGACGACACCACAAAGAAAGCGATTTCGGAGCTGCTGGATTCTCGCGACTCCACCGAAGCCGCTCTGCCAGAGTCCTACCCTACGGCTTAGTACGCCGGGTGGGACAAGGCAGAGCTGGCGGCTCGTCTCCGCGGCTGGCTCGAGGGGAACCACGCCCCTCTCGAGCCCACCGACGACCTGCTCATCGCCGGCCTCGACCCCCTCGCGCAGAAGGTCGCCAACTTTGCCGACCGCGTTAAAGCCATGCAGCCGAGCGTCGACCTGCGCGATCAGATCCACCGCGAAGCTGATGGCCGCCTCGCTCCCTCACCCTGGCACGCGTGACAATGTCCACGTCCTGCCCTGGGCGTTGAACTGGGCTAAGGCTGGCTCTAATGAGAGCGACCTTGCCCTGGTCATTCTCGCAATCGCCCTGCGGCAGGCGGGCGAGTCAACTGCTGGCATTGCTGGCCTGTTGTGTCGCACAGCAGCTATGCGCGCCGCTTCGATGGGCCGGGAGTCTTTGAGCAACGAGGACAAGGAGGCATGGGTCGAAGACCATGAGCAGCTTAGGCAGTTCATGTCGAGCGTCGACACCGGCGAGGAGGGGGGCGAGGGTGGCAGCTTCCGGTGGCTCGTACCGCTGCCGGAGCCGGACATCGAGGCAGTTATCCTGAACTACTGTCGTCGGGGCGGCTCTTCGCCCAGTCACCTCGACGAGCTGGAGCAGGATCTGGACAGGACTCTCGCCGAGATCAATCAGATCGAGGAAGAGTACCTGCTCGCTCACCCCACCGCCACGCCGCTGATGAGGAACGAGCATGGGACGCCCGTCCTCTTCTTCCACCGCAAGACCCCGACTCGGAGCATCTTGCGGCTTCTCGCGGAGATCAGGGGCCGCATAGATGGGGATTGCGACTACATATTCCCTCCAGCGCCCGGCAGCTCGGAAATGAGCATTCTTCTCGACCTCGTTCGAGTAGCGCTCAGGTAGGGCTATCGGCGCTCGCCGGATGTGGTTGGCTTCGTGGACCTCGCCAAGGGTCTCCCGGGGTGCTTCTCCGGCGACGGTCGACACCCCTTGCAAGTGTCGCTGGCCTCTCATGCGCGACACCGTCAACCCTTGAGCCTGAATGCCGGGCCCGACACGAACCACGCGGTCGAGCTGTGGCTCGTCAACCACCTCCGCAAGACATGGAGGTGGTCAACGCTCGTGCTCCTGCTCGGCTCTGCGAGCTCGGCTCTCGTCCCGACGCTCGAGGTGCTGGTGCAAAGAGGGTTACTGGCCCAAACCACTGTGGCGACACAGAGTTCCTGGTCAACAGAGGGCTTTGCCGCGCTTGCGACGATTACGAACGCAAGCATGGGAAGCCCCGGCCGGAGCGGAGCCGCGGCACGCCCGTCGGCGCGTGCATGGCTTGCGGCGAGCAGAAGCGGCTCGTCAGTCGCCATCGACCCTGCAATGAGTGCAACCAGGATGAGCTTAGCCGGTTCGACCGGTCGAAGGCGCAGGCGTGCTCGGGCTGTGGGAGACGGGATAAGGTGTCGAAGTCGACCGGGCGATGCCTTGCGTTCGACGGAAAAGGCGGCTATGTGAGCTCATTGCCCACTTGCGTTCACCTTCCACTCGAGCAACAGTGCTGACTTCTAGATCTGTAGCACCTGCTACAGACGGAAGCGCGACGGCAGGCCCCTCGTCCGCCTCCCCGACGTACCTCCCGTGCCGCCTGGAACAGTGTGCCGGTACGGAAGCGTCATCGGGGAAAGGAGCTCGATCTCGGCGTCACTCGGCGTGCGCGTCTGCAAGCCGTGCGGGGTTTACGAGGCGCAGAACGGTGTACCGAAGCCGGCACACCTTTTCAAGGGTGCTGCTCCGACGTGTGCAAACTGCGGCTGCCGCATCGAGCGCAACAAGCGCGCGAAGGACCACGGGCATTACCAGGGAGACCGTTCAAAGGTCCTCCCTGGCCGCCCTCAGGTCTGCCGGCGGTGCGGGCAATACGAGCGGGAGCGGGGGATCCTCCGCCCTCTCGGGGTCATCAACGACTACAACAAGCGCAAAGGCTTGCCGCTTGTTGCCGCCGCAGCCGCTGCTCCCCTGCCGCTGCTCCCCCTGCCGCTGCTCCTCCTGCTCCTCCTGCCCTCCTGCTCCTCCTGCTTCTACCGCCACTGCTCCTCCCCTCTCTGATGCCCCTCGTGTCGCCGGTCCTGCATCCGCTAGGCAGCCTCATGCCAGGACCGACAGCAGCCCTCGCCCTCCTCGGTCATTCTCCTCGGCCCTGCGGCGTCTGAATCGACGTCGGCGGAGCCAGCCAATATCGTCATACGTCGAGATCTCCGAGGGAGAATCGAGTAGTGATTGCTTAACAGATAGGTACTCGACATCTGGGAACAGTGGAAAGAGCAGTCCTCCGACACTGATGGACGAAGGGGCCTCGGACGGGGAAAACCTGGATATCTTCTGAAGTTGTAGTTCCGTAGCGCCGTTAATGTGAGTGGGTGAGCAGTGATACTGGAACGCTCCACAACTGCCTGCGCACACGATGGTTGACGGCTCTAACGTAGCCTTGACGCGTTGACGCTCGATAGGTTCAGGGACCTGGCGGGCGCAAGTTGTCGGGTACTGATGGGAAGCTGGACTCTGATGTATAGAGGGTACGTATGTGCAAATTGGGGACAAGGGTCTGAGGATCTGAACGGGGGCGAGACGCCACCGACGGTTGAAAGACTCTCGTGATGGGGAGCTTGAAGGTGACTGCCAGATGAGTGCCGCCGCCCGCAAAGGTCGCTTCACGAGTGGTACAGTACATTCCCAACTGGCGGCTTTTAGGGAGTCTCTGAGCCTGAGTATTTTATTACTGAAGACACATATTGCTCTTGGAACGTCCAGAACCATACTCCAGGGGTCAGCACTGAGCCTGAGGCAGTGGAGGGGAAGTGGAGTTTGCCGTCATCTAACTCTGCTGTGAACCGTGCACGCATGGAGGGACTGGAGAGAAACGAGGTGCTCACACGCGGGCACGAGGTACCGACCATACCGGCCAGAGTTTGGTAGAAAAGTGTCTCACAGTTCCAGCTGCTTGTAGAGAAATGATGTTGTATCGCGAGCACTGGGCCGTGACGGCGAGGACTAAGGCTGCGGTGAGGCTGCAGGCAGGAGGGCGTAACGGGGCGGCGCTAGGGCCGGCTGGGTGTTTGTCTTACTTCGCAAAAACCTAAGGCTGCATCCCAGATAACACAACCGACGAATTACGGGGTTCAGTTTTCGAGCTGGTCGTGGAGTCACAATGACTGTATCCCACCTGCGCTGGGGCGAAAACCATAATTATCTTAAATCAAGCCCGGCGCCACAGAGGGCCACGGTACGATGTGGAATTATTCCCAAGCTGACGGCGACGGGCTTACGGCGGCTGGGTACTTGAAGCTGTCGGCAGACAATGCTCTCATATACTTTTAGCCTTGACTAGAGTCATCGTTAGCAACTTGGTCGGCAACCTTGACGGGCCAGCGGGCTCTGCCGCACCAAGCAACATGAACAAGCAGAACCTGGCCGCCGCCGATTCTGCGGCGCCCGACCACCAGACAGCCCTTTCCCCCGCTGAGCTGCGTGACAGGCTTTAAGCCATCATCCTTTACGTTGCCAAAAGCACGGCTGCAAAAAAGCTGGTGAGTTGGGATTCATGGTAGTGCGAGACCTGGCTGACCTACAGGACGGCCTGGACAGCCTGGACGGCGTCACGTTCGACTCGTTCTGGAACGCGCTCTGGCGGCCTGTCAGGGACGTCGTTTTCTAGCGGACATGGCGCCGTATCCGCGCAGAAGACGAATACAAAGCTCCTTTGCGCTTGAAAGGCTCCGCGCCGCAGCGTGGAACTTCGATGCCGCGAGGAGGGCGCAGGCTTCAGAGTTCGCTCCACCTTCGCTAGCCCTTGGGATGTGGACAGCGCCGAATTCGGAGACGACAGCCTGCCCAGCGGTACTGCTTATCAGAAGGAGAAGTTCCACATGGATTTTCAACAGCTGCGCGTGGACTCGCCCCTAAGTCCGAGGGAAACGGTGTGCCGCCCCAGTGCTCCGTTCCCACCTCCGATCTGACCTGCTGAATGAGGAGATTGATGTGCTCCGGTCCGCACTGAATGGGGTGCTCGTGACCTCTCCCTCGAAGCGGCGGGAGGTGCTGGCTTCGGAGAGCAGAGCGGCCACCGTCGATTCGAGTGGCCACCGTCGATTCCATTTGGGCTGATGGTCCTGCCTCTGTTTGAGTGAACTGAGCGGCTATGGCGGCCCCATTGCCGGTGTCCAGAAGAAGGCAGTCTCGGAGGTGCACGGTAACGCCTATGCCGTGGTTGGAAACGGAAAGATTGCAGACGCCGTTCACGAATATCCGGCAAGGCCCGACTGCCTTGTTGTCGGAACTCGCGGAGGAGTCGGAGTCCACGCCTGGCCCTTCGACGTCGAACAACGGGCAACTTGACAGTGATGTCTTACTCAACTCGAATGAGAATTCTCATTCCGTATCACAAGGTTTCATTCCGAATGGGCTGTACCCATACACTCATAGCTTCTGCCCAGTAGGACCGGGTAGTTTGCTCTGTCTCGCCAGGCTGGCTCCCCAGCAGAACTTGGCCTCATCCGAATCGCACTGTCGCGTTTTTCCTGCAGGACAGGTGTCCCCCCTCTTCTTCTCTCAGTCTGTAGAATATCTTCCAGTAGCTAGCCAGCTATGCCGTACGCTGCCCCGCGTCAGTGCCGTCAGTCCTGCAGCGCCAACATCCACACAACACCTCTATATCGCTCTACTGATCTACCTAGCCCGAAGCTCAACACTTCTCCCATACCCTCGCGCGGGCTTAGTACTTCGCCCTCGCCTCGCGCGCAGCCTTGGCCTCGGCGCGTTCGCGGAAGAAGGTCGTCCACGCGCCGAGGTCGTCGCTGGGGATGACGTGCCCGCCGCTGTGTGTCAGCGATGTGTCTCCAATCGCATCAGGGCGATTCCAGTACCCCCGCTGCCCCAGTAGGCGGTGGAGCACGGCGACAAACTCACGAGTGCACAATCAGCTTCGGGTCCGTGAACATCTCGCTCAGCTTCTCGCTAGCGCGCGGGGGGACGATGTCGTCCTGTGTGCCCCAGACGTGGAGGCTGCTCCTTTTAAACCCTTCGTTCCCCTCTGCGTAGTTCTTTCGCAACTCCAGATCCCTCGCCTTGAACCCGCCAACGAGCACGCCGAAATCAAACTTGTCTCTGAACTCGGGCATGAGGCACAGCAGCGAGGTGACGACCGCGCCCTGGGAGAAGCCGAGCACGCCGTCGAACGGCCCCTGCTCGCGCAGCACGTCGTGCAGGTACGCGCGCGAGGTCGGCCAGCCCTCGTACTCGGCGTACTCGCCGTCGGGTCCGGTGCGGTCCTGCGCACGCCACCACGCATACCCCGGCTCGACCGCGAAGGGCGCATCCACGAAGTGGAAGCTCGCCCACGGCGCCGACGCAGACACGACCGGCGCGAGCTGCCGCGCCAGCCGCGCCGCAGAGGACGTGAAGCCGTGCAGGCACAGAATCTTCACCTTCGAGGCCGCCATAGTGTTCGGATTCGTTGGTTTAGAGCGGGATGAGAAGTGCAGTGAGGAAGAGGGAGGGAGCGCGAGGACCAGAGTAGAGATGCGGGGACGGTCCAACGCGGAAGCAGGGACGGCCGAAGCCGAGATATCTCGGCATCTTGACGTCAGGCACAAGTACACGGCATTTCACGAGGATCTTGGTGTCTCGGAACACGACCATATGCATGCTGGGAACAATGGACTCGGTGCTCATCGCAAGGCCAGGGGTACAGGCTGCTGGCGACCATAGAGCTCTTAGGTCTGGGCTGGATCAGTCGTCAGGCGAAGGCTACCGACATCCTCCCCCGCCTTCCCGCCCACACGGCGCTCGCATCGCTTGCTCGCTTCGCTCGCCGCTCGCCGCTCGCGACTCAACGTTATATCTTATCATCGAATGGCAGTGTATAATCTCAGTATAGTAGTACTAGTGCGTAGTGTGTATAGGCGACTCGTGCGCCCGCGACGGGCAGGGTATATTGCAAACTTGTTCGTAGAACCGGACTTGACGTTTTATAAGTACTCCCAAAATGGCTGTGGCGATCAATAATTGTAGGACAAGGACATGACGCGTGCGTCGAAGGGTCGAAAACGGGCGGAAAGAAGAGAAAGTAATGGCGCGCAGTGGTGCGCAGTAGGCGCCGGCGGCGCATAGTGGCCGTGAAGACGGTCCGCGGACAGCAGAGGAGTGCCAGAGTGGCCGAAGCCCGGAAACGACAAGAGTCTCCCTCCTGTGCACTCGCACGCACACTCACACTCGCGCCCTCGGGTGCGCTCGTGCTTGTGCGCGCGCTGCAATCGCCCCCGCCCCCGTCGCCAGCCTCGCTGCGCTTGGCTGGCTCGGGGACTCACTCGGGCTCCAGAGTCCACAGATACTCGAGTACTCCTCTGAACTCGCTTCACTTGCTCGGCTGCGCGGCGGCCTTGCGCTCCTGCTGCTTGAGCATGCGCAGCGAGATGGCGTTCCTTAAGGCCTCGACGTACGTCTCGTATTTGAAGATTTCCGAGTGGATGTAGCGGCTCTTGGCGGTCCAGTTCTCGCGCGCCTTGACGGCGTTCTTGCTCCCGGGCGTGTACAGCCTGGACATGGGCTCCTCGATGC
This sequence comes from Trichosporon sp. PB005A, assembly GCA_023630055.1. Lineage (NCBI taxonomy): Eukaryota > Fungi > Basidiomycota > Tremellomycetes > Trichosporonales > Trichosporonaceae > Trichosporon > Trichosporon sp. PB005A. Next base: position 208,842 of record JAMALZ010000019.1, read on the forward strand.
TCTTATGCTGGTCCAGCTCCTCCTTCAGACTCTGCACGTACATCAGCAGCGCCTCGAGCTGCGCCTCCTCGTCCAGGTTTGACGGCATCGTCGCGTGCGGCGGCGGCTTCCACTCGACAATCGTCATCTTGTCGAGGTTCTGCGACCCGCGCGACCGCATCGCGCCCAGCCGCGTCATGCTCGGCGACGACCGCGTCGAGATGACGCTCGCGTGGTCCGGCGCCGGCGGCGTCCCGTCCCCGTTCTCGTCGAGAACCCGAGTCCAGCCGTACTCAATGTTGGACACGCCGCCGACGAGCGGCTGCCGCGACTTGCGAGCCGCCCAGTAGTTGCACGTCGCGACCCACTCGGCGACGAGCTCCTCCGTGCCCGCCTGGTACACGCTGATCTCGCCCGTCGGGAACGTCACCGTGAAGCAGTACGGCCGCGACGCAGAGTAGCCGGGCTTGGGCAGCGCCATCGCCATCGCGTGCATGAGCGAGTACTCGCCCGTCGTTTTGGCGTTGGACAGCCAGTTGCCGCCGCCCATCCCGCCCATGCCCATGCTGCTCCCGCCCTTCGAGCCCTTCTCGCCAAAGACAAACATGTGCAGGTCGCCCTTCTGGATGACGACAAAGTACTGCTTCCAGTCCTTCTTCTGGTGCTTCTTGCCGGCGGCCTCGACCTGGATCTTGCGCGACAGCAGGCCCTCCTTGGCCCACGGCGCGCCGAGCAGCGCGAGCTCGTCGTCGTTCAGCGGCTCGAGCGTGATGGTCGACTGGTTGCTCTTGATGCTGTGCGTCTCGTCGTCCTGCTCCCGGATCACCGTGTGCGACAGATTGCCGGCAAAGCCGATAGCCGGGGCAATCGTTTGCTAATGTCAGCGCGAACATGCAGGAATACTCACCTCTCCGATCGAGTTGGCATACGACGGCGTCGGCGACAACCGGCCGTCCGAGTGCGCAAACACGCCGCTGCCGTTGTACGGCGAGTTGCCCTTGACCGACGAGCGCTTCAGAGGTCCAATGCCGCGGCGGTTGTAGCTGTTCAGCGACAGCGACGACTTGTCGGCGGATCCAATCGGCAGCAGAATCTTCTCGTTGCGGACGTTGCTGTAGATCTCCTTGAGCGCGGCCTCGGCCTCGACCTCCCACTGCTTCGAGTACGTGAACGAGTTGACTGTCGTTGACGACGCCGCGCGCGACCGCAGGTCCTGGCTCGACGGCGAGCTGAGCTCGGACGCCGGCGCGAGGGTTCCGCTCGCGTTGCGGCTGTTAGCGGGCTGGCGGAGACGGGTAATCGACGTCGTCGACTGGGCCGCGGTCGACGTGCCGTCGACGCCGCGCAGGCTGCCGCTGTCGTTGTGCACCTCGAGGTCCTCGGGCATCGACTCCTGGATCGCGCGCATCGCGTTGCGCACAAAGTCGGCGCGCGACATGTGCTTCTGCAGCTCGGCAATGTGCAGATCCGTGTTGAGCATGAGCATGGCGGCAGTCACCGTGTGCACGACGCCGGGCGTACCAAACACCGTGTTCGGGTTGCAGTCAAAGTAGCGCGCGGAAAAGCCCTCGATGATGCGGTCGATTTCCTGCGACTCGGCCTTGAGGTGCAGCTTGGCGCACAGGTCGCGGAACGCCTGGTCGAGCTTGTTGCCGCGCATGTCAAAGTGCTGCATGTAGTGCCGGAGCGTCGCCGTGTTTACGGCCTTGGGCCCGCCGAGGAAGATGGCGACCTTATCGGTGGACACGTGGGCCGAGTCGCCCTGGTAAAACTCGCGCGCGAGCTGGTGCGCGCGCTCCTCGTCGTCGGCCGGCAGGTCGTCGAGGCTTGTTGTCGACTGGTGCGGCGACTGCGTGACCTCGATCGCGATGCCGTCGTCGTGGCGCGGGGTCGGGACCATCTTGATCGTCGGCTCGCCCTTGACCGGGACCGGCGGGGGCACGAGGTCAGTGTCCGAGTTGTCGGCGAGCGCAGACTCGAGCACGGCCGTTCCCTCGGCGGCCTGGGCGTCGTCGTAGCGGCTCGACTGGGTGCTGGATGCAGAAGATTTGCCAGAGACAGGAACAGGCGCGGCGTCCGGAAGAGTCGAATTGTCTTGATTGGCGGGGGACAAGGGCGAGCCGGAGCGCTGCGAGTAGCGCGACGGGTCAGGTGACACCTGCAGGTGCTCTGTTGTCTCAGGCTCCTGGGTCCTGATGCCCACTCCGACCGGGGGGTCGCCGTGGCTGATGCGGTCTAAGAGGCCAGTCACGTCGTCCGAGAACGAGGTGCTAGCTCGACGTGGCGGTCCCTTTGGCTCCTCTGCCGTGGAGCGTCGCGACGACGAGCGCTCCTCGGTGGCGCCGCCGCCGCGCTGGAGCATGTTATGCACCCGGGTCGAGGGCTCCTTGCCGGGATCCTGCGGATCGACAATGACCTCTTGTGCGGAGTGAGCCGACGAAATCGAGATGCGGCTTGGCTCGTGCGGCTCCGCCATGCCAGGGACCAAGCCACCGGAATGGCGCTGGGGGAGAGGCGGCCGCGCGTTTCCATTGGACTGGGGCGACTCGAAAGTGAACTGGGCGTTGCCAGGGAATTGGGGCGAGAATGACGACGGCAGCTGAGGAGAGACATTCGACTTGGGCGAGCTGACCTCGGCGTTCGACCTAGCCGACAGGCTCAGCTGCGAAGGCGAGTTGAGGTTTGGAGGGGAATCCCGGTGGTCCTTATTGTTTGACGACGAGGATCCAAACATGCGACCGAACACGCCCTTGCCCTTGCGCTGTCATGTCAGGAATGTAGCAACAGGAAACTCACCTTGCCGTCGTCGTTGAACGACTGCTTGCGGTGCAGCGAGTCGTTCTCGGCGATGGTCTGCATGTGCCGCTGCGAGTCGTTCGGGAAGTTGTGGCCGTGCCAGGCACCGCGTTGCGCGCTCGAGTCGACCGGGGCCTCGTGGCTGCGGCCGCGGGTGAGCGAGCTGGTGGACCCGGACAGATGGTGGGTCGTGAACTGGGACGAGACGGCGGTCGTCGAGCTCGCGGGGGTGGACGACTTGCCCTGGCCCATGGCATGCTGGGACACGTTGCCGGAGGACTGGTTCTTCTGGGCCGTCTTGCCCTGCTGGGGCTTGCCTTTACCTCTAATAAAGGTGGTTAAGTCGGGGGTGCTGGCTGTGCCGGTGGTGCGGAAGATGGAGCGGCGCTTGGGTTGTTGGGCAGCGTCCTCGGCCTTGATTTCAGCTAAACGTTGAGTCAGCGAGAGCCATCGCATCATTTAATGGGTCGGGACGGTCAAGGAGAGTGGTGGTGATGTGGATGCGGCGGTGGTGATTCAGAAGGGAGGGAGGATGAGGGCGGGGGCGGGGCGGCGGTGTGCCATGGTTTGCGGTCCTTGCTGGTGGATGGATGGAGGAGCGTTGCGTTCCGGCGCTCGGACCACTTTTGAAAGGTGGACGCGATGGCGATGTGTGTGCGCGGTGCGGTGTGCGGTGTGTCCGCGTCCGGGGTCCGGCAAGGGGAACTGACCCCTCGCGTCCCCGGTCCCCGCAGCGTATCGAGACTCGGAAACGCGGCCGCTCCTGACGCTTCCTGTCCAATGCCCAGAGCGGAAGAAATGGAAAAAAGTAACGCTGCACGCCGCCAAACACGCTAGTCGCCGAACAACATGACACCACTGCTCCGCGCGTCCATGTGTCCCGCAGGAGCAGGAGCAGGAGCGGGCATCCTCTCGGCACGTACAACGATCGATCGAGAAAGGAATGCGAAAAAAAAAACAAGGGGTACTCACCGTCAATGCCCAGGCTCATCTGCTGCGCCATCATCATCTTGCGCTGCTGCGCTCTGTGGTTTGAGCTGCGTCCCGCCGAGTCGTTGGATACTAACGATTCACGCCTCTCGGCCGGCATCGGAATCGGGTTGCCGTTCTCGTCTGTCGCGGTCGCCGAGGACGCCGACGCCTGGCGCTGCTCGGAGCGGCGCTGGCGGGCGGCGGCCGAGCTCACGCTGCGCGGCGACGAGCCGTGCACGTTGTCTGCGTCGACGTCGAGGGCGTCGTCGTCGCGGTCGCGGTGCCGCGGCGAGAGCATGGAGCGCGGGGGAGTCGACGGCGGCGAGCTCTGCTGCGCGAGGTGTTCGTGCGCGGCGAGCGCAGAGTCGTTCTCGAGCTCGTCGTCGTGGGCGAGCTCGTAGTGGTCGCGCTCGTCGTACTCTGACACGGGCGTCGCGGGCGTCACCGACGTCGGGGGCACGAGCTGCTGGTCGCCGTCGGTCGTGCTGGTGCGCGAGTTGCGCTTGGCGGCGGCGAGGTCCTGCAGGTCCGACGACGACGAGACGTAGACGACGTCGTTGGCACTGCGGCGCGGGGTGGCTGCGGGGTCAAAGTCCTTGCTGTCCTTGACGCGTCGCGGGGGCGGGGTCGGGGGGTGGTTGGGCGGCAGGGGGAAGCGGGGCGAGGAGAGCGCGGATGGAGAAGAGGGTGACGGCGGAATGATGGCTGTCGCTGCCGATGGCGCCGAGGTCGGTGGGGGCGTGTTCAAAGTGGGGCCGGGCGTTGGCGCGGGGCTAGTGTCGCTGGCGGAGCCAGGGAGGGGGAGCAGCGCGGTGGATGGAGAGATGGGCGATATCTGGCCTGGCTGCGGCGCTAGTTGGTCGGTGTGATCTTCTTGTTGCTGCTCTTCCTGCTGCTGGAAGGGCAGGGAGCGCGGAGAGGGGGACGCGAGAGGGAGGGGAGGGAGGGGCCGAGAGGGGAGAGGCCGGAGGGTGGATATGGTTGGAACGGGGATAGGGGGGAACGGAGCCTCTAGCTCGAGAGGGATGGGGGGCCTGGGCTGGGGCTATGGGATGGGCGTCGGATGGTTGGGTCAGGACGGGTGGTAATGTCGGTGACGAGAGGTGTGGTCGCGAGCGAGCAGTGATAGGCGTTGAGATGCGGCGGATGGTCCCCTTCCACTCTGGTTGGTGTGCTGGATTGCTGGATGTGGTGTCGTGGTGCGTGTGGGCTGGGCTGGGCCGGGCTGGGCTGAGTGGAAGGCAAGAGGATGTGGATGGGCTGGACTGATCGACTGAGTGATTGATCCCAACTAAGCAGGAAACCAGGGTACGGCTCGATTGATGACTGATTGGTCGGTGGGTGTGCGAGGCTGAGGCTGAGGCGAGCAATCGACAGCGGGCGAGCGAGCGAGCGACGAGCGTGGGATGCGAGATGAATAAGAATATCCGGTAAACGTAATGTGCGCGTGTAAGCTGCAGGTACGGACGATGGACCCTCCCTCCCAGGATGGATCGCAATGGTCGATGGAGCAAAAGAGATGTGCATGTCGTGTGTCGCTGATCGTCGCCTGCGCGCCTGCAGCGACCTGTGCCCGTGCATCCCCGCTACCCCGTACCCCGTGCCGAGCCGATGCATGGACAGACGCGGCAAGCAGCAGGCGACCCCTTGGCGGAGCCCGCATGTTCGAGCGGAACGGCGCAGGCGCGCGAGGCAGCTGGGCAGAGCGACACAGGACACGGACGCGGGACAGCGCAGGAGCGAGAAATAAAGTTGGCGGCGAGTCAGCGTCTCTTGGGCTGGCGCTGCTGGCGCTGCTTGCGGGCTGCTGCATACTCCATGTCACTGAATGATGCAGAATGATGCAGAATGATGCATGTCCGTGCTCTCACACAGTCGTGTTCCAGCGCAAGGCTGCGCGCGCTAGGCCGCACAGATGCCAGTGCCAGTGCCAGTGCCAGCGCCCGCGCAGATGCCAGTCCCAAGACATGCATTCATCCAAAGGTGACTGCCTCTGCGCCGCCTGACATCATCCACAGCCCCCGAGCGCCCGAGTTCCACGTAGATGCGCACACTCAAGCCCATGCACGCGTCCGCCGTGCCAGTGAACGCTCGCGCCAGCGCCAGCGGCGAGCACCTGACCTAACAGGTGGCCCAGTGGGTCGGGTATGCATATGCTCCTCGCCGTGCGCCGTGCGCCGTCCGCCACGGCGTGCACGCGCGGCGCCGCAGCTGCAAGTCGTCGCGCATCGAAAAGAACGGAAAGCGAGTCCACGCCAGGGCACTTCAGGACTGGGCTGCAGAAAAGCCTGGAAAGCTAAGGGCGCACGCGCTAGCGTAGGGCCCTGTAGCCGAAGATATCCCGTCCAGTCGCCCAATCTGTGCTCGCTTTGCCATCCGCAGCTGCCAGCGCGAGCGTCCAGTGCACTGGGTGCACCGAGAGCCAGCAAGGCGAAGCAAATTGGGCTCAAAGGGACATGGCCCACGGGCAAAGGGACACAGGGAGGTAATGTAGGGAGGGCACGGTCGGGCCGGCCGGGAGACGCCACGCTGTGCGCTGAATGCAGCTAGCGGAGTGCTGGAACTGGTGCTGGCAGCTGACAGCTGGCGTCCTTTGCCAGAGCGCAGAGCAAGAACCAGCGGCGTCCTATGCGAGAATCTGGGACAAGGGACGCTCCCCAATGGGCCCGAATTCAGCGGGACTGGCAGAATGAGGACCGCCCTGCAGCGGTCTCGGGCTCCGGCCCACCGTTCTCTGCACCGTGTTCCAGCCGGACAGCAGCAGCAGGCAGTGTCTGCGGCAGCGCCAGATCTGGTGACTCCCCACTCGCGCTGCTCGGGGACTCTCGACGAGGCGCGCGGCAGCTCCAGCGACAAGAGAACGAGGTGGGCAAGCGTCCAAGGCCGGCGCGTGCCTAGCTGGACCCGTCGTCAATTGCTAATGTCGCCTGCGTTGTTCTTTCCGGGTAGAATCTGTTTCGAGCTGCCAATTGTGCAGGCCACGCCCTATCGCTGCACAGAGAAGCTGGGTACGATCTGGTCGTCGCGATAAAGCTGGTGGTGCCCAGTGGAGCAGGCTGGGCGAGAGGGCTCGCGCCGCCGTCCGCTGATTCGGAATACGTCGATCGCACTGACGACGAGCGGTTATGTCATCCGGCCTCGTGCGCCCTGTCCGCACGTCCGTCCTTGCGTGCGCCGACGCGCCGTCAGAAGCGCAGTCTTCACCAGCGACCCCCAGCTGTAGATGCAGCTGCACCATGAAGACTCCACCGTCACGTTCCTTCCGTCCCTCCGCCTGTTCCTGTGTGCCTGCATTCGTCCCTCGCCCGAGCGTCACACTCCGTGCTCGTACTCCTTGCGATGCAGGTGCTCCCTGTGCCATTGGCATATGCTTGCCAGCAAACTACGCTGCCGCAGATGCCTGCCGTCATGTCACTCACGGCTCCAGCGAAGCACAGACGCAGCACGCTGCCGTAGCTGCCGTCATGTCACAGCAGTCTCCAAAGTGCAAACTTAACCCGCCCTGGGTCCTCGGCGAACGCTGAGAAGACTCTGGCGGAACACAGCAGGGATCCACAGGGAACAGCAGCCAGCAGGGATCCCAGCGGCGGCGCAATGTGCAAACCTTGTTTGGCGGCTGGGTCTGGCCAGGCCGTACGCACGCCGGCTGCGTTCCTGCCACTCGCTCACGGCCAGTCGCTCGGCGCTGGCTCGGCGCTGTCGTTCCATCGCTGACGCTCGCTGACTGATCGGCCCACGGCGCATCTCGCGGCGCGAACTTGCGGATACGGCTCGCTCCGCTCGCCAGCTCGCCGCTCGTACAACTGCAACGCATGGCATATATGGTACAGGGCCGTAGCCTACGGAGCCTGGCCGGAGCGCAGGGAACAACATTCTTCTGCCTAGAGTCCTTCATAGGCCTTCTTTTAGCCCCTCGCCTGGGCGTTTCTGATAGTGTAGCGCACTCCTCCGAACATCATTTTATCTGAACAGCTTGTCCATCGCTGTCCATCGCTGGCTCACGGCACCGACGGCGTCGGCGTGACAGCATACGATGCTGCCAGCACCTGCGGCGCCGGCTAGCCTAAGGAACGCCGCGCCGCCAGCCTCGCCGCACGCGCGTCTCGCTCGCTCGGGGCGTGCTCCGGCTCTGGCGCCGGGGCGCCGACGGGCTCCACAATGTAGGCCCAGCCGGCGGGCGCGCCGTTGCGCTTTGCCTTCATCTCCGCCTTGCGCTGGCGGCGCTCCTCGGCCTCGCGCGCGGCCCGCTCCGCCTGGCGCGCCTTGCGCTCTGCCTCCTTCGCCGCACGCTCGTCCGCCTCCGGCGTCGCCGTCAGCCCCTTCAGGCGGATGCGCGGCAGCGCGTGCTCGCCGCCGGCGAGGGAGTGGCGCCCACGCCCGCCGGGTGCCGGCAGCGCGGTTGAGCCCTCGGGGCGCGGCGTCGACTGCCCGCGCGACGTGCGACGCGCGGTGCGCAAAGGCTGCGGCGTGTCCGCCTGCTGGGTCTTGCGGCGCGGCTGCGGGTACGGCTCCGAGCGCCGGCCTCGGGGGATGCGGTCGCGCCGGCTCGGGCCGAGGTTGTCCTCCGGCTCCTGCTTGATGTCGATGTCGTCCATGACAACGGACGATGAGCGAAGCTCGGGGGTCTTGCTGGGCGAGCGCATGGGCTGGACAGGCGCCGGTCCAGTAGCCCACGAGGGGCCTGTCGCCCAAGAAGGGCCAGCGCGCCGGTTCGCGGGAGGCTGCACTGGGTTCTTTGCCGCCTTCTCAGGCTCTGCAAGACGCTGAGGGTGGGGCTCGGGTGCCTCGGCCTCGGTGACCACGTTCTCGATCTGCTCCACCTCCATAGGCTCGGGCTCGGCGGCCGTCTCGGCGGGCGGCTCAGTCGACTCGATGGACTCGGGCTCCTCGGCCTCAGACTCCGATGACGTGTCTCCGTTGCTGGACTCGGACTCGCCCGTGACCCACTGGCTGTCGTCGGGGGTTTCGGCGTCAGACGAAGCGGCGCTGCTGGACTCGGCACGGCTGGCGCGGCCACGGGCGGAGCGTGCCGTGCGCGAGGTGGCGGGGGAGGGCTTATCGTCGGGGAGCGGGTGCTTGCGGGGGCGGCCGACCGGGCGACGGGGAGGAGGGGGAGCGTTGGGGTCGGGGAGGGGGTGCTTCCTGGGACGGCCAACGGGGCGTTTAATAGGGGGTGGGCCGTTGGGGTCGGGCAGGGGGTGCTTCCTGGGGCGGCCGACGGGGCGGCGGACTGGAGGAGGTCCGTTCGGGTCAGGGAGGGGGTGCTTGCGAGGACGTCCGACAGGACGCTTCAGCTTGCCGTCCTTGCCCAATACCAAACGGGTCGCAGACGCAGGCCCCGCCCAGTGCACGAGCTTCCGCGCCTCAGCCTTCTTGTTCGCCCTGGACGAGTCGAGGACGTCCATCAGCTGCGGGCGGACGCCCTGCTTGCTGTTCAGTCCGCCGGTGCAGTTCTTCGATCCGCAGTTGCACGAGATGCGCGTTTCCGGCCCGTCGGTGAACACGGGGTACGTCTCGGCGTTGTAGTCGTACGTCAGCTCTTCGCCAGCCTTGATCGGCCTGCGGGACCAGAGCCCAAACTCGTGCTCCTCGTGGCCGTCCCCGAGCGTCTCAAATTTGCGAAGCACGAGATTCGGGTCGCACGAGTGGTTGATGAAGCGCGCGCTGTTACCCTTTGAGCTCGAGTCAATGATCTCGTCCTTGTCGTACGCAATGGCGAAGACGCTATCGTCGTCATGGTGCGTCGCGATGCGATCGATGAACGTGTCAACACTAATGACCTCGCCGCGATAGTCGATAACAAACTCTCCCGCCGGAATGTCCTCGGTGGCGAACACGCCGTAACCGTGGAGCGACGATAGGGCAACAGTGGTAGCCTTGACGGGGCGCCGGCAGAGCGACTGGTTACCACAATCGGGTCCGTTGGGGCAGCTCTTCCCACACAGCTGTCCCATCAAGCGGTTGGTGCAGCTGAGGCCGCACCCAGTGCCAGGGACACAGTGACAGATCTCCTTGCCAGAAGCCGGGATCTTGGGCCGCTCGAGGAATTGGTCTGCGGTTAGCTGAGAGTTTTCTTAAGTTTAAGTAGACTCACTCGAAGTGATCATCTCGTACTGAGGCGGGCGCTTCTTGTCGTCCAGCAGGCCGCTCTCGCTCTCCCACAAAAGGTCGTACGGCAGCTTGAACTCGTGCTCCTTCTCGAACAACTCGGCCATGCCCTTGGGCTCAGGAAGGGGTGGGAACGAAGTGTCGTCCGCAACATAGCGGCGGTCCAGCTCTCCATCATTGTTCCGCCTGGTGTTCGCCGAGTCCTGTCGCGTGGCCAAAACACGATTGACCAACTGGTAGTCGCGAGGGGGCACGGGCTCGTCACAGAACATTCCGGCGGTGAGGTACTCCTTCTTTTGTGACGGGTTCGCTGGGTTGACGGAGACCACCGGAGCTGGGGGCGTTTCCGGCTGAGAGGGAGCGGCAACAGCGCTGGGTCCAGCGACGGTGCCGAGACCTGATGCATCGTCGAGACGGAGGTCGTCGTTGCTGGGACCAGCCTCACCGCTCGGCCCATGGTCAGTGCTAGGCTCAGTGTTGGCACTAAGGCCGGCATCGTTGCTAGGGCCGAGGTTGCTTTTGCGGCGTGTCGTCCTTTCGCCGGGGTCATCGTCGCTGTTCTTTCGCTTCGGGCGGGTGGCGGGGATGCTCACACCCCCGCCTCGGCCTCTACCCCTGCCCCGGCCACGACCACGACCGCGACCACGGCCCCTGCCACGCGTAGGCGGACCGCTCCTTGTCGGCTGCGGTGCATTTTCGATCTGCGTCTCATCTGCTGTGGGCGTGGGGGTCACGTTGAGTACTGGCGGCGCAAGTTCCTTCGGTGCGACGGGCGGCGGAACCTCCTTGGGTGCCTCTTTGGACGGCGGTGCCTTTGCGGTAGTCCAAAACTGACGGGTGCGGCCGGACGACGGCGCGGGTGCGGTGGGGGGTGCGGAGTGCGCAGGCTCTGTCATGGACGAATCCTCTGGCGTGTTCGACTGGGGAAGGGCTGATGTGACCTCCTCGACGGCGCCAGCGTCGGAGGCCGACGAATCGTGACTGGGGGTGGTGTCTTCTCCTGCGCTTGGCGACAGTCGTGTTCTGAACTTGATACGCGTCGCTGCGGCGGTCGCCTTCACCTTTGCGGACTGAGCGACGGAGGCAGGCGCGCTGCGTGTGCCGACGGCGGCATGCTTGGCCGTGACCTTGGCGATGGGAGCTTTCCGGGCAGCACCCGCACCGACGCGGCGCTTGGCGATCGGTTTGTTTTCGGCCTCGGCGGCGGCGGCGCGCGTGACGCGCGTCCGGTCAGCGACCTCCCACTTGTCCTCGCCCATCTCCGTCTTCATGAAAGTCTTGCCTGCGGAGACGGCCTTGACATCTGGTTCGAGCGAGTGCAGGACAGTGGCGCTGGGCACTGAGCGCGGCGGGGAGCGGGTGCGAATGATGGGGAGGGGTGGTAAGGTGGACTTCTTGGAGAAAAAGCTGCGCTTCTTGCGTTGCGCCTGCGGCGCAGCTGCTGACTGCAGACCGCGCGGCATGGTGGGTGGTGGTGTCGTTGCGTGTGTCGACGCGGGTGTTGTTGTGAACGTTGAATTCGGAACTGATTGCAAGGAATGAAAAGCGCGATAGCAGCGATATGATGCAATTTAGTGCGCGGGCGGTCGACTGGGTGGAGGGCTGGAATGCGCTGCGCTGGTAGGCGGTGCGGACTCGCCGCCGCTTGTCGGTCTTATGGGGGAATACACGAAGTGGTGGAAACGACTACGAGTGGTGTTAGTGCGTGACGCGCGCCGAGGTGATGTGTGCGGCGAGCGGTGTTGTGCAGTGTCGCAAGCACAAAGGCGGAAAATGGGCGATAAACTCACAGGAATTCAGAATTCGGTAAATGGGGTGATAATGTAATGAGGGCTGATTATGGCGGCGGCACGGATGGGAAGTATTTTTGGAAAATGCAGGGGGATGCACGCGGCGGCGTCGAGCACGGGACGGGGGGAGGTGCGGTGGTGGGAACGCAAGAGAAATGCGGTGGGTGTGCGTGCGCGGATGCGAGTGGATGAGTGTCAAGAGTCAAAAGGAGAAATAGAACGCGAGAGGCGAGGCCAGGTCCAAGGGAATGTTGATTGTCGGCGCGCCAGCGCCAGTGAGCCGGCCATGGCCACCTGTCGCCGCTCGCCGCCTCGTTCCGGCCTCCGCCTGGGCGTTTTCGTCGTACGCCTCTGCACCTCTGCTGCATCCTTTGATCGTGCATAGCCGTTAGCGTGCGGCGGACCCTGCACCGATGCATGCCGGCGCTGCCAGCTGCCAGCTGCCAGCGCGACGCAGAGTAGTGCGAGGGCGAGCTTGGCATGTTAGCCCCGCTAGTGCAGGGGGTGCAGCCAGTCTTGTGATGCATCGGCCTCGACCCAACCTTAATAATACACGAAAAACACCCACAATTATGCACGGTGCTGCGACAGCGCAGGCAGCAGGCAACGGCATGCATTAGGGTTTCGGTGGGAGGGGATTGGTCGGGTGGGAGCGTGGGCTATGGGCCGTGGGCCGTGGCCGGGTCCGACAGAGGCTGCACAGGATCGTGTCATGCACAAGACGAAGCGAGGCGACCGATGGCGAGATCTGGGGATGCCTCGTTGACCGGTCCGAGTAAGAGCGGGGGCTGCTGTGAATTTGGGCGCAGTCTGCAGTCTGCAGTCTGCAGTCTGCAGTCTGCAGGCGTAGGCGTAGGCGTATACCAAGGCGCAGTAGGCGTCCTGACGGACGGACGGACGGGCAGGCAGGGCGCAGGCGTGCCACCGTGGTTGGCTCGATTCAGCACCCAGACATGTCGCACCCGTCGACGCCGCATCGCTGCATCACTTCTCTTACTGCGAGCCTGCAATCCTGCGAACCGAGGTGACCTGCTGCGTCACAACGCACCACCACCCCTCCGTGACGTGTCCCCTGTGGATGCATGCGTGCTCCACCGCCTGGGGCATGAGGCCCCGTGACGGATCGTGCGTGTCCTGAATAGTCGAGTAAATATGTGAAAAACCGCGGAAAAAACACAGCAACCGATAAGCACCGCCGATTCCCCATTTCACGGTATGGGGTGATGCAGAGATGGCTGCAGCAGTGCGCGGTATGCTTTGGGTGCGCCATGCGCAGCGGTGAGGGGGAGTGAACGCGCCGCGAGAAGGCTCGATTCGACGACGGAAATGTGTGTACGAGCGGTGCTGTCTGCTCTACCCCGTTTTTGGACCTGGACGTCCCAGGTCCAAAGGACGCGCAAGGCTTGGCTTGCGTACGCAGAGCGCAGCCGCATAGCCCGACCGCAGAGGCACGCCAGCTCCAGGCTGGCCAGGCTGGGGCAGGTGGCAAATGGCCCCGCTAAAGTGGCGGTGGAGGTTCCTTATCAGTGCCCCACGTCACCGCGCCCGACCCCCGACCCCGCGTCACTTGCTTCCGCCGTCCTGGGCACCTGGGTTGTTCATGACCGATCGATCACTCGGGCACCCATCATCTAACCCACCACCACGATGTCGACCGCCGACGTCTCCGCCGCGCTCGACGCGCTTGAGGCGCTCGCGGCCTCCAGCGCCACGAGCTCGTCCGGCCCCCTGAACGCGCTGCTCGAGCAGCACTTTGCCGTTGCGCGCGAGCGCATCCTCGCCGGCTCGCCGCCCAAGCACGTCGTCGCCGAGCTGCAGACCAACATCGCAAAGGCCAAGAAGCAGGTCGAGAAGGGGCTCAAGACGTGGTACGCCGCGCTCGGGAACACGGGCAAGGCCGTCGAGAAGGTGAGTCTGCGGCGCGGCGAGCGCAGCGAGCCCCGGCCCCTGTGTTCAGCACTGGAGCTGATCAGGGCAGGCAGGAGCCCGGTGGAGGTCGCGTGCGGATCATCGGTGGCTGACTTCAGGCATTCCCGCCAACACTCGCAGACATCTCGTCGGCGTACGACGACCCGCCGCTGTTCGCCGAGCCCGATGCGGCGGCGGCGCTGGATCGGGTCGTGCTGGACTCGCTGGGGCGGCGCGGGCTGTGGGACGCCGTGCTGGCCTTCGAGGCGGAGACGGGGCTGGCCTACGACGCGTCGAAGCGGGACCTGTCTGCGCGTCTGGCGGAGATCGTGTCGGACATCGAGGCGGGCGACCTCTCGAGCGCGCTAGCGTGGTGCCGCGCGAACGCGGCCTTCCTGTCCTCGGGCCCGCACCCCAGCCCGCTCCCGTACCACCTGCACCGGGCGATGCTGCTGAGCCAGCCGACGCCGGCCGCCGCGGTCGAGTACGCGCGCACCCACATGTTCGAGTACCTCGCGACGCAGCCCGTGCTCGAGCTCGTCACGAGCCGCCTCTTCATGGGCAAGGACAGCCCGTACGAGATCGAGAACGCGCCCCTCGCCCAGATGTTCCGCACAGACTACTGCCGCTGCCACGGGTGGGCGCGCGAGGACCCCCTCGAGGTCGCAGTCGACCTCGGCAGCAGGGGCGGCGCGCTCAACGCCATCGAGAAGGCGCGCAAGGTCATGGGTGACAGGCTCGGCAACGTCCGGACCTGGCCCGAGCTGCCGGTGAGTGCGGGCCGAGCGCAGCGACGCCAGGCCCCGCAGAGCGAGTGCTCTAGGCCGAGAGCCAGCAGGCCGCCAGTGCGCCCAGCTGCGAGTCCTTCGGGCTCAGCTGTTCGGGCTCAGCTGTCCGGGCTCAGCTGCAAGCCGAGCCAGGCATCCAGCATTACGGCCCACAGAACACAAGCTGACAACAGATGGAGGTCCACCTCCCCCGCAACCGGCGGTACCACTCGGTGTTCGTGTGCCCCGTGTCCAAGGAGCAGGCGAGCGACGCCAACCCGCCGACAATGCTCGCGTGCGGACACGTCATCAACCAGGAGTCGTTCAACCGCCTCCTCAAGGCGAACCGCAAGAGCGCAAAGTGCCCGTACTGCCCCGACGAAACGGGGCAGCAGGGCGCGCAGACGCTGTACTTCTAGGCAGGGGCGCGGCGAGAGCAGCGAGCCGTGCGGACCGTCGAGATGCGTCTCGATAGCGGAGCAGGACGCAGCAGAGGAAGGAAAGTGAGGCGAGAAGCAGAGGGAAGAGAAGAAGTACCCAGTTGTGATCTAGTTGTCTACCCGTGTTTGTATTATTCCCTTGCAGTGTTTCGAAGTCCACAGGTGCAGATATACATTGGCATGTGAACTACGATGTGCACAGGTCTGACTACTGACTTCTGACGTTCTTACTACTAGGTTTCACTATACCGCTATATCACACTGCACGGTCACTTGCCTTGCTACGACGAGCCCCAGGAGCTGGCGCCCGATCCGGAGTGCTGCGTCGAGCCCGCCGACGCCGAGCCCCACCCACTGGGGGTCTGGCTCGAGGTAGCCGAAGTCGAACCCCACCCACTGGAGGTGGAGTGCTGATTCAACGTCGACGCAGAGCTGGACCCGCTCGACGACGGCCAGCCCGTCGTGGGGGGAGCGGGCCCGGCACCGGATGCAGTCAGCCCCGACGGAGCTGCGCTACCAGGCCCGGGACTGGCAGGCCAGCGGGACGCGGGCGCGGAGGGGCCAGGAGAGCCCCGGTTGATCATGCTGGACGCACTCCATCCGCTGGGGGGCGTGCTCCACCGGCTCGGAGCCGTGCTGGGCGCCGGCGGAGCGGACAAGGGCGGCGCGGGCGCAGGAGGAGGAGAGCCCCAGCCGGAGCTAGCGGAGGTGGCAAGAGCAGGAGCAGGGCCAGGGGTGCCCAAGCTGGAGCTGGCCGTGGCAGATGGCGCGGGCCCAGGCGCAGGCGGTGAGCCCCAGCCGTCGCTGTCCGGGGTGGCAAGAGCGGGAGCAGGGCCAGGAGCGCCCCAGCCGGTGTTGGTTGAGGAGGTTGTAGCTTGAGTGCTCCAGTTAGAATTGGCTGACGTGGGATGAGCTGGAGCGCCCGAGCCAAAGTTAGGGAAGAAGGGAGGAGGAGCGCTCCAGCCGCCCGCCGCTGGCGCGATCGTTGTTGTGGCGGGTGCTGCGGCGGCAGGAGCAGCGGCAGGAGCAGCAGCGGCAGGAGCAGCAGCAGCAGCAGCAGCAGCAGCAGGAGCGACAGGCGCAGCTAGTGTGGGTGCCGGGGCGGCGGGTGCAGGGGCTGCAGGTGCAGGGGCCGGCGGGGCAGGTGCAGAAGGTGCAGGCGCGGCCTGCGCGGTCGAAGATGCAGAGACACCGCCGGCTCCCGCTGCACCAGTCGAGTGCACCTGAACGGGGTTGGAGACTGTGTGCGAGACAATCTGGATTTGTCCACCGCTGGGCAGGTGCCAAACGGTAGTGTAGCCAGTGCCGGTCGCCGTGGTTGTGGCCGTGATACCCGCGCTCGCGAGAATGGCGCTCATCTGCGCGGCGCTCTGCGGTGGCGGCGGTGGCGGCGGCGGCTGATGCTGCTGAGGGGCCAGCAATGCGGGAGTCGCCGCCGCCATCTGCGCGGCCTGCAGATGGCTGCGGACGCGGCGCCCCTTGGACTTGCGTCCAAACCTGGAAGGCGTGCGATGCTTGCGCTTGAAACTCCACGCCTCCGTCTGGAAGCGCTTCCATAGGTGCAGCGTCATGTGGATGATGCGGTCGGCGCAGCGAGTGCAGGCGATAAACTGCCTGGTCTTGGCTGAGAGCCAGTCACGCTTGCGCATGAACTGCGGGTCGGTGATGACGAGCTCCGCGACGTGCTCGCGCAGCAGCGCGCGCTTGAAGGCCAACCAGGAGCCGTGCTCGGTCTTGACCGGACATTGGGCGCACGCGCGCCCAAACTTCGTGTTGCCGTCCGATGGCGGCGTGCCCGTGAAGCTTGCAGCAAAGATCGAAAACGCCCGATTGAAGCGGCCAAACATGTTCTTCAGCGCGTCGAAGTCATGATTGTCGAGCAGCGAGAGAGGATAGATGTCCAGATCGATGAAGCGGACACGAGGGCGGTCGAGCGGGGCGGCGCCAGGGATAAGACCGGCACGCCACGCGGATTCGAGGCAGCGAGTGGCCCAGTAGCTCTTGTTCCCGACTTCGTACTTGCATGCAAATGCGTAGAGATACTCAGCTGGCAGGGTGGGCTCCCCTCCGGGGGTGGTGTGGTGCCTCGCGGTTGACGCCTTCAAACCGTCGAAGATGACGCGCTTCAGCGAGTCCAGCTCAAACGCGATCATCACATCCAGCACCTCCTCGAACGTGGGGGCATGCAGCGCCAGCGCCGGCTGCAGCGGCACCGTCACCGTCGCCTCGGATGCGGGCTCGGAATCGGGGTCGGACGCGGGTGGAGCAACAGCTGCCGGCATGACGCCCGTCACAGCAGTAGCGAAGGAGGATGCAGACGCCGCAGTCGAGGGCGCAGCGGACGCGGGGCGGGGCGCTTCAGTCATGCTCGTTGCGCTGTCGCTCTCTTCTCCCTGCCCTGTCTCATCTGCAGGGGACGATTCCGCCTCGTCAGCTGCGCCCCAGGGCACGGGCTTCCAGTCGTTGGGCAGGCTCCAGCCGCCTTCCTCGTCATCGGGCGGCTGAGTCTCCAAGAGCCCCGAGCGCTTGGTCGACTCCGCCGTCTCGGCAAGGCGAGGGAGCTTGGGGGCGCGCGAGAAGATCTCAGCCTTGGCGCGGTTGCGCACGCCACGGCCGGACGGGAGGCCGGTGTAGGAAGGCGGTGTCTGTGCTGGGCCCTTCTTGACGGGAGGACGAGGGGGGGACGCTGCCTGATGGAATCCAGCAGCGTACGTAGCGAAGGGGTCGCTCGGGGTGCCGGGGGACTCATCCTCGCTCTCTGCGCCGGAGCTGTCACCTGCGTCGTCTTCGTCGTCGCCGGCCGGCGCGTTGTCGCCAATGTGCCAGACACCTGCAGCCTTCCTCTTCTCGGCCTCGACGATGCAGTCCAGAAGGAAGGCGAGGGTCGGGCCGCGGGCATGCGTCAGGGGAACGACCTGCTCTTGGCCGGCCGGTGCCGGCGGCAGGTCCGTCATGTCGTGCAAAATCGACGACTGCGCCGAGTAGCTCACTGCAGTTAGTTTAACCACGACCGGATAACTAACGGAGCGTCTCGAGTGTGAAGCGGAACTTGGTGCCGTCCTTCGCCATGAGGGTGATATCGCCGCCGGTCGCGAAGCGCGGGTTGAACGCGCCGTCGTCCTCGGATGCGGCCACGGACAAGGCGCTGGACATGGTGCCGGGGGCTTAGTGGTGAGAGTGCTGGATGCTGCAGGTGCAGAGATCGAAAGCGACGGGGAAGGTGCAATGGAGGATGGGGTGTTGAGCTGTTAAAGCCGTGAGTCATCCTCCGTCACCTGTGTGCGTCCTTTGCGTCGAGGGGCAGGTGGATCGCTGCTTCGTCGCTGTGTCACCCTGTTCTAGCCCAGCGATCTGCGCCCCTCGGGCAGCACGCAGAACGGCGCAGCAGCCTGGCATGGGGATGCGCCCTCCTCGCTCAACCATCTGCGTCATCGTCAGATCAGTATTCTCGTCAGCTGTCCTAGCCGTCTGGCCGTCCTCCCGTGCACCGAACGTCCGGTGTCGCCCATGTCGTCGCCAGATCGTATCGTACATGTGTATACAACAGCGGCTACTCGACGCCGGCCCAGCAGTACATCGTCCGCCCCTGCTGTCAGTTCGCTATGACATATCCAACTCACGTTCTCGCTGCGCTTCGTGACAAGCTTCTTCGCGACGAGGGCAATGAGGCACTTGTTCACGCGCGGGTGCGGCTGGTCCGGCCTGACAAAGTCGGCGACTGTGTGTCAGCTACCTCCCTCACAATGTAGCTCTCCGTCTCCGCAGAAGTGAGAGGGCACTCACTCGCCAGGCCCTGGCCGTCGTCTTCATAGTCGAGCATGAGGCGCTCGATCACGCCCTCCATCGCGACGCGGTTGTCGCGGTTCGCGCCCCTGTACTCGAGCGGGAGGCTCGAGTCGATGAGCTTTGAGATGCGGATGTCGCGCTTCTTCTTGGCCGCCGCGGCCGCTTTCCTCTCCGCGAGGCCTGGCCCGGGCGGCTTCTTCTTCGCCACGCCGGCGCCTCCGGCCCGTGGCGGGGGCACGCGGCGTGCCGGCGCCGAGCGGCTCTTAGGCTCGGGCGAGTACGCGGTCGCGTAGGTCATGTCTGCAGCTGCGTTCTCCTCCTCGTCTTCTGTCCGACCCTTGTGTTCCGCCTGCGGTGCCGGTGGTGTGGGCGGGGTAGGCTCCGGCTCGGGGTCGGGCTGTAGCTGCCCGCCGAGCTGCTGCAGGCGCGCGAGCGTCGCGTCGTTTGGCGCCTGCGGCCACTCGACGCAGAACGCATTCATCTTGAGCGCGTACAGATACGCGGCGAAGCCCTCGTTGAACTGGCCGAGCGCGTCGTGCAGCGCGCTCATGCGCTGCGTGTTCGTGCTCAGCGCCGCGACCTCGTCGGCCAGGTCCTGCAGCGCCGGCGCGAGCACGTCGAGCCCCGCGCTCGATGCCGGCCGGTCTGTCGACCGCGCGAGTGAGTTCAGGCTCCCGGTCGACACTCGCCGGAGCGGGTGGGAGGGCGCCATGGTCGGATCGGTGTCGGTAGCTTGTGTCCGGTGTGGTTTGTTGTTGTTTTCGCCTGACGAGCTCGCTGATCGATCGGTGGTGATCTCAGCGGCGACCGCGTTACGTAAGTACAGGCCCATGGCCACGTGGCAGGACCCAAGGGAGGATCGGGCCGATCGCCAGCTGCGCTCGGTGTATCGACGTGTATCGGGCGTCGCTCGGAGTTAGCCCCCGCAACTTCCAGCCTTATGCAGCCCGTCCCCTTATCAACGGCCGCCTGGCCGCCTGAACCTTATGACGTCCTCAGGCACAATCCTGACGCCATTTCACACGATCACGGGCGACCGACAATTGTACAGCCTCGGGTTCATGGGTTCACTCGGATACGAGCGAAAAGACTGTGGGTGGGTGAGCTCGGTGAAGTATTACATGACAGAGTATCTAGATTATGAGATGCGATGCTGTAGGCAACTAGGTGCGTATGGCTGCCGCCGTCGGCGTCGGCGACAGCGTGACAGGGGGTTATAACAGATGTAAAGTTGGGTGTGGCGGTGAAACACCCCTCGCTGGGGACCTGGGAGAGAGAGAGCGATTGTCCATTGGTGCGCGCGCGAGTACGTGCGTCGCGCAGATCGCCAGGGGCGACCCCTGCTGGCGAGTTTTGTTGGTAGATTGCGTGAGGTTTTCACAGTTTTGCGAGCTGGCTGAGGGCGTGCGGCGCTGCTGGCGTGCGGCCGTGCGGCCGTGCTGGCGTGCAGGCGTGCAGGGCTTTGCGCCGCGGCGTGTACACAGCCATACAGCCGCCGCACGGTCGACGGCAACAGACGCCTAGAAAGTGGGCATCGAGTCCTTGTTCGCAAACTCGAAGGCGGCGTAGACGTCCTCGATAAAGTCGGCGTCGTAGTCCATCTCCAGGTCCTTGGGCACGGTCGCCGCAAGGCTCAGCGGCGGCGTCTGGATCCCCGGCGAGTTCGGCGACGGCGGGCCCGACGAGCTCAGGCTCGGCGTCGAGTACAGCGACAGGTCGGACAGGCGCGCGTCCAGGCGGTTCACGCCCTCCTCCGCCGACGACTGCGACGAGAGCGATGTGTCGCTCCAATTCCGGCTGTGCGTCCGCGGCTTCGGCACGATCGGCTTGGCCTTGGACGGGGAAGCCGTCGCCGCACGCTGCACCGCCTGCCGCCGCCGCGGCCGGGGCGGGAGATCGCAGTGCGCTTCTCCCTCGAGGTGGGACTCAAGAATGGGCTCACTGATGCTGTCAGCACTGCCCCGCCGTTATCTCCAACCGAGCACTTACAGAGGAGTAGGGTAGTGTCCGTAGAACGGGCTCACCGTCTGCACCTGGCGCTTCTGAGCAGCCTGGGGAGCGGCACTCGGCGGCTGGGGCGTTCCGTAGTCGTTGTACCAGGTGAGCTCGCCGTAGGGGCCGACGTGGGCGATGAGACGGTGGCCGTCGTCGCGCTGCGTCGAGGGGCCGGCGCTGTTGTGGGTGGGCGGGGCGAAGAACATGGCGCTGCTGTAGCTGTACATGTCGGTGGAAGCCATGGTGGGAAGGGAGCGGCTGCCGTTCGGGGTGGCTTTTGAGGGCGTTGATCAAGATGAGACGAAAGAAGGACAAGAGTAAAGAAGGAGAAGATGAGGACGGTGAGAAGGATATGAGGTGCGCGGTAGTACTGAGCGATGAGGGAGGACGAGGACACTTGATCAGATCGAGGGAAAGCGATCTCACACAGTTGCGAGCACATGCCACTCATAAATGGGTGGTGTCATTTTCTCGGACAACGCCAGGGCTCGAGAGTCGTTGAGCGATGCGGCCCTGGGCGCTGAGCGCTGGCCGCGAGCCAGAGCCTGGGGCTGAGGCTGCAAGGAACGGATGCAGGGCCAGGTGGTACGCCAGAACCGACCGATCCGGGCAACTTTTCTGTAAACGCTATCAAGGCTCACCTCAGCCCGGATGCCTATGACACAGTGGGTCGTCGGGCCGTTTGCCGTTCCTCTGCCGTCAGACGCCCGTACGCCCGTGGGCTCAGCCGTGAGCCGTCGGCCGTCGGCGGAGCCACTACCACCGCTGCTGCATCTCCGCACCACTGCACTACCAGCAACCAGCAACCGTCGACCGGGTCGCCAGGGCTCCACAACAGGCTTTCGCTGCTGGGAGCCTGCGTGCCTAGCCCCTCGCACCCTGCTCACCCTGCTCGCCCTGCCTCGCAAGCTCCAGCGTCCTGCTGCGACCCTGGCGCTTGGCCAGTCTCTGCGTTCTTGACTATACTATTTTTGATGGACAGGGCGGACCAGGGCGTTCTTGGTCGGGCGACGATGACGCTGATACGCTGCCAGGCAGCGGCCTCGCGACTGCCGAGTCGCCCGCCCAATGCGACGCTGATGCGCTCATCGATCATCGGAGCACCGGCGCTAGCATCCTGGCAGGGCGCTAAGGGGTGGCATGGAGCCTAGCGAGATCGACTGGTGTCAGGACCCATTGACGAGGACGCCGCGAGCGGTGAGTTGCTCACCAATTGCTGGCGGCTGCCGGGGCATCTGGGGCGTCTTCGATTCAGGCGCAGTGCGCGCAGTCCTGAGCTGCACACACCAGGAAGCGAGGCGGCGTCCAGTAGGCGCACGAGATCGCAGACCCCAGCTCCGAAACTCAACCCATCGTCCCCTCCAGGAATTCGTGCACAGGGTACCAGAGGGTTGTAGCTCTGTAGCAGTAGTGTGGGTGGGCGACCCGGCAACGGCCACAGCGGCGCGGCACTCAGTAGTCGCTCAATTAGAGCCTCGCTGCCGATGGCGAAAGCGAATGCAAGCGCACCCGATCAGCCAGCCTAGCCTCAACGCGAGCGCGATGCAGAGATGGCGCCAGGTCCACAGGTCCAGCAAGGGGTCAAACTCTATGTTTCGGCAGTAACTGTGCCCAATCGGGGGAATTGACATCCTGCAGCGGCAGCGAGACGGGCGACCGGCAAATCCATCAGATTACCAGAGGCCTGCGGCCCTCATCTGCCAGATGCGCTCGCGGCGTCCGTATTAGAGTTCGCTATCATGACGACAAGGCGAATGCTCGCCTCTGTCCCTCTGCGTGTGAGCGGGCGCTGGCCTTGCTGGTTTTTCGGGCACCCCTGACCTAGCTCAGAGTTCATCCACAGGAACAACTCTGCAGCATGCTTGCAGTGGGCAGCATGCTGCATGGGCAGGCAGCAGAGTTTGCGCTCGCAGCTTAAACGCCCTCAAGCCTTGATATCCCCAGACACCAATTCAGACAACCTCCACCGAGGCACCGTGGGACGGAGGAGACATGCGGAGACCTGCGTCTGCATCGCTCGTCCTGGAGACCCGACTCGCGGACAACCCGATGCCGATGCGGACCTCGCGGACCTCGCGGCCTCGCGTCTGGTCTTGCGTCCTGACGGACGTGCGAGTGGGCTCTTTCTGCGGCCTCCTCCTCGCTGCCCGCAACTTGTGACCTGGGCAGTCCTGACCCCAGTCTGCGCATCTTTGAAGGTTGTAACAATGGCCCTCGCGAACAAGCTCCAGCCAGCACATTCAGGCCAGGATCGCGCGCTGCGCTCGTGTCAGGCCTGCTTTCATTAGCAAATGAATGAATGCCCAGCGGTCTTTCAGTTTCTGTAATGGGTCGACCACGGACTCCGAGCAACTGTATTGCTCGAGCGCATTCATGACCAATGCGCTGACGAGTGAGATGCGCAGGCCCAGGCTCGCGAGCCTCGAAGCGATTAGCACGACCTGACCGGACCCCGACCTGGGGAGTGGTAACAATTGCCGCGAAGCTCTGGCAGTGAATGGACGTGACAAGGGCCGCTGAAGCATAGGTATCCCCGGTCTCTGGCCATTGCGAGACGAGACCGCCCACAGCCTTCCCTCTCTACCCGCGTTTCTGAAACTGTTGGAGCAGAAAGGCTGAGGATGCGAGGGCGACGACATGGAGCGATCGGCGGGCCGGAGTGCCGGAGCATTTGCGCAGAGGCCGTCGCCCTGCTGCGCGCTGGAGTGGAGTGGGTGAGAAGATGTCCCAGTGCAGCAATTCCAAGTATCGGTTACTACCGCCGCCCACCTTGCAACGTTCCCAACCCTTGCTTCCTGAGCGCCGTCTGTGCCACTGAGGCCCTCAGGCTGGAGCCGATAAAGGGGTCTGGAATAATCGCATTCCTCTGATGCTGACATGAGCGGATTGTGGACTGTGGATTGTGGATCATGGGTCATGCCGGGTGCCGAGTGCCGTGTGGAGATTGTAGATACCGGAGCTCCATTGGAGAGCAGACAAGTGGAGAGCCGCAGCGATGCCCGCCCGCGCGTTATGCTCTATGCACTAGCACTAGCGTCCGGAACGCACCACCGCATGACTGCAATGACCACATCACAAGACCGAGTCCGCAGCACGATGGCGCTATGGGGCTCTCTCTCCGCTGGAGTCACTCGGGCCCGGCTATGATGACATCGACGTCACTGCCCTCCCTGCCGCATCGGCTTCCTCCATCCTTCCTCCACTTCACTCACCACGCACTTGCATCGCGTACTCGATCCACCAGATCACTCTCGCCGCATTCAGTCAACCGAAATGCGCGCGTCGTCCTCGGCCCTCTGGGTCCTCCATGCTTTAGCATTGGCATTCACGGACACCAGTGCTGTTGCCCCCCAAGATGTCACCCCACCTCTCCAAGTCCAAGCCCCCTTCGCCCCCGCGCTTGCGCCCCACGCCGGGGCACCCGTCGCCTGGGAGCAAGCCGCTGACCGTGCGGCCAAGCTCGTCAAGGACATGACCCTCGAAGAGAAACTGAACGTGACATCCGGGCGTCTCGGACCATGCCAGGCCAACTCGGGCAGCGTTCCGCGCCTCGGCATCCCCAGCTTCTGCTACAACGACGGGCGTGAGTGTCGGCATCGGCATGCGCAGGCGGCAGGCGGCAGCGTTCGCTGGAACCAGCGCCCAGATCTGATCCGAGCCATGTTTACGTCGACCGTCCTCGCTGACCGTTCCAGCGGCCGGAATACGTCATACCGACTTTGTGACACAGTACCCGTCCCAGTTCACGACCGTGCAGTCCTTCGACCGAAGGCTCATCCAGGAATTGACCGAGCGCATCTCCGAGGAGCATGCAGCGAAGGGTGTCAACGTAGAGCTCGGGCCGGTGCGTGTCTCTTCTACCTTCGGAGCGCTGCTCCGCAAGCTTCACACCATCACACACCCCGCACCCAGCAACTCTGATGGTTACGACACTGCCGTACCCAGGCCCCCTTTCTCTGCACTGGACATTCCAGCGAAAGTGACTCTGACACTCAGCTAACCGGCGGACCCCTAGGCCGCTCGTAAGCTATTATGCTTGTTCAGGATAAGGACTGCGAGTACTGACCACACCACCAGGCCCTACACTGGCCGCAACTGGGAAGGTGAGAATGGCGTTACGCCAGATCTCATTTGACAGACACTAACCACGCCGCTCCGGCATGCAACAGCGTTCACACCGGATCCGTACCTGTCTTCCCAGATGTCCTACATCGCCATCAAGGCGACGCAATCGACGGGCTTGATCGCCTGCGCTAAGCACTACTTCCTCTACGAGCAGGGCCCGGTATGCAACGGGCCGCCGGACGGCCACGGGGGCCGCAAGGACTGTCAGGATGCGTGGTCCATGGTCGACGACAAGACGGTCAAGGAGCTGTACCTGCCGTCGTTTGCCGAGGCAGTCCGCGCCGGCGCCGGCGCCGTCATGTGCTCGTACAACCGGATCAACGACACGCCTGCGTGCCAGTCGGACGACGCGATGAACCGCATCCTGAAGGGCGAGCTGAACTTCCAGGGCTTCGTGCTGTCAGACTTTGGCGCGACGCACTCGACCGCCGAGTCGGCCAACGCCGGCATGGACCAGGAGCTGCCGCGCACGTACTGGTACGGCGACCGGTTGAAGGACGCGCTGAAGAAGGGCGACGTGAAGGGCAAGCGGCTGGACGAGATGGTGACGCGCATCCTGACGCCGTGGATTGCGCTGGGGCAGGCGGACGGGTGGCGCTCGCCGAGCTACGAGTGGTGGAACCTCGACGATACGATCGAGGTGGATGGCATGACGTTCCACAACCTGCACGAGGACAACCGCCGCCCGGACGCGAGCGACTTTGTGCGCCGCGCCGCTGAGCAGACCCACGTCCTGCTGAAGAACAAGCACGACGTGCTGCCCTTCGGCGACAAGATCCGCCGCATCGGCGTCTTCGGCTCGGACGCAGACTACCCGACCACGATCGCCGGTTGTGGCGAAGACCTCTTCTGCCCGCCCGAGCACGGTAGGTTCCGCTGGAACGGAACTGTCACGGTTGGTGGCGGGTCGGGTGCTGCGTTCGCGACCTATGTGGTTCCGCCGATTGAGGCACTCTCGATCAGGGGCCGCCAGAAGGGGCTCCGTGTTGACCAGGTGCTTCGTGACGACCCGGCGCAGTACCCCGTCATCGACAAGCTGGCGCGCAGCGTGCAGATGTGCGTCGTCAGCGTGTCCGTCTTCCTCGTCGAGGGCTGGGACCGCGACGACCTGAAGCTGGACAACAACGGCGAGGCGCTCATCAAGCGTGTTGCCGACCAGTGCGCCGGCGATGTTGTTGTTGTGATCCACGCGGGTGGGCCCGTTGTCATGGAGGAATGGGTCAGTTGATAGTAGCTGAGGCGAACTGACTGCAGATTGACCACCCGAAGGTGAAGGGCGTCATCTTCGCGGGCTACCCGGGGCAGGAGAGCGGAAACGCACTCGCGAACATCCTGTTCGGTGACGTGAGCCCCAGCGGCAAGCTGGCGTTCACGATCGCAAAGCGGGAGAAAGACTACCTCCCGGACAACATCATGCGGCACACTGTGAGCTGGAAAACGCCCTCCAAGCTAACACGCAGCCGAAGAACAAGCCGCCCAAGGTGTACTTCAAGGAGGGCGTCGCGATCGACTACAAATGGTTCGACCAGGAGGGCATCGCGCCGCGGTTCGAGTTCGGCTTCGGCCTGAGCTACTCCAAGTTCGAGCTGAGCGACCTGCGCGTGCACAAGGAGCACCGCCCTGTGCGCGACACGGTGCAGCCGACGAACGAGCGCCACAAGGGCAAGCACGACCTGTACGACACGCTGTACGTCGCGCGCGTGACAGTCACGAACACTGGCAAGCGTTTCGCGGGTGAAGTGCCCCAATTGGTACGTCCGGGTGTTTCAAACTCTCCGTTCCACGCTGACAGCAGTACATGTCCTACCCGAAGAGTGAGAAGGGCCAGCCGCCGCGGCA
The DNA here is from genome assembly GCA_023630055.1 of Trichosporon sp. PB005A. Lineage (NCBI taxonomy): Eukaryota > Fungi > Basidiomycota > Tremellomycetes > Trichosporonales > Trichosporonaceae > Trichosporon > Trichosporon sp. PB005A. The sequence goes on from JAMALZ010000019.1 coordinate 235,347, forward strand.
CCTGCGCGGCTTCGACAAGGTGTTCCTGCGCCCTGGCGAGGCGCGCGAGGTCGAGTTCGCGCTGCGCAAGAAGGACCTGGCCGTGTGGGACGTGGTCGCGCAGCAGTGGCACGTTCCCGCCGGCGAGTTCACGTTCTGGGGCGCGCACTCGTCGCGCGACCGCCCGCTGAAGCGCAAGGTCAACATCGAGCTCGAGTAGTGTAACGCTGGAACGTGCGTTCCCAGCAGCGAGGGCGGTTCCAGGAGTCTGGAGAGCAGGCTTAGCGCGGCACAGAACTCTGCAGGCAGAGTTCGGCGAGCCTAATCGTTATCAGCGCCGGGCGCAGTGATAAAGTCAGAAGTTTAGCGCAGAGTGCGCGTATGCAGCTTTGTTTGTGCGATGCGAAAAATTTTGAGCACCGTATGTTTCCACTAGCAGTTGCTGCACTGGTCTGGAGGTCCGGAGGGCTGGTAGAGTTAAGACGCAAGGGCGAGGAACAGGGCCGGCACAAGCACAAACTCTGACACAGGAACAGGCCGTAAGCTCGTCGCACACTCGACGACGGCGGCGGAGTTTCTCACAAACCTAATGCCTGATGGCCTCGTATGCCTTGCTCGCTCGTCGCAGGCTTGTCGGGTGAGCGGGCGGGTGAAAGGCCGGGCGAAGGCTTGCGGAGGCTTGCGGAGGCTTGCTCGGTGCTCGAGGATCGGGCGTAAGAGAGGAACAGCCGATAGAACACGACCGCTGCAACCCGGCGCAGCGGACCGAAGCAGTAGACGAAGTTACAAGCTCGCGTGCCTTCATCAGATACCGCTGCCTCGTCCGAGGCACGCTGAGAAGCGGGGACACGCGCGTGTGCTCGGTGTCGGTGTCGGTGTCGGGCACGCGGTGGTGTGCAGAGGTAAGCAAGCCAGGCGAGGTACGCGGCTGATCTCAGCGAGGCCAGCGGCGAGAGCGGGTAATCCAGGTTGCGCGAGTGTCAGACAGAAAGCAAACAATGCAATGCAGAGAGTATGATACAACGCAGCGCCTCGCTGCAAACAGTTGCGCGAGCCCGTTTGCCCAGCTACCGGGCGTCGCCGGCCAGCCGTGCCACGAGCCTACGCCCACACCTCGCTCGGCGACACGAGCACCTCCTTGCCGTTCTCGCGGACATACGCGCCCGCGCTGTCCTTCGGCATCGACTTGCGCATGTCGTACCCGTCGAGCTCGTCGCGCGTGGACCCGACGCCCTCCATGCCGTGGTAGTAGCTGGGGTCAGTACTTTCCATGTTTGCGCCTCTGCGTCACCCCGTTCATGCCCACAGTCCGCCGGCGGAGTACGGCAGGGGAAGGGAGGCGGCGACGGCCCGGCCTCCGGCCGGCCTATCTGCGCGGATGACTCACTCAACAACCCGCCGGTACACGCTGTACCCGAGCTTCTCGTACATGTCGATCGCGCGGCCGTTGTTGCAGCGCACGAACAGGTCGACGAAGAACGAGTCGACGCAGTCCTTGCCCGCCGCTTTTCTGTTGGCGTCCTCGGACTCCCCGCCGCTCGCCGAGGGCGCCCACCCGGCCGTCCCGTCCGACGACAGCCGCTCCAGAATCGCCATGAACACGCGCGCGAGCCCGAGCCCGCGGAATGCCGGCGAGATCGACAGCGCAGTCAGGTGCCCGTGGTGGTCCTTGTGTGGCGGGGGCGGCTCGTGTTTCGCGATCACTGCTGTCAGCTACGGCACCACCTGCAGCTGATTCCGCCTGCTTGTTCTCCGGCGCTTCTGGCTCCCTCCCTGCGCTTGCGCCGAGCGAGAAAGACAGCGAGGAGAAAGAGGACAGACAGAAATACCCACTGTAAGCGCCCACGTTTGGCTCGAACGCGCCCTGCGCCGCATAGCACAGGTCCGGCCACTGCGCGAGGTACTGCGCGTAGTACCCATTGTGGTACGTCGCTGTCCACGGGTCAGCGTTGACCGTGTGGAACTTCTGGATGTCGGTCGCCTCGAACGGGCGGATGATGGACATGGCGTCTCCGTTCTTCTTGCTGTCCTTGTGCTGAGCGGTTCCTGTCTCCGTCTGTATAGGGAATGCTCTCTTCTCTTCCAGTGCCGTCAGCGGGTCAGCTGCTCGTCGCTCGTGTCGGCCGCCGTCGTCGTCGTTGCGGTCGAGCCAGCGGAGAGCGGTGGAGGCCAGCAAATGTCGGCGCTCGGTGGAGGCAGTCACGTGACGAGATCACATCAGTGGCAAAGGAACGCGAGAGTGGAGACGCACCAGGGCGGGGACAAATCAGAAATGTCTGGAATGAACGCCGATGCGAGCGACCTGCCCCCCGCTCCCTGCTAGCCCTGCTCCCTGGCTTGCCGGCGAGATAAACAAATCAGCTTTTCATGTTCGCGCCATTACCGCTGGGACTGGGCAGCGCGACGCGACTGGGGCCACTGGGACAGACACGGACGCGACTTGCACGAACACGCCGGCCACCGATCCTTCCAACGAGCGCACACACGTTCTTCCAGTGAGCTATTCTAGTAGACCGACGAGCTGACCCCTGCTCCTCCGCCCGACCCCAGATGCCCATCCGGACCGACATGGCCAGCACCCAGCAGAACGGCGCGAACGGCGTCGTGAAGGACGCCGTCAAGGACGCACACGTCCAGGTCAAGGGCGCTGGCGGCAAGGTGCTCCCCGAGCCGTACAAGTACGCCGCGCGCGAGGCGCAGCTGACCCCAGGTCCTCCGGCGACGAGGCAAAGGACACGCTCGCGTTCCTGCACATGCTGCAGCAGCTCAAGCTCGAGAAGCGCTCCGGGTGGATCCGGGAGGGCGTCAAGCAGGCTGAGTCGTGAGTCCCCCCCCCCCCTCCCCCTGCGCCCCTCACAGCAGTCTCCCCGGAGTCGCTGTGCACAACCTAGCCCTAGCTTGACGTGCGCTGAAGACCAAGCTGACGCCAGCATCTCGGACCACATGTGCCGCATGGCGCTGATGGCCATGATGGTGCCGTCGACGCCCGAGCGGCCGCTCGACATCGCGCGCTGCGTCCAGATGTGCCTCGTGCACGACCTGGCCGAAGCGTACGTCGGCGACATCACGCCCGTCGAGGGCGTGCCAGCGAGCGTGAAGCACGAGCTTGAGGAAAAGGCCATGAGCGCGTTCCTCGACGAGATGCTCGGCGGGCCCTCGAACGCGCAGGCGCGCGAGCGCTTCCGCGCCCTCTGGGAGGAGTACGAGGCGCGCGAGACGCCAGAGAGCAAGCTCGTCAAGGACCTCGACCGCCTCGAGCTCGTCCTCCAGGGCGTCGAGTATGAGCGGGGTGAGTTGAAAGCGGAGGGGACATGCTGACGGCCAGCCGATCCCGAGATCCGGTCCCTCGGCACCTTCTACACTGGCTCTATTCGTGAGTGTCCTGATGAGCTGCGGTCCTTAGCTCTGTGCAAGCTAACACCCAGCCCACCTTGAGCACCCGTCTGTCCGCGGATGGGCCGAGTCGGTCATGGCCGAGCGCAAGCAGTTGTGGGAGGAGCGGGGGCGCGGAGACGAGGAGCAGGCCCAGCTCGGCGGCGTCAAGGTTGGCGAGATCGCGGACGCCAAGGCGGCGAAGGCTCAGGACGAGAGCAGGTAGAGAGCGGTAGAGCGTAGACGATCTGTAACACCATCGCATGGCATCGCATAGACTATAGCTTTGTCCCGAGTTGCTACAGAGGCAGGCCGCTAACATTTCACTGACCACGTCCTCCCGAAGGGACGTCACCAGCGCGAACCATCAAACAACTGTCCCGCTTGTGAATCTTTCTATCAATGCATGATACTGTACATACAAATATGGCAATGAGGGTAGTGGAAGGGGACATTATGTGGGAAGGGCAATGTAATGGAGCAAACATGGGACGCCTTCGGCATTAGGGGGTGCGTCGTGATCACGATCACAAGTGCAGGTGACTCCTGCCCTGGCTCTTGTCCTTGCGGGCTCTCTAAGCTCCGCCGGAAGAGACAAACATGAGATCAGTGAACTTGTTCCACGCGTCCTTGTTGCTACCAAGTTCACGTCCGAGATCGATCCAGCGCTTGATGGTCAGATCCTTCAGCGGGAACGGCGTGATGCCCTTGAGCTCCTTCCACAGCTTGCTCTCAGCCTCGGAAGAGTCATCACTCTTTCCGCCCGATTCGAGGACAGGGTCGTAGCCAGGCAGCATGTGGTAGGGGACAGGAGGGGGCTGCGACGGCTGCTCGCCAGAGAGGCTGGGCGGCGCGAGCTTCTTCGCGTGGAACGTCGAGTACTCGATCTTGAACTCGGGCGGCTCGTGGCTGTTCTCGATGTCGGGCAGGTAGAACTGGGTGAAGCCAAGGAGCGAGAGGCCGGTGTTCATGCGCGACGGCGACTGGGGGGACGAGTACCGAGGCTTGCGCTTGAAGACACAGTGCGGCTTGTCCTCGTTCTCGGGCCGCTTGCAGTCGTTCTTCTTCTTCTTGCCGCCCTTCTTGCCCTTCTTCTTCTTCAGGTAACCTTCCTCGTCAAACTCGAGAACAACAGCCGTGTCGTCATCCTCCTCATCGTCGAACTCCTCGTCGTCCTCGTCCTGAGGGAGCTTGGAGACGGGGCTGCGGAGGCTGACGTCGGGGTCGAGCGTGACACCAGAGATGTTGTAGGAGAAGACACGGGCAGCGGGGAGGTAGGCGGGGACGATGGACGGGGCAACGTTGACGACGGCGTAGTCCTTCTGCTTGATCTTCGGCTGCTCAGGAAGGCCGCCGAACGAGTCCATGAGCGACTCCTTCAGGCGGTCGCCCTTCTTGCTGAAGGCAGAGAAGCGGTCGTAGTTGGGGAGGTGGTCGCCATGGAGGAGCTCGGGGCCAGAGAACGTCTTGACGCCGTGGCGCGGGTCCGACTGCTCGAGGCGGCCCGTGCCGTTCAGCACGCCGGTGATGGCAAAGTCGTTCGCGCCCTTGGACTCGAGAGCAGAGATGTCCATGAAGAAGAAGTGATCGATGTTCATGTGGCCGTAGAGGTGGCTGACGATCGTGTCCTGGTAGCGAAGCGAGAGGTCACCGTAGCGGAGGTCTGACCGTCAGGAACACTGAGTGATGGGCGGGGAAAGGGAAGGTTACTCACAGCAGTTGTCGTAGTAGAGTCCCTCGTGAGGAGGAACATGGCCGATCAGGTAGACCTGCATCCCGCGCTCGCGGAAGTTGTCGAGCTGGACCTCGAGCCAGTCCATCTGGAGCGCGCCGGGGTCCGAGGAACGATCGCGGCAGCCGTCGACAGCTGGGTCACGTCAGCCACCCGCTGTCTCACGTGAGACAAAGTCAGTGGTTACTCACCAGAGTTGGACTCGAACCAATACATCGTGTTGAGCGAGATGACAGCGAGCTGGTCAGGAATGACCTCGACGGAGAAGTAGGCGCCACGCTCGAAGACGTGGTGCTGCTCCTCGGGGATCCAGGTCTTCCAGATGCTGTGTGCGCGTCAGTTACCACACTGCGGATAAAGGGGGCGATAAGGAAGGCAGGAACCGAACAAGGCGGACCGAGGTAGACAATAATGACTCACCGCAAGAGCTCCTCGGTGACACGGTTAGGACCGGGCAGAATAATGTTGTGCGGCCAGATGTCGTTGTTACCCATGGTAGGGATAATCGGGACATGCTTGCCAAAGGTGTCGATCATCTTCTTGGCCATCTGCCGGTTCAGGTCGAAGATCTCCTTGGGCGATCGGGGAAGGTTGCGGTCGCTGTCATGGCTGAGGAATACGTTAGCACGTGCGTTCGTGTAAACAAAATGGTTAGAGTTTGAAAGAGGAAAGACTCACCGGGCACTGTCTCCAGTCCAGACAACAAAGTCGATCTCGTCGACCCATTCCTTCTTGAGCCAGTCAAAGGTCAGGTCGATGAGGGCGGGGGGCGAGTCGCAGTCCCTGCGCGAGTCAGCGGGGCGGGCCTTCCTCATGCGGTGAAGAAGCATAAACTCACGAAAGAATGTTGCCGTACTTGCCGGCGACGTCAGACTTGCGGTAGTGACGCGAGGAAGAGTCGACGCCCGTCGAGTTGAAGAAGTCTTCCCCGGCGTCATACTCAATGTCCTCATCACGCTCGTCGCCGTAGAAGTCGAGGCGACGCTTCCACTTGCCCTTGGCAGAGCCGCTGTGGGGCTTCTCTCCGGGACGGAGGTGGCAGGAGGAGCCAAAGGTGGCGCCTTCCTTGTAGAAGGGGTCGGGATGGAGGTCGGTTATGTGGAGGAAGCGCCCCTTGAGTTCTGGTAGCGTCAGCACGAGGCATGCTCACACGGGGTACGTGGGTGTGTGAAAGGACAGGTGGGGTAGGGAAGGTTGGGGAGACGTGATTACGTCTTCCTCGGTCGGCACTCACCTCGCTTCTTGCTCAGCGCGACCGCTGGCCGGTCGACAGCGTCGGCGGAGAAGGGGGTTTGGACATCGTGGAGGCCGACAACTTGGGTGGCCAAGGAGAGGATGGAAAGCACAGTCGCAGTGTGCATGGGTGGTGGCAAGACAAGACGGGGGAACAGACGAGGGGAATAGGTTTGAGGGGAAAAGAGGGCGAGGCAGACGATGATATAGCTATGGCTAGGCGATGGCGACGGCGGACAGGCAGACAGTCACTTGGCCACTGAGTGGGACGTCACGGAGGTCGCGGCTGCCGGAGCTAGTGGTGGTGCACGCTGGCGCTAGCGGTGTCACAGGATGAGCGCGTGTTGCGCGTGTTTGGCGTCTGGGACAGGGGGAAGCAGGGAACACGGCTCGCTGGTCGCAGGTTGGCGGCTGGCGGCTGGCGGCGGCGGTGGTGGTGGTGGTGGTGCTGTGCGGCGAGCTGCGCTGCCGATAGTGAAGCCGGTGCAAGTGGGACAGCCGGTTGCTGGTGCAGGGGGCAGTGGAAGAAAGCTCGCGTGAGCCGGAGGCGCACTGTCTGGTGCTAGACGCGGGGCTGATGGCAGGAGCGGAGAGCCGTGGGGTAGTGATCGATCGACCTAGCGGTGCAAGATGTCTGACTTGACGCGTCGAAAATCCCTCACGAGATAAGCTAAGGCCTAACGTTGGAGTGAGTGGTCGAGGAGCGAAGAGAAGCCGAGTTGCCGGTGGTCACTGGCGCGATGCTGGCTGATTCGCTTGCTGCGATGGCGTCCGAGAACAGGCGAATCAGGACGAGGGAGGCTGGGCGGTCCAGGGAACAGGGAGCAGGCGAGCAGGCCGTGGGCTGAGAGAGCGTCGGCGGGCGGCGATGCGATGGGACGGCGGTGTGGGATGTGAGACAGGCAGCGAGGACGATGGACGAGTCGTGATCACGGGTGCAGGGCAGAGCTGCGAGGCAGTAACGGGGTGTGTTGTATGACGTCGGGGCGCACAGAGGTGTCGAGCAAAAAGCGGACTAGTCGGACTAGCGCAGTGTGTGAGTGGGTGCTGTCGTCGACGGACGATGATGGAAGATGAGAGAGACAAGCGGCGCCGATGCGATGCCTCTGTCTCAGCGTTCTGTTTCACGGGCCAAGCCTGAGTCTGATTACGAACGTGCAAAACGTGGGTCGGCTCGCTCGCTCGGTCACTCCTGCGGGCTTGCCGCCAACTCAACCGACTTGACCACCGAGCCGCCGCAACCGCGCAACCGTATCGACCGAACTCTCTCTCGCGAGACCACGCAACTCTCCCCTGCTGGCACATTCTGAGCCCCACACATCCGCCGGCCGCCAAGCAATGGATGAACGCCTGAATTGCATGCATCGCCGTTCCACCAGTGAGCAGAGCGTGACGTATCAGCCCGATTGGTAGCCCCGCCATGCGACGCTAATCGCCAGCATTAATGGGCTATTTTTTGACCGTTAGCCCGTTCCTAAAGACCGCAGAATCCAGCGGTACCCACACACCCAGCACGCGCAGCGGCCAGCGGCCCTTGTGCAGCAGGCAGCAGGCGCAGGCTCCAGCGCTGGGCCGCCGTTCCTCGCCCCGAAAGTCTGGGGCGCCTGGCTCAGGCTCAGAGCCGTGTCCCTCTGACTGGAACCAGGTCACGTGTCGCCTTAGCTTCGCCGAGGTTCTTAGGCGCCTGTCACTATCTTCGCCGCCTATCACTCACGCGGGCCACGCTGGGTGTCACGCTAGGCGTCCGAAATATTTCGCGCATATCGTCACCGGCTCAGAATTTAGGTCAACATCCTCCACCGGGCTGCAACCATCCGTCCAGCTACCCACCATGGTGAGTTGCGGCGCCGCCAACCATGCGTCGATGCTAACAGTCGCAGCTCAGGAGACAGTCCCGCGAACGACGAGAGTACCTCTTCAAGAAGAGCCATGAGGCGCAGGAGCGCGCCGTCTTTGACCGCAAGCAGCGCCTCAAGGATGCGCTCGCCAGTGGCAAGGCTCTGCCGAACGAGCTCAAGGCGGACGCGCGCGCCATGGGCAAGGACCTTGCGCTCGACGAGGCCCAGACCGGTCAGTGCCATGGCGGCATTTGTGCTCTGTGGAGCCAGTCTGCTGCGCAGCCCCGCCCGCCGACACAGAGAAGCTGACGACGCAGAGATGCGCTCACATGTCGACGACGAGTACGCAAAGGTCGGCACGTACGACCCCAAGGTCGTCGTCACAACGAGCCGTGATCCGTCGTCGCGCCTCACTCAGTTCGCGAAGGTATGCTCCCGAACATGACACCGGCCATCACATGTCTGAGTGACTGACTGACCCCCAGGAACTCCGCCTCTGCTTCCCAAACGCCATCCGTCTTAACCGTGGTAACACCGTCATGAAGGATCTCGTCCAGACCTGCCTCTCCCAGGGCGTGACAGACCTCGTGCTCGTTCACGAACACCGCGGCGTTCCGGACGCCATGATCGTCAGCCATTTGCCCCACGGCCCCACACTCAGCATGACCCTCAACAATGTCACCCTCCGCCATGATGTCGCCACCTCGGACTCGACCGTGTCCGAGCAGTACCCCCATCTTATCATGGACGGTTTCACGACGCGTCTGGGAGAGCGAGTCGCCAGCATCCTCAAGGCGCTGTTCCCGGTCCCGAAAGACGACGCGAAGCGAGTCATGACGTTCGCCAACCAGAACGACTTCATTTCTTTCCGCCACCACGTCTTCGCCAAGACGTCCCACAAGGATGTGCAGCTTGCCGAGGTCGGCCCCCGGTTTGAAGCCAAGCGTGCGTTATATTTTGCCAGCACTTACTGACTCCACTAGCCTATGAGATCCGCCAGGGCACCGTCGACCAGACTGAGGCCGACGTCGAGTGGCTCCTCAGGCCGTACATGCGCACGTCGAAGAAACGCAACCAACTCTAGATCGCTTCCGGCTACGAGACAAACTTGTTGTACAGTATTTGCATGGACTACTACTATTGTGCGTCTGCATGTTTGACTATGACATTCCTCTTCGCGGGCTCGACAGCGCGGTGGAATACAGTGCGGATTAGGCTTGCAACACGGACTCGTTGATCGGTTTGATGGTTGACAGGTGGGTGGAATCTGATTGAGGCGCAGTGTTGTGATTACAGAGAATATCGAAGGGATTGAACGTTGGATGCGGAAGGGAAGCTTGACGGGGCTGCTGTGCGCGAGTGGGAATGGAGAGGTGCGGTGCTCAGGCGCGGCGAGCCGGAGTGTTGATGATACCGCTGAGCGGCGTCAGCCGCTGTTAACACATTGTGACTTACAGGCTACGCAGTAGCTCGTTTCCACTCTGCGAGTTGCGCAGTGTGGTTTGGTACTGGCGACAGGTGTTATGCACGCGGCTCATCAGATTGCGCTCCCCAGGAGGCACCTGGCGGAGGACGCTCTCTGGTCCGTCAGAACGGTGGCCCGGACAAACTCGACTCACGAAGGTGCCCACGGCCAACAGAAGAGTTCGCCACGGCGACTAGAGCGGGCGTGCGGCTGCAGCCATCAGCTTCATGTTAGGCAAGAGCAGCTTACCCCTCCTTTTGAGAGCACAGCCCCTCAATGTACTTGACGATGTTGTTGCGCTGAAGGATACGGCTCGAGCTGAGAACGAACTCAACGAACTGGACACCGTGGTGGTTTGTGGCGAGGGGAGGATAGGCGGTGAGAATTGCATGGGAGACCCCCTTGATCATAGGCTCGTGGAGGTTTAGAAGCTTGTTGACAACGAAGCTGGGTGTCAAGCACTAGCAATAACCGTCGTACTTACTGCCCATATTGACTATTCGCGACAGTTGAGATATCATCAAGAATCTTTCGAGGGTGAGTCTGGGCTGAGACTGCCGAACTCACTTCTTTAAAACAAGCATCCTGAAGCGATCAGATATGTTATCTCGCAGGCACTCACAATCAGATCTTGGTTCGCACAGCCTTCGAAGATTTGTTGAACAGAGATAGACCCGTTCTGGAGTGAGTGAACATTAGACCAAGCGACCAACCTCGTTGGACACGGAAAGGTCAGCCCAGCGACCACTCATGTCGTCTTTGATCCTGGAGAGCGTCAGTACCGGAGATGTCTAGGGCGGCACTCACTTGGTGAAAATATGAGACTCGTTGGAACTGCGGCACTTTCCCAGATACTACCGGTCAGTGACGTGAGAGGATTGCAACTTACAGGGCGCCAGACCTTGCGAGCTCCCGTCTGCATGGACTCAAAGATTCCATACTTGATAAGGGCGTCCGAGATGAGACCCTGGTTGCTGTCAGTTCGTGATCGGGGGTTTTCGCATACCTCCAGCTCCTTGATACCAACAGCCTTGACGAGAACGTGAGCGCCGAACTTGTTGTTGGCGATCGACACGACGTCGTCTCTGCGTCGGTCAGCGAGTGTGGCGTGACTAACTCACTGGATGACCTTGATGAAGCCGATGCGGTCTTCGGTGGTACCCTTCTCAAGCAGCTGCTGACAGAGATAGTTGCCGTTGGAGGTAAAGCACAAAGCCTTGGCCCACTCAAGGATGACATTGATGAGGTGCTGAGTGATGTGCGTGGATCTCGACTGACCAAGGCGACCCTGGTCATCAGCCGGAGGGAACAGGCAGGCAGCAGGGCGGGGGTACTCACTCCGAGGGCATTGGCTGCCATCTTGAGAGTCGCTCTAAACGTGGGTCAAGGACGTCCAGTTCGATTCACTTACGCCTGGGAGTTGCTCCGTGGCTCCTGATGGGCGATGGTCCAAACAAGGGGTCTGATGAGGTCGTACTCGCTGCGAGGATCCATGCGCAGGTAGTCGAGCTTGCCACTCAGGATCAGGTCGACGATCATCTGGGAGGGGCGATAGGTAGTGGCCTGCCATAAGCTTGGCTGGGGCAGGAGCACTCACCTCTGAAGGCGGTAGCACAATTCCAGGCTCGAAGCTTGCCGGCATCGGGTCAACGGCGGCAAGACTGCCAGGAGGGAAGGCAGTTTCGGTAGGAGATACACCCATGTCGAAAGTACCAGTAGACTTCGGCGAGGGGGTAAGACTGAAGCGGCGTTCAGTGAGCTGGGGTCAGCTGGAGAGGTGTCGACAGTCTTACGAGAGTGGTAAGATGCTGGACCTCGGACGACAAGCGACTGTTGTCTGCAATCGCCATGTTCTTCTCGATCTGGAGGTGATCGACGCGCTCCTGGAGGAGGCGGATCTGTGAGTCTTTCTGCCTATTAGATGTGGCTGCAGACGATGCACTCACATCATCTCCTGGGACTAGGCTCGTCGGGCTGTATGACATGTGAGGACTGCTGGACATGCCGGTTGACCAGATGCCGCCACTGATACCGGGAAGGAACGGTGTTGCTCTGGCGACGGAGACCGGCTCAGGTCTCGCCTGAGCAGCAATCGGACGCGTCTGCTGCGTGTAAGCTACGCCGAGAGGATAGCAGACTTGGCCACTCACCAGCTCGCGACAGCCGTTTGAGGGTGGCGAGTCCGGGGAAGACGAGGAGCCATCGGCCGCAGGGGCTACATTGATGCCCCATGGGTTCACTCCGGTGCGCCACCGCTCCTTGTGGGCAGCGGGGCCAATAGGGGGCTGGCCGAAGTCGCTGCCGAAAGAGAATACGCTGGTTTGAGAGGAATTGGAGGGACGACGGGAGACGTCTGTGATGAAACGGAAGGGCGGAGGGGGAGGGGTGTCGGCAGGAACGGTATCGGACGTCATGTTGCAGAGGGAAGGCGTTGTGAGCCTGCTGTGTGCTGGCGTGGGGTGAATTACGATGTAAGGTAGGGTGAGTGGATGAGAAAGGGCGTTGCTGTAACGAGGAAGTAGAAGAAGAATGAAGTAGAGCAGAGAAGGAGTGTGCTGCTTTAGTGTGACTCAGGATCACGTCGGGCAGAGGTACGAGTGGTGTGGTAGAGAGAGCAGCTGAAGGAAGGAAGGCAAGTTAGTTGCAGGTAGAGCTCTCGGGGGGTTGGGGATGTAAGCAGTCGTGAGATCTCTAAGTCTGCGACGGCTGCGTGTGCTGCGTTAGCAACCCAAGTGGGTGAGCTGCAACTAGTGAGGGTCGCGGCCGGCGATGGGATTGGCGGCGTGAAGCCCAGAGGGAGCCTGGCAGCGCTGCATTCGGCGCTAGATGCTGCGGCGCAGGCGTGGGTGCGGCATTTGATCCACCGGTCCACATGACCTCCTGCGAGGCCCCGAGATGCGTCTCCGCCGCAAGCATGACTGTGAATGCGGGGCAAGCCTCCTCCCCCGCCGCAGTAGAGCGAGTTGCCCAGTGACTTTGATCGAAGGAAGACGACGCGCGCGTAGTCTGGTAATGTAAGTCAGGCGCGTCATGAGCGGCACAGGGACTCCACGTGTGGAGTTTTACGTAATACAACCCGAGGGCAGGAGGGGAGACGGAATCAATCACACTCACTCCGTGTCCGACGAACTGTCAAAGACGTCCCCGCTCATTGGGCTGCGACCATTCTCAGCGACCTCACCACCTCCAAGACAACACTAGACACGATGGCCGACCTCGACTACAGACCGAGCGTGGAGGAGTACGGAAGTGAGTATTTGGAGCTACTCCGGCGTCCTGCGCCCGACTGCGCTTCGCTCGGAGTTAGACCACGGAGAGATGCCGTTGCTGACCTCGAATCACTTTCCTCGGACAACCTATGCTCTCACGGTATCATCTTCGACTGCGATATTGTTGCTCGACTGCTCGAAACTGTTGCGAACGACTGTGAACGTTTTGCGAATGTCCTGTGCCGAATGAACGCTCCTCCATCATGCGCGTGTCCCTCGATCTTACGCTCCGCTTGTGACCGCGTGTTCGATCAACAGAGACCCTCAAGGGCCGTGAGGACCACATCCGGGAGTCCTGGATCCGATGCATGGAGGCTCGCATCGTCCGTGAGAACCTCCAAAAGTGCTACTACTTCGAGGGTGTCAACCACTACGCCAACTGCAAGGACCTCGCCGACAAGTACAGCAAGATGATCCGTGACAACAAGGTGAGTGAGCCGTCCGCGAAGATGACTAACGGCAGGTCTCTGGCTACAAGGTCATCGACGAGGAGTAGAAGCTGTAAACCATGCATAAAAGATTCTGGATAATCATACGGAAACTTAAGATCTTAGGAGGTCAGGGGGTGAGCACACCGCTCACGTAGGAGACGCTGGAGTCGCGGCCGCTCGTGCACTGCGAGCTCTGCTCGTAGCGGACAAAGTTGAAACGGACGCTATCGGCCTCGGCTTTGCCGGAGTACTCGTACTGCAGGAGGCTGAGCAGGACGGTGATGGGATTGCGCCCACAAATGGTATTCTGAAGTGGTCAGCTGGTCATTCAAACGAGGAAGCTGAGCCGGATTGCCGTGCCCTATGAACGGCATAATATATGCTCACCTTTGTGCGTGCCAGGTATGCTTCCCACTCATCGACAGCGCCGCTCCTCGCCGGGGCGCGAAGGAGGTCCATTCCCTCGTGGTCCATGTACTGGATCGACTTCCAGATAGGCACGTCGCCGGAGCTCTGGCCCGCGTACTTCTTGACGAGCTCAGGCGTCGACGAGCTCTGAGGGGTTGAGCTCGCTGGAACAGGAGGAACAGGGTTAGGAGGATCAGGAGCACGAGGGTAGTACGGGGTGCAAGAGAAGCGCGATCCCCTATCGGTCAGTTACAGCTAAGGAATGGTGGATCGTACCAATGACAGAAGTCCGAGGAGACAATGAAGAACGTCTCGTCGTCATTCCAGTACTTGGAGAGGGCAGCGGAGATCGCCTTCATCTTGTCGTCCCTCGGGTGCCCGACGAGGAGTGGAACGAGCTTGACGTCGCGCCTATACATTAGCTCATCCGAGTTGGAGGACCTGTAAGGCACCCACTTGCCGAAGATCTGGCGGATATAGGGCAGATGCATCTCGAGCGAGTGCTCGTCCTCGTCGACGCTGCTCTTCATGTCCGAGAACAGGCGTGACTTGCGGAGCTCGGTAATGGCTGGGCGAGATCAGCGTTCTGTGTGCGTCTGTGCCTGGCGGCATGGCGTACCTTCCAGATCCAGGGGGACGTCTCCGATGGGCGTCTCATACGATGCGAACCTGCTGAGAGCGATCCCCGAGAGGTAGACATGGTGACTGGGGCCAAGGAGGATAACGCGCTTGCTGAGATAGTTAGCGCCGAGCACGCACTCTCGCGACTTACATCTTGTCGACAGGCACAGCCGCGTACGCCCACGCTGCCGCCGGCCCGGAGTAGGAGAAGCCGGCATGCCTGAGGTTAGTCCGGACATCGAAGGGCTGCTCACGGAGCAATGATGGCCTTAGCCTCCTTCACCGGGGGGTTGAACGGGGGGCTGCTGAGCGGATGCACCTTGTCGAGGTAGCCCGACAGCTCGGCGGAGAGCCGTGAGCCTGAGGTCAGTCGGTGGCAACGTCATAGGGCTCGGCGGTATTCACCGTTGTCCGTGTACCAGCTCCCGGCGTGCGAGGCCTCGCGTACTCTGGAACAGTTAGTCCAAACAGGCGTCTCAGCAATTGCTCACCCCGACATGCTTGTCGTGACAGCTGAAAGAGATTGCAATGATGAAAGAGCGGCTGACAGGGCTGATAGTGGGAACGCACACATGCAGCGGATGCAACCGACCTGTGGGGCACCAGCGTGATCGGCAGCCCAACAGTGACCCTTATGTCAAATGATGCATGTTGTCACTACAATCACTGGGCTACAAAACCAGCTACATTAACGGCGCCTGGGAGGCGTGTCGTCATCGTATCTTCTACGAGGCGGAGGGGAGTCATCGCGGCGACGCGGCGGAGGAGGGCTGTCGTCACGGCGGCGGGGCGGAGGACTGTCCTCCCGGCGACGAGGAGGGGGGCGAGGGGGACTGTCATCGCGACGGCGAGGAGAAGGGCTGTCACGACGGCGGCGAGGAGGTGTTACGCTGTCCCGGCGGCGAGGAGGGCTGTCGTCGCGGCGACGCGGAGGGGTTGAGTCCTTGCGACGGCGCCCGGGACTCGGGCTGGGCGAGTCCGAGTACCGCTTTCGACGAGGGGGCGAACGGTCAGAGGCGTCCGAGTAACGTCTGCGGGGAGGGGGGGACCTCGAGTCGTCCGAGCTGTATCTCCGCCGACGAGGAGAGGGCGAGCGCGAGTCGTCCGAGCTGTATCGTCGGCGACGCGGGGACGGCGACCTGGAGTCGTCGGAGCTGTAGCGGCGGCGACGCGGCGGCGACCGCGAATCGCTGGAGTAGCGCCTGCGGCGACGGTAACGTGAATCATCAGATGAGTAGTCGGAGCTGGAAAGCTCGCTCTCCGAACTCGAAAGTTCCGACGAGTCGCTGTCCGAGCTGTCCTGGGCGGCGGCCCGCTGCTCGGCCAGCAGCTTCGGGGCATTCTGCAGCCACTCGCGCATGTCTTCCGTCACAGCGCCGAGGCCAATCTGGGTGAAGTAGTTGATCGAGAAGCGGGTGTTGCGGGGGTTGTCGGTGGGGAACATGCCAGCGAAGGCCGGCTGAAGGTCCGGGAACCTGAGCCGCTCGACGAGCTTCTTCAGGCCCAGCTCTTCCTTCACCTCCGTAAAGGCGATCTTCACGAAGATACGCGACGAGGACGTCGTCTCCTCCTCATTCATGTGAACAACATGCAAGACCGCCCAAGAGATAGCGTCAGACGCCAGCAGGTGGCCGAAGAAACGGGCGATGTTTCGGAGCTTGTTGGTCTCGTATCGGTGAATGGTGTCGTAGTACCGCTGGAACGCATCCTGGAACAGATCGGTCCAAATGCGGTTCAGCTTGGCAAAACGCTCGCCGATTGAACCAAAGAAGGCCTTGTAGGTACGTTCCTGAGAGCAACACTCGATAATCATGTTGACCAGCTCGACCTCGCGACCCTCCGGAATGTTCACCTTGAGCAGCTTGTGGACAGCTTCCTCGAAGTTCAGCGAGTTCATGATCGTCAAATAGATCGTTCGTCGGAGGTTAACCAGGTTCGTCTCTGTCATGTCCGTAATACCCTCCTTCTCGGGCGCAACATCGTCCTCCGATTCCGAATCCGACTCGTAATCGCTTCCGCTGCCGGAATCCTCGTCGTCCGAATCACCAAGGATCTCGCGCTTGATCTCGTTGTACCGCTCCTCGTTCTCCAAAAAGTTCGGGTCAACCTTGAACAGATTGAGACCCTCCTGGACCTTCAGCTCGTCGTCGAGCGAGATCCTGTGCGTGATCTGCTCCTCTTCCTCCACGAGATCGAGGCCCTCAGGGATCATCGGGTTGTCCTTGTACTTGTCTTTGCGCACCTGGAAGAGCACCTCGATCATGTACTGGCAACGTTTCGAGATGGCACCCTCGTGAAGAACGGCACGGAAGCGCTCGAACACCATTGTGTTGGCACGAGGCGAGTTCTCGGAGAGGAAGAGACCAACTTCACGCATGAAGCTGACCGCCACCTCAACTGAATCGTCTGTCGGGCGCTCGAGACACAGCAGGAGGATCTGAAGCGCGACAATCTCGTGGGCAACATACTGGTTCACGAGGTGAGCAATGAACGTCGACGTCGCGTTGCACACATTCTTGTCGTTGCGCTTGTACGCTCGGCGGAACTGGGCGATGAGGCGAGTGAGAACGAGCTCTCCGACCTGGGGCAGCTTCGTGTTCACGATGGCGACCAGAGCAGCGAAGATGGGCGTGAACGGCAGGGAAGCAGCCTGCGCGCGCATGACACTGCGCGCAAACAGACCCTTTCCACGGATCAGGTTCTCGCCGAACAGCTCGGGCACGACGTGCTTGATGTTGGTGATGTTGACCTTGTTGATCATACCGTTGATGCTCTTGCGAAGCGCATCCCACGACATACGCTGGTACTCGGGGCTCGTCTTGTCCTTGCTAGCCTGCTCCTGCATCGCCCTCAGGCGTGCCGGCGGGATATAGGCTCCTCCTGACCGGGAGCCAAGCAGACGTGCGAACTCGGCACGCGCGTCGGCGCTCGGCGCGGCAGCCACGGTGCCGTTTCCGTTCTCGCCGCCATCCTTGGTCTCACTGCGACGGGGCGGCTCGTCTTCCGGGGACCTATCCCTACGACGCCTCGCGGGCGGCGAGGGCGATCGAGCACGCGGAGAAGCAGAAGGAGACCTGTCATTGTCAGTTCTGTTTATGGAATCGGCTGTCGGGTCGCGCTTACCTCTTGCGCTTCGAGGTCTCCGGAGACGGACTGCGCGAGTCGACGCTCGGCGAGCGGGATGTTGAGCGGGGCATACCAGCAACCTGTGTTCGTGGATGATGGAGCTCCCGCCTTTTGAGGTGAGATGGAAAGAGATCAGTCTGCTGCTCTAGTTGAGCCGCACGCCGCGAAGGGGAATCCAGAGCTGTGGGCGGCAAATTCTTACGTGTCAAATGGTCGGGGTGATACGGCCGGGCGGGGCCCCCAACCCTGGCTGTTGACGCGTATCGCCACGGGGTGATCGACGTGCGACGGCGTCTGTCTTCCTCCATCTCTCTTTCTGAAACCTTAACCACAGCGTCAAAGATGTCCAAGCCCCAGGACAGCAGTGCCCTCTTCGCGGCCATTCGCGAGGCCGCCGACAAGTACCCCAAGCCCGACGGCGTCACGTTCGGCTACGGCACGGCCGGCTTCCGCACTCTGTGAGCTCCCAGTGTAAACAAGCGATGCGTCTCGCTGACCGTCGAAGCGGATCGAAGCTGCCGTCCGTCCTGCTCCGTGTCGCGCTCCTCGCGGTGCTTCGCTCGCAGCGCCTGAACGGCCTCACCATCGGTGTCATGGTGACGGCGTCGCACAACCCGGAGCCTGTGAGTCGCCTGCACACTGTGCATGCTCCGCTGCACGTGCACCGCCTATTTCGCAGCTGACAAGCAGGACAACGGCGTCAAGCTCGTCGACCCCGCTGGAGAGATGCTCGAGCAGTCGTGGGAGGCGTACGCTACGCTGCTCGCGAACTGCTCGACGACTGACGAGCTCATCGCCGGGTACAAGCAGATCGCCGAGTCGCTGCACATCAACGTGACTGCGCCTGCCTCGGTCGTGTACGCGATGGACACGCGTCCCTCCGGACCCGAGCTCGTCACCGCCTTGCAGACCGGCCTCGAGGCGTACGGCGACATTGTCAAGACGACCAACCTCGGCGTCCAGACGACGCCGATCCTGCACTACGTCGTCAAGGCGGTCAACGACAAGACGGGCGAGTATGGCACGCCGACTGTCGAGGGGTACTACGAGAAGCTCGCGACCGCGTTCAAGACTCTGATCGGCAACCGCAAGCTGCAGCCGCTGTACGTTGACTGCGCGAACGGCGTCGGTGCGATCGCGCTGCAGGACTTTGCGAAGCATTGCGACGTGCTGCCGTTCAAGGCGCTGAACACGGACATCGACAAGGCGGGCGCGCTCAACTACCAGTGCGGGGCGGACTACGTGAAGACGAAGCAGGCGCTGCCGCCCTCGGTCGCCGAGGCGGGCATCCTGGCCAAGCCGGACACGCGCGCGGCGAGCTTTGACGGCGACGCGGACCGCATCGTGTACTACTACCTGCGTGACGGCAAGACGTTCCGGCTGCTGGACGGTGACAAGATTGCGGTGCTGTCTGCGCTCTTCATCGGGGACCTGGTGAACCGGGCCAAGCTCGGGGACAAGATCCAGGTCGGCGTCGTGCAGACGGCGTACGCGAACGGCTCGTCGACCAAGTTCATCAAGTCGCGCAACATCCCCGTGACGTGCACGCCGACGGGCGTCAAGCACCTGCACCACGCGGCGCAGCGCTACGACGTGGGCGTCTACTTCGAGGCGAACGGGCACGGCACGGTGTTGTTCTCGCCCGAGGCGGTCGCGACGCTCAAGGCGGCCGAGCCGTCGTCGCCCGACGAGGCCAACGCGATCAAGTACCTGCTGGCGCTGGGCGACCTGATCAACCAGGCGGTGGGCGACGCGCTGTCGGACCTGCTGCTCGTCGAGGTCGTCCTCGCCTACCGCGGCTTCACGGCGACCGAGTGGGACGCGAGCTACGAGGACCTGCCCAACCGCCTCGTCAAGGTCGAGGTCCCCGACCGCTCCATCTTCACGACGACCGACGCCGAGCGCAAGCTCACGTCCCCCGTCGGCCTCCAGGCCCGCATCGACGAGGCCTGCAAGAAGGTCGACCTCGGCCGCTCCTTCGTCCGCCCGTCCGGCACCGAGGACTGCGTCCGCGTCTACGCCGAGGCCGGCTCCACCTCGGCCGCCGACGGGCTCGCAGTCACCGTCTCCGACCTCGTCAAGGAGGCCGCGGCCAACGTCGCCGCGAAGGCTGCCTAGGGACGCACCGCTGGCGTCGTGCGTGAGTGAATCAGTGCCGCGGCTACAATAGATAGAACGGGCCGGGCCCTCCCTCATAAGTTACAGTCGCATGAAGGTCTCTTCTCCGGGCATGGAAGCAGCGGTAGCATAGTGGCAGCAATATACAGTAGATGGAAACAGGAACAGACGGGATCGGTGGTGCTACATGTGGACAAGTGTTCAGTCGGCCGGGTGGGGGCGATAATAGTCGGTGTTCTGGGTAGGCAGGGGTGGTGAGGCGCTCGACGTGCTCGTCGACGGCTGGCTCGTGCTGGAAGAAGCCGAGGTCTGGCTTGCGGCTGTGGACGAGTGCCAGCTCGAGGACGCGCTCGAGGCGGGCGGGTTGCAGTGGGCGTGCGCCTGCTAGGCGGGCCCTTGCTGAGGCGCTTGCGGCGGGGTCGGGAGGCCCTGCGGGGCCATCTGCGGCGGCGTCGTCTGAGGCGGGGGCGGGATGGGGATGTCGAGCGGGTGCGCCTGCACGATGCCAAGGACCTGGTCGAGGACGTCCCAGTGCTTCTTCTCCATGGCAGCGATGCAGTCGCGCAGCCCCTGCGCGAGCGAGTCGAGGACGTTTGCGCACCCGTTCGCAATCGTCTCGCCGCCGCTCGCCGGGTCCGGCGTCGTGAACTGCGCCTGGCTGCGCATGATGCGCCCCGCCTCTCCTATGAGCGGGAGCCACGGCGGCGGGCCCGCCGTCACGGGCCGCTGGTACGTCCAGATGCCGACCTGTATCTCGACCAGCGCCTTGCACGCCTCGACCGTCATGGCCAGCACGTCGTGCACGGGCTGCATCGTGCCGCGCTGCATGTGCACAAACTGCGTCAGCAGCTGCTCGGCCGCCTCGGCGCGCCTCGGCAGCACGGTGCGCAGCGCCTCGACGACGGCAGACTTGGTCGTCCACGCCGTCAGGATGTCGTTCGCGTTCAGCGCACGGTCGAGCGCATAGTGCGCCTTCGCGCTCGCCGGCAGCCCGGACGGCAAGTTCGGCACGGCGCACGCGAACCCCGGCAGGAAGTGCAGGCTCATCAGGATGTGGAACGCGGTAATCACCTGCTTCATGATGACCCAGCGCCGGCGCAGCGCGCGGTACGCGAGCCAGCTGACTGTGATCGGGGGCGGGAGCTTGAGGATGCCGAGGATCTGGTCGTGGCGCGCGTCCTGCGCGAGCATCTTGGCGTGGAACGCCTCGACCTCGTGCAGGATCAGCGGGACCGGCGAGTGTGATGGGTCGCGCACGACCGCGTCGAGAATCGAGTACAGGCGCTGCAGCGAGTTGTGCAGGTCGTCGGCGCGGTAGAGCCGGTCGCAGACGGTGAGCTTGCCGAGGTTCTCCACGGGCGAGTCACCAACAGCCGCCGCGGCCCACAGCGAGTCGTTCTTCCACACGGGCTCAACGCCCTGGCGCGCCGACGCCAGGTCGGCTGGCTTGCGCGGCCGCGCAGCCTCGAGCACGCTCTGCGCCTCCGCGACACGCACACCCGCCCACAGCCAGAAGTCGGGGTTGCCCCACGGCTCGAACCGGCACTGCAGCACCAGGCTCGAGAAGTTGAGCGCCTCGCTGATCTGCCGGCTCGCCTCGACTATGCCGCGGCCCTGCGCTAGTGTCCGCGGGTCCGTCAGGAGGTAGGGGAGCGCGGGCGCGAAGGGCGCGAACAGGCTGCAGATCTCGAGCGCCTGGATCGCGTAGAACGACTCGGGCCGGTGTGACAGCATCAGCAGCAGCAGTGTCGTGACGACGTCGCCGAGCTGGTCGCGGATGCGCCGCATGTCGGCGTCCTCGGGCAGCGACTGCGCGCCGAGGAACACGGCGACGCACAGGAGGAACTGCATCGAGATGTCGTCCGGGTGCCGCTTCAGCAGGTCGAACAGGTGGTCGATGTCCTGCAGGTGCGGGTGGTAGGTGCGCAGCAGGTCGATGCGGGGCGCGAGGCGCTGGCGCGCCGCCTTGTCGACAATTTCGTCGATGCGGATGTCGCTCGACACGATCAGCCGCCGGTATATCCCGTTGTACAGCTTCTTGCCCGCGCCCGACAGCAGCTCGGACACGAGCGTCAGCGGGCGCCCGTGCAGGCGCAGCGTCGAGTTGGACCGGTCGCCAAAGACGGGCGCGACGTCGACCGTGTTGCTGACGACGTTGACGGGGCGCGAGCCGCGCGCGGCGCCGTTGCCGTTCGCTGTGGCGCTCGACGAGCGGCTCTGCGGGCTCGGCCGCTTCGCGCCTCCTTCGGACTTGGGTGCGCTCGGCTCGGCGGACGGGCTGCCGCGTTTGCGCTTCTTCATGCGCGAGTCGTCGACGACGCAGGGAAGGCACAGCGTCGAGCAGCGGTGGCACGCCTTCTCCTTCGGCAGCGGCTCGGCGGACGACGGCACGTCGAGGTCGGGCAGCTCGCAGCGCGTCTTGCGCACCTTGCAGGTGTTGCAGGAGCGGCGCGCGTGCGTGCGCCGCGCCTTGGGCTCACTTCCAAATGGAGTAGTCATGGAGCTCCCGACTGCATCCATTTGGAAGGGAGAGACGGGGAGGGGGTTGGGAACGACAAGGTGGAGGGGCGGGGGCGGGGCGGCGCCGTGTGCAGAGAATGCTGCTTAAGATGTCGCGCGGAGCGTCGTTGGGGGATCTCTATCGGCGAGATGAGGGCGGGAGGCTGTGTCGGCTGTGTCTGCGCTTAACGGCGGTGAGATGACGCGCGTGGGCGGGCTCGGGGGGATGGCCGCGCGGAGTGTCGATGATTGGGTTTGCGGGGTGCCGCTCGGCGTTGGGGATGGCGATGGGAGAGCGGTGGGAAGAGGGCAGTGGGCAGCGGGGTGTGCTCATGAAAGCATGGTGCGGGGGAGGGTGCGAGGGACGAGAGCGGTGTGTCCGAGATGGGCAATGGCGAGTGAATTGGCGGCGAGATGGGAGGACGATCAAGATGGCAATGTGATTGACCGGTGCATTAAGCTCGGCGCTAAGGCAGGCGCTGCGAGCTACCAGGCTACGTGCTACCCATCGAGGCGCGCCGGCTAGTCCGAGTCGTCCGCTCGCAAGTGTCTGCGTGCAGCCTCGTCACTCGTACGCTCGTCGGGGCCCGGGCTAATCCCAGCCTAATATCCGACCAGCGTCGCCAAATCGCGTTCAAAGCCGCATCCCTAATGCCGCAATATTTCATTAGTCCCCGGCCGCACCCTTGCTGCAATCGCCCATATCTGCTTCCGCCCGGCGACTAACAGTGCTGCTCCCGCGTCATTCACGTCCTCCAGCTGAAGAGATTGTTTTGACGACGACGGCCCTCCACCCTCCACCCCTACCATCCCCTTCCGGCCGTTCCTCAGCAAGCCAGCTGCATCGGACCACCATGGACCGCCCCCCAAGACAGCGGGACGAGCGCCCGGAGCGCGAGTACCGCTCTGCGCCGTCGTCGCGCCTCCCGAGCCCGCCGCCGTCGCTGCCCCCGCGCCCAAAGTCGCCAGAGTCCTACCCCCCAGCAGCGCGAGGTATTAGCACATCCGACTCGCCTCGCCGGAGAGAGCGCTCGCCGCGGCGCTGGGACGGCGACTGGGGTGACTATCGCCGCGAAGGGCGGTGGGACGGAGACGGCGAGCGCGCGCGAGACCGCGACCGGGACCGGCGCGAGGAGCGCTACGAGCGCGAGCGCGAGCGCGACCGGCGGCGCAACGACCCCGAGCGCTACTACCGCCCGGACGCCGACGGGCGCGACCGGGATCGCGACGACAGAGGGGCGTACCGGCGCGAGCCGCCGCCGCACCTGCCCCCGTTCCGGGGCACGCTTGACGATCGCTCGCGCTCGTCTACGCCGCGCCTCCACCGCTCTGGGCCCGGTACGGGTCCCGGGTCTCCGTACGGCGGCCCAGACCTGAAAGCGTACGTTCCCCGCGCTGACGGCGAGCACATGCTGACCCCAGGCGACGTGAAGAGCGCGAACGGGTGCAGTTCTCTATCTGGCCTCCGTCGCCCGAGCGGCCGTGCGCTGAGCTCGAGGCTGAGAACGAGCGCGCCGAGCGGCGCGAGCGCGAGCGCGACGAGCGCAGGTCCTCGAAGCGCAAGAGCCGGCGGCGGCACTACTCGGACGAGAGCGAGGACGAGCGCGAGCGGCGCCGGCGCAGGCGGCGCGAGAAGGAGCGGAGGCGCGAGCGGGAGCGCGAGCGCGACGAGGACAGGGACGACCGCGGGGAGCGGGGAGAGCGCCGGAGCCGCTCGCCGCGCCGGGGCTCGTCACGCTCGCGCTCGCGCTCCCTCGCCGCCGAGCTCGAGCTGTCCTCTGCCACGCCCGCGCCGGCGGACACCGAGGCGGCCGACGACGGGCCCGAGGTGGGCCCGCAGCCGCCGTCCGAGCTCCAGATCGCGGGCCGCTTCGAGCGCGAGGCGGGGCGCAACCTCCTGCCCGGCGAGGCGGCTGCGATGCGGCAGTACGTCGAGGCGGGGCAGCGGATCCCGCGGCGGGGCGAGATCGGGCTCGACCAGAGCAAGATCATGCAGTACGAGGCGAGCGGGTTTGTGATGAGCGGCTCGCGCAACGCGCGCATGAACGCCGTGCGCGTCCGCAAGGAGACGCAGGTCACCAACGCGCAGGACAAGATCGACCTCATCAAGAGCAGGAAGGAGGAGGCGGACCGCAAGGAGGGCGAGATCATCAGCCAGTTCAAGGAGATCGTCGAGGAGCGCCTCCGCGAGGAGGAGCGCAAGCGCAGAGACCGCGCTTAGCATGTATACAGTGTACCATTACCGAGTGCCCGCGTACTGACACTGATGCAGGGGGCATACAAAGAACACAGTCACATTGTCTAGCAGAGTCTACGGAACGGCGTCGCGCGCAGCATCTTAGTGCTTGTCGGCGTCGTGTTTGCCGTCCTTGCCGTCGGCCCACGAGCTGCCCTCAGCCGGCGGGGGCGGAAACGTGTGCGCCTGGTACGCCGGCGGCGGGGGCGTGGGGCCGAACCCGCCGAATCCGTTGTTGTATGCGTTGGGCGGGGGCGGGTTGGCGCCGTAGGGCGACTGGGGTCAGCTCATGCACGTACACTTCGAGCTGCGTGCCATTCCTGTCCTGTCTCTTCTTGTCCAGGCCTTCGTCTCGGCCGCAACCGGGTCAGTCGGACGAGACAAGTCTCACCGACGAGGCGGCGATCGCTGAACCGAGCCGCAACCGCGCACCTGCCGCGCCGAACCGAACAACGGACACTCACATCATACCCGACGACGCCGGGCGGCGGCGGCGGGCGGTACACGGCAAACTCGGCGAGGACGCGGCGGCGCCTCCGCATGCTGTACCACACCGCGAACGCAATCAGCGCCGTGCCGGCGAGCATGCCGACGACCCAGGCCGCGATCTTCTCGTTGCGGTGCTCGTCGCTCGAGTCTGCGTACCACCACGCGCGGGCTGGGGCGGCGAGGCCGAGGGCGACTACGAGGGGGGCGAACATGATCGCGCACAGTCTTGTTGTTCTCGGATTTAGGGGTGGAGGGATGTGACGGTGGGCAGGCGAGAGCTTTGTGCGGTGCCGTGTTGTTCGACTGTTGTTTAGCGAGGGGTGAGTATGAGTACGTCGAGCAATGCAGAGAGAGAATCTGTGAGAAGAGAGATGTATAAGAAAGAGGATGAGCATGTTGACGCTCGCTGGCGACGCACTGACCGCGCGCTGCCCCCGCGCGGTGCGGGGGTGGCGACGTCCTTGTGTCTTGGCACGTCTGACGCAGCGGGCAGAGCTAGTCGGCCGACGTGAAACGCGTGGTGCATACCCCGGTCGCGCACAACGCCATGCCCGCCATCAGCAAGCCAGCGCCCAGGCACACCGCGGGCCAACCATGCTGCGTTTGATGCAGGCGTTCACGCGGTACCACCATGCGACCGCTCGCTGCGAGATCGGGCCACAGATCGCGATCGAGATCGTTCGGTCCACTGCCGCGGGTGTCGCCGTGTCCCCATGTGCTCGGACACCTCCACGTCTGCTGGCACAGCGCTTCGAGTCGTTTGCACCTGTCTCGCACATCAGCAGTCAGCAGCCCGCATCAGCAGCAATAAAAGACATATGCATCAGCGCTGGCTACATTGTCCGTCAAGGTCCCGTGCTGGGTACAGGAATGAGATGAGGGGAATGGCATGTGGGGTAATTGAGTAGCGGGGAGCGCAGGCGGCCTTTGCTCCTCCGTCCGGAAGATGGTGGAATAAGTGTTCATGAGGTAGTGGTAGGAGAGTGTCAAAACTAAAGTGTTTACGCAAGGAGGGCAAGCGCAGCACCAAAGGCGGCGAGCGAGCCGGCGGCGATGTTCTGGACAGCGCCGCTGTTGGCCTTGTCGGCCGAGGCACCGCTCTGCGAGGCGCCGCCGGCAGCGGTGCCCGAGGCCTTGCCGCTGGCGCCAGAGCCAGAGGCGGCACCGGCACCGCCAGACTGGCTGGGGGAGCCAGAGGCACCACCAGAGGCACCGCCAGAGGACGAGGGCTGGACACCGTCGATGGGAGAGTTGGAGTAGTTGCGGGTGCCAGCAACGTACTGCTCAAAGTTGGGGTAGAAGTAGTCCTCCTCGACGTAGGGGTGGGTGATGTTGTAGCCGACGTTGACGGGGACAATGTTCTTGAAGGCCTCCTTGATCTTGGGGTACTGGTCAATGAGCTCCGCCATGGTGTCGTTGTTGATCTCGTGGTTCAGGACAACGGGGCCGTGCGTCTTGTAGGCGCCCTGCTTGGCCTGGTCAATGACCTTCTGGTAGTTGCCGGCGACAGTCTCCTTGGTGACGCCGTTCGTTCCGATCTGCCAGTCGTTGGTGTCGTCGGACCAGATGATGTTGGTGAGGTTCATGTGCTGAGCAATGGCGCGGATACGGTTGTCAACGTCTCCGTAAGGGGGGCGCCAGCACTTGGGGGTGACGCCGAGAAGGGCCTTGATGACCTTGCGGGTGTAGTAGAGCTCGGCGAAGGCCTGCTCGTTCGAGACCGAGGTCATCTTGGCGTGAGACCAGGTGTGGATACAGATCTCGTGGCCGTCGGTCTTGGCACGGATGGCCTGCACCGGCCAGTCGATGACGTTCGAGCCAATGAAGAACATGGTGGCACGCTGGTTCTCCTTGTCGAGGAAGTTGTAGAGGGCATTGTGCGAGCAGTTAGGGCCGTCGTCGAATCCGAAGCCCCAGGTCTCGGGCTCAGGCATAATGCTGATGTCCGGCTGGAGGCCAGTGTCCTTGGCGGGCTCAGTGCACTTGGTCGCGGACCACCAGCAGCCAGAGTCGTTGGGGTCGTTGCCCTCAGCGCCGCCCTCGGCGGGACGAATGGGGATGTTGGCGAACTTCTCACCGAGGGTCTTGTTGACCTCGGCAAACATGTCCTGAGCCTCCTTGTCGCCGTCGACGATGTGGGCGGCCTGCCAGGCGACAGGGTACTCCTTGGTGATCTTGGCGGCGGGCTCGTAGGTGTAGTAGGTGCACTCCTGGGTGACGTCTGGATAGCAGTCAGCATCGGCGCATCACTAGGCCCGGGGTCAATTCTTATTCAGTGTCAAGCGCAGCTGGTGCTGCGGGTCCAACGGAGGGTCGATTGAGACGTCCCCCGTCTCGACCGTGCACCCATAACGCATCGGACGGTAACACCAGACCAAAGCTGGCTGATGTGATACGAATCGAGGGGTGTGGCGGCGGCGTGCGACACCTGCCGCCCGAGTCGGAGAAACGGAAACACGACTTACCCTCGACGTTGTCAGCGACCTGGCGCTTGGAGATGACGCGTCCGCCGAGGTTGCGGGCGCCAATCTCGTGGCCGCCGCATCCAGTGTGGGCAGAGACCGCGCCGAGGACGGCGAGGCCGGTGGTGAGGGAGAGGAGCATGGTGTCGGAGGGGCGTATGGCGGCGAAGCGCGGTGGGTGTCGGGTGAAAATCAGAGCGAGTTCAGCTTTCCTTCTTCAAGATGACGGTGCACAGGAGGTGGCAGCGGGGGAGTAAAAGAATGGAGGCGAGGAAAGAAGAGCCAATGAACAGGTCGTTAAAAGGGGGAAGGTGACGAAGAGTGGTGAGGAGAGAGAAGAGAAGAGAGACGAGAGGCGAAAGACAGTCCAACGGGGAGCGCGACGAGGCGAGGCGGAGGAAGGCGACGCCGACCGGGAGCTGGGAGCTGGGCGAGTGGGTGGGTCGCTGGGAGTCTAGCTCAGTCAGGGTGCCGGAGCTGGACGTGGGCTGCGGTGTCGCGGGGTGGCTCTGGCTCTGGCTGGGACGATTCGCTCGAACTGCTGTTTTCTCGGAGTGGAAGGTGTTTGGGCTGGGTCTGGGGGAGAGAGCAGTCGAGCATGCTCGCTTCCGTCGGCAGAATGGGAGGGTTCAGGGTGCTTGCGAGCGACGAGCCAGGGAGGGGCCGACGTGGGCTAAAAATAAGTCTGGCGTGCGGTGGGCGCCGTGCGGCGAGTCGCCGTTGCAAGCTTAAGCGCAGCATGTGATTCTCGCAATCCTCCTTAGCCCGCAGGCCCGCCCTGACCTCTTTCTCCTCCCCACGCCGCCCTCACCGCTGAAAACCTACGTCACTCTGCCAAACTGTCTCGTGCATCCCAGCCAACAGGACAATTTTCGGCGCGCACCGCGCCGCCGCCGACATATCAGCAGGCACACGGCACACTGCGCGCCGGGTTGCAGGACGCAGGACGCACGACTCCAGGGCAGACCGCTAGCGCGTTTTACGGCCGTAAACTCCCAGTCCCTCCGGTCCAGCCTGGTGCACCTCCGCTCACCTGGCACACTACTGGGCTATGGGCCAGCGCTCCGTCATTCACAATCGCGTCCCGCAGCTGCCGCGCGCTAGCCTACAGCCGGCTCGCGGCTTGCCTGGGCGCCGTCTTGCAACGCCGTGTCCGCAGTCTCGGCCTCGAACACTGGCACGGCCATGTGGCCAGTGTCAGGCCAGGTACAGCCAGGGCCGGCCCGGAGTGCCGTCCTGCGCGCCTGCAGCAGAGCGCACAGCGCACCGTGCACACGCCCACCGCCGTACCGCCGCCGGTACCTCTGCGCTCGCCCGAAATAGTTTCCCATAAATTCCCACTTCTCACATCGCCACACTCGCTCCATTCCACACTACACCGATGCTGTGCTCGCACTCCACGGCCGCGTGCACCGTGCTGCGCAGCACTGAGGGCAGGGCCTGGCGATCCTCACTGATGGCTTGGCGCATTGACAGCGCTATCGGCTGACGTTGCTGACGCTGCTGACGTTGCTGGCGTAGAGCGACAGGGCTCGGCGTCGTCCGGCACGGCCCGGCGCCCAACAAGCCCAATGCCCAACAGACGGGCGATCGAGATATCTTGAGATTCGAGTTATCTTGAGATACGAGATTCCAGATATCTGCACGTATGCACGCCCCCAGCCGTGCCAGTGTCCTTTTATCAGCGACTTTGCGCTCCAAATAAAGCGGCACACTGCTCACTGCCCGTGCTCGCGTGTACTCCCGGCGCTGCATCGCTGGTTGCCACCTGCTTGCGTCGCCACGGCGCGATCGCGGCCCCCAACGCGCCGGTCAGTGTCAGCCACGCACCGCCTCTACCTCACGACCAGCCTTTACCCTCGTCAGCTGCTCATGCTCTCATGACAAGGGCAAGTTATGCATATCTGCCCCCGACGAGGCCCACATGTCTGGCACCGCCTCCCCATTCTGTGTCGCGCATATGCCGCGGAACGCAGCATCGCCCCGCCCGCCCTCTAGTGGAGACGGCCATGTCGCGGGGTGGAGCTCGGTTGGGTCGCTGGCAGCGACGGCGGCGCCGCAATCTCGGGCCCCGGGGCCGCGTGACTCGGCACCGTCCCCTCGCCCTCTCGGTGTCGTCGAGATCAGCCACGAGGTCTAGCGTATCGCCTCCGAGCCCGCGTCCAGCCCACTCCGCCCCACTCGCTGCCGATAGGTTCGGTGGGTTCGGCAAGCTCGGCGCACCCAGCGTCGGCCTGGCGCGGTGTCGCTCGGTGTCGTCAGACTGTCGCCTAGCGCACCGCCTCCACCGCTCCTCCGAGCTCCAGTCCACTCCTCGTCCCGCTCGGAGGGGTGAAACTCCGCCGGCAGCATGCCCGGCTTGCGTCATCAGCTCGGAGCATGATCTCGTGATCGCTCGCCTTGGCACTGCCTCGCTCGCTAGCATCCCCGGTGGAACGGCTCGGTCGTCAGAAGCCGAGTTCGAAACAGCCAGAAGAGAACTACCCATGTGATCGAGCGTGGCTGATGTCGCGGTGACTGACGGGCATCGCCCGGCCCACCATGACCCGCTCACCGATCACCTGCTCTGTCAGCTGGCTCGAGCGGCGATCACCCCCAGCCCAGCGCTGACGCACGACACACGAAACACAAGAGCCCAAACGTTTGCGCAACTCGTGCATGCTTAATCTACCTAGGACAACAAGGGGCGGGTATAACTGCCCTGCCCGGAGGATGGCAGGGGACAGTGAGTTTCTAAGCACTGCTACCGTGCACTTATCTCGACTCGAGGCTCGCCATCCAGTCGCCGAAGCGGAGCGCGCCTTGCCTGATCTGGTCCGTAATCTGCTGCACGTTCGGGTCCGCCATGACCTTCTGCGCCATATCCCTCACGTTGCGGTCGAGCGCCTGGTACGTCTCGTTGCCCTCGATGCCGAGCATGCCGTCGCCGCCGTGCAGGTCGTCCTCGTCCTCCTCCTCGCGCCCAAAGTAGGCGTTCGAGCTGATCGCCGTCGCACCCTGGAAGTTCTGCAGGCGCGTCTTGGCCTCGGCCGACGCGTTCGGGTCGTAGCTGCCCCGCCCGAAGTACATGTCCGACGAGATAGACTTCTGGTTCCCGAACCGCGTCTTCGCGCTCCCGCTCGCGTCGCTGTCGGCATCGTCGTCGACGAACGCACGCGCCTTCTGCGCCGCCTTGGGAGGGGGCGCGGTCGACGCAACCTGGCCGAAGCCGAGCTTGACGGGCACAGGCTTCTCCTCCTCGACCTTCTTGCGGCTCGAGCTCAGAGGCGTGGCGGAACGCGAGTTGCTGATACCAGCGGCCTGGTTCTTGCGGCGCTCCTCCTCCTCACGCTGCTTCAGTGCAGCGGCCTCCTCCTCTTCCTTCTTCTTGTCGTAGCCGAGGCGCTTGATGCGCTCCTCCTCCTCGCGAGCCTTGCGCTGGGCCTCCTCAAAGTCGATGGGAGCAGCAGCCTTCTTGGCTCCGAGCTTGGAGCCTCCAAGCTTGCTTCCGAGCTTCATGGGCCGCGCGGCGGGCTTGGCACCGCCAGTTCGGAGGGAAGACGAGGTGACCGTTCGCGGTCCAGTGGCAGCCTTGGCAGCGGCAGCGCCGGTACCGATAGAGGGAGGAGCGGGGGAAGACGGCTTGCTCGGCCGGGGCGAGGGCGTCGCCTTGGCCTTGTCCCACGACTCGAAGAAGTCGTCATCCTTCTCAGCAGGCGTAGAGGTTTGCGTGGCCATGGGCGTGAGGTCGAGACCGTCGATGTGGATGCCCTGGGGGTACTGCCTGGCGTCCTCGGCGATGCGTCGCTGGAGCTCCTCCTTGTAGAGCGAGGCAGCGTTCGAGGTGTAGCGGGAACGGGCGTCGTGGTTGTTCGGGGGAAGAAGGTTGCCCCCTCCACGTTTGGTGAAGAACTCGCTCAGCGACGCATTGCCTCCAACCTTAAGCGCTCGGAGCTGCTGAAGGGACCAGGTGTCGAGGTTGGTCGAACTGTTGTTAGCTACGCAGTACAACGTATGAGCCACAGTCCAGGGCGGTAGCTTGTCGCCGCGATAGGCCACCTGGTCCCATAACGAACTTAGCGCGAAACTAACCGGACGAACGAAATGTGCACACCGAGGTTACGGTGAACACTGGAGCAGTCAAGACAGAGGTAGATAGCGAAGGTAACAGAGGTCCAGGTGGGGTTCTTGGCACCGCAGTCGAAGCAGGTCTGTGTCGGTCAGCTCGGGTCATCCACATCAGGCAACAAAGGAATCTGAAGATAAGAGAACCTCGGCATGTGGAGTGGCAGCTAACGATGAGAGTGACGATGAGGACGCGTACGCAGAGCATAGTCACTCAAAGGTCGAGCACAAAGCGCGATACTGCTCCCAATCCTGTCGTCTGATCACACGCCCAGCATCACCTCGCACGCCGTTCCATCGCTTTAAGCCAACTCAGTGGAGTGCACGCACCTTATTAGCCTTCTGGTTTTTGAGATGGGCGAAAACGGCCGTGGTCTGGGCCTTGGTCGGGTCCATGGTAGAGAGCGGAAGTGGCGGGTCTGGTCGTTCGAAGGTGTGCAGAAAGCGTCAGAAGACGAAGACGGAGACGGAGTGAAGAAGGGCAGAGAGCAACAACAGCGGTCCAGCGACGAGCCGGTCGCACATTGCCTGGCGGTGAAGGACACGTCTACTCGTCGGTGGATTCTTGGGCGGGGGCAAATCCACGTGACATCTGTAACGACGGACCGTACCCGCTGACCGTTGAACCTTGCCTGGCTGGACACGACCGCCCGCCGCCAGGGCGCGACGCCTGGGCTGCAGGCGCGTGCACTGACCACCATCGATCCTGCTCCTGGCCACGACCGACAAAAGGTTGCACCGCTGGACATCCTCCATCTCCACATCTTCGACCGACCATGGGCCAGGCTGAGTCAAGCGTCTTCAACACCCTCGAGAAGAACTCGAACTGTATGTCCCACCTACCTGCCCCCTCCCCGCTGCTGTGCGCGTGCTGACACGCAACCCCCTCCGGCTCCCGATACCCGTGACCGATGCCTGTCTCGTCGAATGATTGTCCGCCGCACGACTCCGTTTGCTCGGCCCTTTGCACGCGCTCGACCTCTTCGTGCGACACTCCTGTGCCTGCTTGGACGGATGGAACCTCGGTGCACCTTCTGCTAACGTCGCGAACTGAACCTGGCTGTGACGCAACTGGACGTGGACCTTGCTCGCCGCTCGTTCGCTGTGCTTTGAACTGTAGTCTCGGCTCCCGAGCTGATCCGTCTCAAGAAGCGGTTCATGAAGCTCGACAAGGATGGATCCGGCGCGATTGACAAGGACGAGTTCCTGCAGATCCCCCAGATCGCGAACAACCCGCTGGCGCACCGGATGATTGCTATCTTTGACGAGGAGTGAGTAGTTGCAGACGGGTCGCAAGTGGGCGGCGAAAAGCTATGGTGCAGGCTGCTGCTGGAGCTGTGTAGGAAGTGCCTGCTTCTGCTGCACGCTTGCCGTATACCACGCTTGGCTGCCCACTCAAGCGCAGTAGCTACCCTTCCTCCCGATTAGAGCTAACGTCCAGCGGCTCGGGCACGGTAGACTTCCAGGAGTTTGTCGGCGGCCTCTCTGCCTTCTCGTCCAAGGGCGGGCGGGACGAGAAGCTGCGGTTCGCGTTCAAGGTCTACGACATGGACCGGGACGGGTACATCTCGAACGGCGAGCTGTACTTAGTGCTGAAGCAGATGGTCGGCAACAACCTCAAGGACCAGCAGCTGCAGCAGATTGTCGACAAGACGATCATGGAGGCCGACAAGGACCAGGACGGCAAGCTTTCGTTCGAGGAGTTCACCGAGATGGTGTCGTCGACCGACATTGTGAAGCAGATGACGCTCGAGGACCTGTTCTAAGCGCGAGCAAGCGAGCGCAGCGAGCGCAACGGAGCGGGGGCGGGAGCGTGCAGCGCCCGCGGAGCGGAGCGAGCGCTGCATCCCAGCCGGTCTAACGCTTCCGTACGCCAGCGCTCATGCTCCGACCCGCAACCTGCTAGGAGAATAGACCCGACCCGGCCGGCGCCTCGCCGCCGCCAGACAGACCGCCGCCGCCGCCAGAGGCCGATACCACTGTTTGTACATATTTAGCCTTCCTCATGAACATCATGACGCGCCGATGCCCAGGACCATATACAGAGTTGGATTTCATATGCGTCTACAATCGCTAACCGGGCTGCACCGAACGGAGACAGAGGGTATACCGGGGGAAGGGGTATCGAGCGCGGACGCGGGCGCACAGAGCGCAACAGGGGTATCAGTCACATAGGAAGGGGCGGGTATGGAACAGGACAAGAGACCAGCTATTGAGTTTTGACCCAGGACAACAGGCGAATCGAAGCAAGATGGTGAATGCGGCGTAAATGGTGTATGGTGTGCGGCGGGGCGGCGCGTTTGGGCGGGGGGAACAATGTGCTACCAGACGGCCGGGCGACCTGGCGACGGCGATGAAGATGAGCGAGAGCGAGAGCGAGGGCGAGGCGGGAAGAGGCTGCACAGAAGCCCGAGGGGGATTATCCCATCTGGCTCTCCGTGTTGCGCACCTTGTGCACGCCCCACGCGATGACGGCGATGACAGCCACAATGGTGAGCGCGAGGGGCACGACGAACATGGGGTTTTTCCAGATGGAGCGCTTCTTGCTCTTGATCCACTCGCTCTCCTTGCGCGGGTCGTGCGTCTTGGCGACGACGCTCATGCGCTTCCAGAAGTCGACGGTGGACAGCGGGCGGAACGCCGACTTGCGCCCGTTCGGGTTGCCGGGCGCGCGGGGGCGCGGGCGGGGCCGGTCGCCGGTCACGCGCGGCGAGAACGAGGTGAGCACCTCGTCCTCGCCCTCGCGGAAGCACGTGCCCTTCTCGCGCATCTTGTCGAAGCCGCTGAGCGGCGAGTTGAGGTTGGCTTCGATCGCGCCGATCGCCTTGGAGCTCGGCGACGCAGGCGGCGTCATCGGCGAGAAGTGCGCGCGCGGCGGCGCAGCCAGCATCGGCGCCACCGGCAGCGTGTTCGGCGGCACAACCGTGCCCGTGTCGTGCGGGATCAGCACCTTCGGCATCGGCCGCTGCGGCTGCGGCTGGTGCAGCCCCGGCTGGCCCTGCGGGTGCTGCTGGTGCCCGTGCCCGTGCGCGCTGCCCGGGTTGAACATGGGGTGGCCCATGGGCGCGCCGTTGGGGTGCGTCGGCGTGCTCGGCGTCGGCGGGCCGTGCGGGCCGAGCGGGGCGTACTGCCGCGTCGGCGTCGACGGCGCCGGCATCTGCAGCTTGGGCAGGTTGGCGCGCGTCGGCGTGCCCGGCCCGGCCCCGGGCTCGGCCTTGTTCAGCGAGCGGCTCGCGCGCGCCTTGTTGTCGTCGTACAGCTCGTAGTTGGGCGTCGGCTCGTCGTATGCAGGCTCATAAGCTGAATCGACCATGTCGCGCATCACGCGCGCGTGCAGCGAGTTCTTGTCGACGCCCACGTACTCCTCCTCGTCGCGGTAGGCGGGCTTGCTGTTGTTGCCGAGCAGCAGCCCGCCGATCGACGACAGGTTTGTGCTGTTCCGCTCGTCGTGCACCGCCGGCGAGTGCAGATTGTGCTCGCTCGCCGACGGCACCGAGCGGTCAGAGAACGGGTCGTCGACGTGCGAGTGCTGCTGCTGCGTACGCGGAATCGCATACAGTTGAGGAACACGGGCCATGGCGGGTCGTTAATGGGATG
Organism: Trichosporon sp. PB005A; assembly: GCA_023630055.1. Taxonomy (NCBI): domain Eukaryota; kingdom Fungi; phylum Basidiomycota; class Tremellomycetes; order Trichosporonales; family Trichosporonaceae; genus Trichosporon; species Trichosporon sp. PB005A. Next base: position 270,326 of record JAMALZ010000019.1, read on the forward strand.
ATGAGATGGCGTCTGGATGAATTGATTCAATAACAAGAAACAAGCCGAGCGGTTGCCGACAGGTCGAAGGAGCGATGGCGGTGATGTTGTGCGGGGTGAAGGGGAACGTGAGGGGATCGTAACAATGTCGGAGCTGAACAGTGAATGAGCGTGGTGGTGTAATGAGTGTGGGTAGCTTGAGCGAAGGCAAGGGCCAAGTGGGACTCTGTCTCTCTCCGGTGTGACAAGAGGTGAACGAAGGTCGGAGGACGAGAGGGAGCGGGGGGAACAGTGAGGGGAGGGAGGGAGGAGACGCGGGGGCGAGGGCGAGGGCGGAGGAGAGACGAGCTGGAGAAGAGCGATGGAGAGGAGGACAAGGTGAGTGAGCAGTGTAAGTGTTCGCAGACGTGCAGCGCTCGGGCCGCGGGCCGACTTGGTGATGGGAGCTGGCCGCTGGCGGCTGGGAAGGCGTCGAGGCGCTTGCCGCTGTAGTCTGTTGTGAGTAGACTGTGGAGGCTGAGCTCAGGCTCCGGTGTATCCTGTGGGATCCAGGACGGGGATCCTGGGACCTGGAGCTGGGCTGGGTTGGGAGGACGTCGGGCGGTCGAGGAAGGGAACGAGCGTGCGCAGCGAGGCGAGTGCTCGCGAGTGCTCGCGAGTGCTCGCGCGTGCTCGCGCGCGAATGCGGCCAGGCCTGGGACATTATTGTGGTGGCTGTGGCTGGCCGGCTGGCCGGCTGGGCCGAATGGAGGATAGCATCTGGGGTGAGATACAGGGCGGTGGGAGATGAGCCACGAGCGTGAGCGTGAAAGAGGAAGAAAGTAACGTTGAGCAAGGCTCGGGGCGCCGGACGCCCTGTATCCTCCCATCAGGCCGGCCGGAATTCAGTCGGGGACGGCGCGTCCCTATCCCTGGGCCCGGGGGTTGTCCAGCGTCCAGGCGCCTAGCCTGCATAGCCTGCACTGCAAAGCCTGGTCCCACCGTGCATGGTGCTCCGTGCGCATGCACGGTGCGCACGGTGTCACTCCCGCCAGCCAGCCAGGCCAGCCAGAACAGGCTCAAGCGCAACCTTGTCCTGCGTGTCCTGCCCGCTGGCCGTCCTTTATTATCTTGCAGACCGCGGAACCACGCGCGGCAGCGGCTACCGACCATTTGCGCGATCGCGATCGAGCATGCGCATTGCATCTGCACATGTCGGCATGCGCAGCCCCACACCGAGAACAGGCAGCTGCGTGGCACACAACATGGAGCGGCCACAGGATGCGGAGCAGTCGGGTCAGTGCAGCGATCAACGAGTGGGACCGGCATGCCGCATGCCGAGGCGCATTCACAGTCCCGTCAGTGGCGTCCGTCCCGGGGGTGCCTCTGGCCCACTGCTCATGCTCAGCTCAGCGGGCGCAGATCAGCTCGCATTGTCTGCCATCTGCAAGCGTCGTCTGCAGCCTTCAGTCTGCATGTCTGCGGCAGACATCGCGATGTGAGGCTCAGCGGAGACTGCGTGCCGCTCATTCTGCGCAGGCAAACGCTCCGCCAGCCCCGCGGCCATGCGGCACGTGGCCGGCGCAGGCCGCAGGCTAGCGCCAGATCGCGCTACGGACCGCCCATGTCCTGTCCTCCTTTGCAGAGTCCGGTGTTCTCTCTGGTTGGCCGAGGAGCGCTAGGAGAGCTTGGCGCGCTGCGGCTCGCTGCGTATAGACACCACGCCCCCACACGCTTGACAAGCGTGCGGCGGCGCGAGGTGCTGGCCAATGAAGCGCGCACGGCGTGATGCAGCGGTGCAGGACCGGTCAGGCCATAGCAGGCCGGTCAGGGGGTGCAACACCCAGCGATCTCGCTGAGCCAAGAGCCAACAGCGACGCTAGTCCCAGTCGACCTTCTAGGAGTGGTGCATGCCCTCCGTTCGCTGCGCTGCGGTCCAACAGGAACCTAGTCAAGCTGGACGCACGCGGAGCAGCGAGGGCGGCGCGTCCGAGCGGTGGCGCCGGCTGCGCCGGGTTCGCTCCGGGTGGCTCCAGCCTCCGGTCCTCTCTGGCTCGTCGGTTGATCAAGCACAGCCGGTGCATTCCGCTAAGCAATGGTAACTGCACACAAATGACGAGAGCGCCCTGGGCCCCTTTGGCTTTGATCTGGGACCGCTTAGCAGAGCTCTGGCGCTCTGGGGCTGTACGGCGACAAGCGTGCATGGGTCCTTGAAGCCGGGCCGGGGTGCAGATCAGGCTGCGTACTCCCGCAAGACGCGACGCGACGCGAAACGAGGCCCGAGTGCTTATCGCGCTGCGTGCCAGCTCGTCCATTCGTGACGGCCCCGGGGCCAGGCGGTAGGCGGGCAGGAGGCCGCTGAAATGGCCGATGTCGCCGGGCTCCTCCTTTGCGCCGTGCCCTGTGCTGCGCGCCCTGCCAGTCGCCGGCGGCACTGGCGCGCTGTGCCAATCACAGCGGCGGCGCCGTGACATGCTGCGGCGCGCCCTGTGGGCCGGGCTGCGGACCTGAGCTGGCGCCGGGGCGCGCCGGCGCGCCGGCGAGCGCATCTCGCCTTTCTCACAGAGGGGCGAGGCATGCACATGCGGCGCAGGCCTGCTCGGCTGACGGCAGTGGCGCGCCGGCGCGCCGGCAGGGCCAATCGCGGCGCTCGGCGCAGCACCCGTCCAGGACCCGTCCAGGACCCAGGGCTGGCGAACCCTCGCGCCTCCTGCGCGTCACCAGGATTCGAGGCCCTCGGCAGCACCTGGCCCGGGCTGTAGTGCTCCGGGGATGCCGAGCCAGCGCTGGTGCGCCGGAGATGCCGAGCACGCAGCCAGTGGCACTGGAGCACTCCGCTGAGAGATCTGTCGATCGCCCCTGGACAAACGAGCAAGATCGCAGGCTGGTGACAGACGCCGAGCCGCCGAGAGATTTGTTTGGGCGCGTGTGCCACGCGCCGAGCCAAGATATCGCGTGCTCCGCCAAGCTTCACATCGCCCGCAGCAGTGGGTCGCCGGCTCGGCGGGACAAACATGCCGAGTCAACGGCGCGGGGCGGCTGAGTGGCAAACGCTGCATTACTGCATAGCAGGCAGGAGTAGACGCGCCAGCCGTGCTTCGGCGGCCTGTGCGCCCGTTGCTGCCATGTGCGTTGGACCGTCTTATCGCTGCGCTGACAAGCCGTCGATCGTCGATGCTGCGCGATCTGCCCACTGGCACAGTACCGGAGCTGCGGATCGGCGCCAAGCAGACCGAGCATCGTCGCTGCGCTCTGCGCATGTACCACCACACCAGACACTGCGTCACTGCGGGAACACACGTTTGCGTACAAGTCGTCCACAACATGACCGGACGTCCCCTGTAGGCTCACGAGACCGCACTCGGCGCTCTGTTCCCCGACCTCTCCCAACTGACAAGAGGACGGCGGGACGAGAATAGACGACGCAGGAGCATCGGTGCACAGGCCACCACCCGGGTGTTCCTCGACAGACACACAGACACACAGCGAGCGCGCTTTAGGCCTCTTTGTTTACGCCGGAACAGAGTGTGGCTAGCCACTCGCGACGCGATAACGTTTGCCCCAACTCTATCGCGGTGCTGATAATTGCATGGCGATGGCGGGCCGAGCTGGGCGCTGGGAGTGTGCGAATGTGGCGAGCCGGCGAGCCGGCGTGCCAGCCATGAGCGCGTGGCTGCAGGGCTTGCGCCAAGCCCAGCACACTGCCGATTGTCCTCCTATCTCTGTCTGAAGCGTGGCTGCCGGCTGCCGGCTGCTGCCACTGCATGGCTGCATGGCTGTGAGCGGCGCGCGGCCGCGCGTGGATTGCAGTGGACATGGACGAGTGGATCCAAGGCGCAGGGCCGAGCCGGGTGCGCTTGGAAGAATTGCAGAAGATGTCAGGAGCCCGCGGCGACCCCTGAGCCGTGCTAGCCCTGTGAGCCTGCGGTGGCCCGGTCCCCTGCAATACCTGACCTGTGCATTGTGCTGCTAACGCTTCCAACTTCACTCCCGGCGTCACGGACGGCGACCTGCGTGCCCGCTGGCCTGGCCGCTCCTGCTCGATGCACTGCTCCGTATCACTGCCTAATCACAGCATGCTATCGGCTGCCGGACGGCCAGACGGCCAAGACGAAGCCTCGCTCCCAAGAGTTATATCCCGGTGTTATCCTGAGAGCTGGACGACTAGCGTGTGCTGCGCTGCGCGTCGCGCAGAGTAGTCACTCGGCACTCGGACGCTGCCATCAGACACGCGACCAGAACCCTTGTGCCCTCGTGCCCCTTGGCCTGTGCCCCCGTGCCCGCGTATCCCATTCTCGCCCGTAGCCCCGTCGTCTCGTAGCGTGGTCGCAGAGTAGATGCCAGCCCCGCCTGTGCCCAAAGTCCCGTCATTGACCGACATGTTGGAGTCGCATCATACATCTCGCGAACCGTCAATACACATTACACCACGCATACCAGCAGCACGTAGCCCAGCGCCATATCATATCAGGCTGCTCTGCGCATCCAATACCTGACCTGACAACACTTGCCGGAACTCGATCTCGATCCTCGATCCTCCGACCCTCACGTATCGTCGTACCGTCGCCTTTGACCGCTCTATTCCCAAATTGGGTTAAACAGAGGGGCTTTTAATAGAGTGTTAGCCTCGCTCCTTTGCGCTCTTCTGCCTCGTCTCGTCTGTGTCCAATCCCCAACCCTTGCCATCGCGGCCCTTCCCTGCGTCCCTCTTCCCTCGTCCCTCACCTCACCCTCACTCACCCTCAGCTCTGGCCGACCCTGCGCTTCGCATCAATCTCCCTCCGTCCTCCAGTGCCATCGCACTCTCCCGTGTGCCATCGTCCTACTCCCTGCTCGTCTGCTTCCAGACCCAGTCTGCACTCTGCCCAGCCAGTCCCAGTCCACTCGCCCTAGCACCAGCCCTCGAATCCTCGACCCGTCCTCGATCTCGACGCCGGCTCACTCCAGCAAGGACGTCTGCACGCACTCAGAGCTCAGCGACTTGTGTCACCACTCTCTCCCATCTTCATTCACCCTCCTCGACCTCGACTCTGGGCCCCTGCCGTCATACCCATCGCCCAGCAAAACCTTAAACACATCGTCATCCCCCGCACCGCAGCCCACTGCTCCGCCCAGCGACTTTTTTCGTCCCCCGGCAGCACGCAGTCGACACACTCGCATTCCTCCCATCGCCGCTGCAACGGTGACTCTCTCTTCCCTCAACACATCACACCTACTCGCACCTGCTCGTGTTTAGCCACAATCGCACCGCCCTCGAGCTCGCGCCTCGTGTTTTCCCAGTCGCAGGAGACATAGAATTTAAAGGATCGTTTGTTGGGAACAACTCAAACCCAACCTTGGCATACTGGCCCTTGGCATCCGAAATCCCACCTCTGGCCTCGCACCGTCCCACGCCCAGTGCCCAGACTCTTCCACCGCAGCACCAATTTCGCTTGGCGCTGCGTCCGGCCCTTCGTCCCTTCACCCGATCACGACCAACCACGGCTCACCGCGTACTACGCAGAGACACACCGCACCCCGCACGCACGCACACTTGTCTCTTTCTCAACCAACTCAAATACACACACACAACAGAACGGCGACAAGGCTTCTCACACCGCTTTGACGTCTTCCGTATCCGTGTTGCTGTTCTAGTAGATCTCGGACACACAACCACAAGCGCCCCCATTCCGCCCCAGCACGTGGTTGTTGACCAGCCCGTGTCTACCGCCCAACCTACCCCCGCAAGCCCGACTGCGCTCGTCGACGTCGGCCGCACTTGATAATCTTGCGGTTGCGCTTTCGACCTGCCCAACTGTCCCGCTTTCTTTCCTAAATGTTCAATCGCCAACAAGGATCAAGAAAAAGCTTTGGAGGTCTCAACCCCTCGTCTATGGTGAGTCACTGCTTTCCTGCTCTACAGTCTGGTCGCCCGAGTGGATGAGGGGAGACGTCGATCATTGTGTGTGTGGTGTTGCCGCCGCGTCTGCGTCCCCACGCACCGCAGCGCGCAGCAGGAGCATCACCACTGTCGCCACCACCGCGCCACGTCTCATGCACGCTGCGCACACAGCGGCGGGTGCTTCCGTGAGCAGAGACGCGCCGGTTGGATGCGGACAGACTCCAAGTGCTCAGCCGTGCACAAGGCTCGAACCTTGTCGGGCCTCGACTTTTTTGGTGGTCACCGAGGGTCCACCGGGTGGAGCGTCGGTGCACCGAAACGGGGTCCGCGCGGGTCGGGCAGCGAGCAGAGCCGCGAGGTCCATGCAGCGACTTTTTTTGGCTCGCAGTGTGCGTCGGACGGCTGCGGGCTGCGACGGTGTGCATAGCAGCGGTTCCGAGTGTTGAGCCATGTTTCAAGAGGTGTCGGATGGGCACCGGCGGGGACGGCAGATGCTGTGCGCACAGTGTGCAGTCAGTGTGCGGTCTGCGCGGAGGCCGACTACCAGTTAGCTGCAGGCGTTGGGCAAACCTAAACCTGATGGCGGTGGTAGGAGGATGCACCGGATGCTTGGCGCGGCCAGAGGCTAAGCATCGCTAGTCCTCACCACACCCACACGCGTGCCTTTTCCACGTCTCGGTCCCTCGTCCCTCCCCCTCTTCTCAGACGTTCACGCACTCCCACTGGGCCCGCCCCAGATCTCATCCTCTCTCCATCACCGTTTCTCCCGCCCTGTCATGTGCTGACCACCACACCCACTCCCTCATCCGCTCCCACACTCTGCACACTGTCGCTCCATCCATACCTCGCTTCGTCGTACACCCCTTCCATCTTCCTCATCGCCTTCCACCCCGTCTTCCATCCCCTTCTCATTATCCCTACCGCTCCTTCCACCTAATCGACTGCTCCTCCGGACAATCCCCGTGCTTGATCACCCGGCACCGCCCCTCCCCGCCTACAGTTTGGTAACAGGTCCAACCAGCCATCATCCGCGCCTCTCCTCTCTCAAGCTCAAGGACCCGGCATGGCCCAACCTCCCACCATGCATTCAGGCATGGGTCACCGCACCTCTGAGACCTCGCTCAACTCTTACGAGCAAAGCTCCTCCAACCACGGCTACAACCGTGCATACGGCCCGTCGGCCGGAGCGGGAATCGGTGGCGCCGCCGCCGGTGCCGCTGGCTCCCGTGGCTACGCCCAGGCTACGTCTTCCTCGTACAGCTCGACGCCCCGGTATGCGTCCCCCGCCAACGTCTCGCCGCAGCAGACCGGATCGCCCCGCTTCTCTCCTGCCGAGACCATGCCTCTGCGTGAGGGTGTCCGCGGTGGATCTGGGCCTTTACAGGGCATCGACGAGAGCGACCTTGACGACCAGCTCCACACTTTCACTGCCGCCGATCGCAAGGATCTCTCGACCCCCTTCGACATCACGTCTTGGCGAGGATGGGCCAACGGCCTGACTCTCTTCGTCCTGATGGCGGGTTTCATTGTCCTCTTCGCTGGATACCCGATCATTGATTGGGCGTACAACAACGAGGCCTCATCCGGAGGAAACACGCCGGGCTTCAACCTCGGCGGTGTCAACGCCTCTGGTCAGGTGCCGCAGATGCCTGCGGACTTCCCGAGCATGATCGACCCGGACACGCCGGAAGACGTCAAGAAGCGCACTGGCTTCGACGGCCAGGAGTGGACGCTCGTGTTCTCCGATGAGTTCAACAAGGAGGGCCGCACCTTCTACCCCGGAGACGACCCCTTCTTCACCGCCGTCGACATCCACTACTGGCCCACGAACGACTTCGAGTGGTACGACCCCGGACAGGTCACGACCAAGGACGGACACCTACTCCTCACTATCGAGCAGATCCCGACGAACAACCTCATGTTCCGCTCGGGCATGATCCAGTCCTGGAACCAGCTCTGCTTCAGCCACAACGCCTACTTCGAGGCTCGTGTTTCGCTTCCCGGACACAACGACATTGGTGGTTTCTGGCCCGGTGTCTGGACCATGGGCAACCTCGGTCGTCCCGGTTACGGTGGTACCACGGAGGGTCTCTGGCCCTACTCCTACGACTCGTGCGACGTTGGAATCATGCCCAACCAGACCTGGCTCAACGGCACTGGTCCCGAGGCGACCCTCACCACTGGCCAGGTCGATGACAGGCAGGGTTATAAGGGAACCCTTTCCTTCCTTCCTGGCCAGAAGCTGTCCAAGTGCAACTGTGACTGGGACACGCACCCCGGCCCTAAGGGTGTCGGACGTGGATCCGTCGAAATCGATATGATTGAGGCCCAGATCGACCTTGACGTCGGACACGGTGAGGTGTCTCAATCTGCCCAGTTCGCTCCCTTCGACGACCACTACCAGTTCTTCAACGACTCTGATGGCTTCAAGATCTTCAACGAGGACGTCACCAAGCCCAACACCTACCTTGGAGGTGTGTTCCAGCAGTGTGTGTCTTGTCTGTCGTACACGCACGACTCGATCTACCACGACAACCAGGTCGAGGGACGACCGACGGCCGACGGATCGTCTGAGCCGTTCGGTGTGTTCGGCTTTGAGTACGTCGCCGACTACGAGCACCGCAAGGACGGCTACGTGACTTGGGTCAACCAGGGCAAGCAGTCGTGGTGGATGAACTACGACACTGTCCGGCCCAACAAGAAGGTCGGCGTCGGACAGCGTCTGATTGCCGAGGAGCCGATGGCCCTCATCTTCAACCTGGGCATGTCGAACAACTTCCAGAACGTCGACTTCCGAAACATGAACTTCCCGAACTACATGCGCATCGACTACATTCGTGTGTGGCAGAAGGAGAGCGGTCTCGTTGGATGCGACCCCGAGGACCGTCCGACCGCGGCCTACATCGACAAGTACAAGGACATCTACAACAACCCGAACTACACGACGTGGGCCCAGGCGGGACAGAAGTTCCCGATGAACGAGATGACCCACCCCGGCTGTAAGCCGCGGGATGACGAGTAAAAGGAAGGACAGGACTTTCGGTATCTTTGACATCCACCCGCGGCGCCTCTATGGCGTCTCACGCACACAACCACCCACCCACCCACCTCCCACGCAACCTACAACCCTCACGAATTGCATTACGGATCGTTTCACGATGGACCTTTATTCTTCCTTTTCACCCCCTCTTTGACGCGGAGCATGCGGAGCGCTAGCTCGCTGTCCGCGCCTTTCAGCCAACGACAATGTTCGGTCGACCACCCGTAGGCGGGTGCGCCGATGTGCCATTCATTCTTGTCAGTTGCTGGTGTACGCATTTCCCACCCACCCAAAACAAAACAGAATTAACAACTCGCGATTGAACTTAGACTTGATAAACGTTACCTGTCCCCCACCATAGGCTGAGCCGACACCCGCGCCCGCGTTTTCGCGGCGCCTGCATATGCATTACTTGACTGTCAAGAGACGCGCAGCGCGTAGCGTGCATGGGCAGACGCGTAGCGAGACCGCGAGAGCCATGCAGCCGTGTAGCCGTGACAGCCGGACGGCCCATAGGGTGCGGGAGGTGATCGAGGCGTGGGACCCAAGGCCCACAGGCCTGGAGTCAGGGCTGCACCGCCCCGTCGATCTCGGGAGTGATGTCAGGCTGGTGCGCGTGGGTGCAGGGCGAGCATGTGGCATTCGGCGTAATTACAAGCGCAGCGGCGACCAGACCGCCAGCCGGGGATCTACAGAGCGAGGCATGGCGCATGGGTGTGCATCTACAGGGCGAAGGTGTCGTGCATGTCCGAGTCTGGGGTCAGCTCTGGCTTTGGTCGCGCTCACCGAGCGGGGGGAAGGGGAACCACGCGTCGAGCGCGAACGCGTCCGGGCTTGCGGGCTCGCCCGGCGCCGCCGGCGCCTTGGGCCACAGCTGCTCCGCGTACATGAAGTCGAGGGTGGGTGCTGCGTCGTCGGCGGGGTGGGTGCGTGGCGAGCCGGAGAAGAGCGTCGAGTCGAGCGTCGTCGCGGGGCTGAGGGACGCGGGGGCGGGCGACGCGGCCGCCGTCTGTGCGGCGGGTGCGGGCCAAGGCTGGGGCTGGGCTGCGCGGGCGGTGCTAGCCATGTTGGCGGGGCGGGGCCGGGGAACAGGCAGCGGCTCGAGGCGCGCGCGGCTCTCGGCGGGCATGCGCCGCTCCGGCGCCAGCGGGGCAGGCGGCAGGACGCGCCGCCGCCGCGCGCGCAGCAGCACGTCCCGGATCAGCCGCGCGAACGTGAAGCCGGGCACCTGCGCCAGGCGCTCGGTCAGCAGCTCGAGGTCGCGCGCCGCCGCGCCCAGGTCCAGGTTCTCGGGCAGCAGCGACGCGAGCCGGATCTGCATCCGCGCCGCGAACGCGATCCCGACGTGCGTGTAGTGGTTCGCTGGGGTCAGCTTACTGTTTGGAGCTCCATCAGCTGTGAGGGGAGGGAGGTAGAGAGACGACGCACCCTTGGCAAAGTTGTCAGCGTACGAGCTGCCTCGCAACGCCATCTGCACCAACGTCCCGGCGCTGACCTGCGCAAGGCGCAGGTGCGCAGCCCGCTGCTCCGAGAGCGCAAGCACGTCCCGCCGGCTCCGGATGCCGTGCAGGATGCGCGAGTTCGTGTGCAGCCTGCTGTCAGCTAGTCGACCGTGTCGTGGGCAGCGTCGGGGCACTCACACCGCGTGCGCGTGCAGGCTCGAGACTGCTGTCAGTTAGTTGCCCGATATGCCAACTCACGGCTCTCGCGCAGGAAGTTTGTGCGCGGCACGCCGTGCCGGTCTGGCGTCAGCTAAGCATCTTCCTCTAGCCGGCCTCACCGAACCACTCGTCCCAGTGGGCGAACCACGCGTCGAACTCGGCGTTCGCGTCCGCGATGCGCGCGTCTAGGTCAGGGATCCGCGCCGTACTCGGCCACAGGCTGAACGGCTGGTGCATCGGCATGCGCAGCGTGAGCAGCTCGCAGACGGCGACGAGGCGCGCGTCCGCAGCGTTCGTGAGCGGGTGCAGCAGGAACGCCCGCCCGTGCCGGATCGTGTCCTCGGCCGAGAAGAGCCCGGGCCGGCCCAGGTTGAACGCCATCTCGAACTCGGACTTGTACACCTGCGTGTTAGCTCGAGAGCGACAGTAGCAGAAGAGCTGAATGGGGTGGGTATATGGAAGCAGTGCTCACCGCAAGCCAGCAGCGCGCGCCGATCACGGACGACCGCTCGCTCTCCAGCTCTGACGCCGTCTTGCCCGCCCCCATCCCCGACTGCACAAGGTAGGGCAGGCAGCGGTACAGGCCCATGTCGATTCTGGTGTCAGCTGGTAATGGCTGGGACGCAGCGTACGCAATCCGCAGCGCGTGGCCTGTCGTCAGCTTGTACCGCGCCCACAGCTCACCGCCTGGACGCCAGCTCGTGTCGCCCCACATGGAGAGCACAACTGCCGTCAGCTCGTTCAGTGAGCGATCATGTCTAGCTCACGCATAGCCTGCAGCACCTCGATGCGCGCGACAGGCGTGAACAGCGTGTGCATGCCTGCTGTCAGCTACCTCTGGGACAGGCAGCTCACCCATGTTCTCCGCGTGTTCCTTGCACTTGCGCTGGAGCTCGCTCGGCTCCTTGCCCGCGTCCTCGATTTTGGCGCCAACGAGGATCAGCGCCGTGACGGCGAACGGCGAGCGCTCGCGCAGGCTCGCCCACGTGTCCGTCGGATCGAAAATGGGCACGTAGTCCGACGCGCCCTCGAAGAACCTGCCATCAGCTCTGTAGATTGCGCCAGCGTACACGTTGAAGAGGCGCTCGCCCTGCGCGGCCGAGCACCAACCGAGCTCGATCGGGTCCTTGAAGCCGGCGTGCGAGCCGCGCTGCTGCGGCGCGGCGCGGAGCAGGAGCGAGTCGCGCCGCCCGCGCTTCGTCCCCGCCCCGACGCCCGCGGCCCCGCTCGACGAAGGCACGACCGCATCGTCGAGGCAGTCGAAGCTCCCGTCCTCGCGCAGCCGCGCCGCCTCCGCAAGGCTCAGCATGTTGTTGTACACGATCGCCGGCGGCTCGAGCGGCCCGTCGCTCTCGGCGTCCGAGAGCGAGCCTGACCCCGGCTCGCCGCAGTGCGCCTCCTCGGCCCGCTCGGGGTCGTAGTCCCGCCACACGGGGGCGGGCGGAGGCGGCTGCGGCTGCCAGAACCGGGGCGGAGGTGGCGGCGCGGCCGCGGGAGCAGGGGGCGGTGGCGGCCGCGCACCGTGGCTCAGCGGATACACCGGTCCTGGTATCAGCTACAAGTCCACAGGAGAGAAGTGCAGCTCGTGTGGTTTAGCGTGTCAGACTTACGCTCCTTCCCTGCAGCGGCGGTGGCGGCGGCAGTGGCGGCAGCGTTGGCAACCTCGGAGCGGCGGAGCGTCTCGCGCTGCAGCGCGACGACCTCCGCGAGTGAGTCGTGCATCTCGCCGATCCGTTCCTCGACCGCCTTCAGCCGGCTGTGGCGTCAGCTTCCTAGTCCTCCGCGAAGCTTGCCTCTCGACGCGGGCTGTCTTGGTCGCGCGCGGCCCGCCGAAGGTGCACTCGGCATTTGTCGCGCGGCACCGGTCGCAAGGCGGTGACTCCTTGTTCGTGCACTTCATCTGTGGATGTCAGGTATACCTCGCATGTCTACCTGGGAAGGCTGGTCGGGGAAGGTGGATTTGGGTGGCCATGAGGGTCCGACGAGGCACAGCACGGTCAGGAGGAAGGCGGCAACGCACCTTGGACTTGTAGCAGTTATCGCATGCGCCTGCGCGTCAGCTCAGCGCGAGTTACGGTCACCCAGCTCACGCGGAACTGATTGCTTCTCTGTCTTCCCCGCGTGCGTCTCAGGCTCGTCCTCCGAGCTCGACTCGCGCCGCTGGCGCTGCCTGCGAGCGGTGGAGGGGCCAGCGGCATGTCCAGCGCCGCGCTTCGGCGCGCCAGTCTGGGCCATCTCGAGCGCTGTCCAGGCTTGCTGAGGGAGCGTGGATGCCTTGGCCGGGGCTTGGAGGGGCCGGTGATGGATGCGGAGATTGCAATGAGTGGACGAGTGGGTGGAATCAGCAGCGGCGAGTGTTTGCGACACGGCCCCGGCCTCCGACCGGAGCTGCACGAGCGCGTTGCGCCCGCTCCCCAGCGCATGCAGCGCGGCGGCAGCGGCTCCCGGTGCACGAGGCGCGTCGGGGCGAGCGCGTGCCCGATTGCGCGGCCATGTGTGTGATCGGCGAAAGGAGGTCAGGTGTGAGTGTGGATCAGTCGGACGAGGGGAATAGGAAGAGCGGGGCCAGCGGGGAGGACGCTGCGGCGCGCGTCGCGTCAGTCTTTGTCAGCCGCGTGCTCCCCACGCTTTCCGTGCCGGTCAGACAGTGCGCAGATGTGGGCTCCGAGGAAGGCAACCCGAGCCCCGAGGACGGCAGCCCCGAGGAAGGCAACTCTCGTAGCTCCGATGCCCGCTGTGCTCGCAGCGTCCCGGCCGAGCCGTGCATACCGTTTTTACAAGACCTAACTAGCGTCCGCGCCTACTGCTTGCGGTGGATGATGGTGGCCGAGCCCTGGGCGGAGGGGAGGACGTAGAGCTCTGCGATGTTGACGTGGGGCGGGCGGAGGGCGCACCAGACAATCTCCTCTGCAATGTCCTCGGCGACGAGGGGCTCGAAGCCCTTGTAGACTGCCTTGGCCTTGTCCTCGTCGCCGCGGAAGCGGATGACGGAGAAGTTGGTCTCGACGAACCCGGGCGCGACCTCGGACACGCGGATGCCCGTGTCGACGAGCTCCTTCATGAGGCTCTGCGTGAACGCCTTGACGGCGTGCTTGACGGCGCAGTACACCGAGCCGCCGACGTAGGCCTCGCGGCCCGCGAGCGAGCCGATGTTGATGACGTGCCCCGAGTCCTGCTTGCGCATCGCGGGAAGGAACGCCTGCGTCATCTGGATGAGCGACACGAGGTTCGTGTCGACCATGAAGTCGATGTCCTTGAGCTGCACCTCGCCCGCGCGCTCGGTGCCGACCGCGCCGCCGGCGTTGTTCACGAGCACGTCGAAGCTCTTGACGCCGGCGTCCGTCAGCGCCTGCGGCAGCGCGTCGACGGCCGCACGGTCGTTCACGTCCAGCGTCTTGACCGTGATCTGCGGCGTGAAGCCGAACTCCTTCGCCGCAGCCGTCGCGTCCGCAGCGACCTTCTGCAGCGCGTCCTCGCGCCGCGCGAGCAGCACCAGGTTCAGGCCCGCCTTGGCGAACAGGATCGCGGTCGACGCGCCGATGCCCGACGAGGCGCCGGTGATGACGGCTGCACGTCAGCTACTACCAAAGCCAAGAAAGCTCACCAGTCTTGCCCTCGAGACGGGTCGTGTTGAAGAGCTGAGGCATGGTGGTGGTGGAGTGGAGAGGCAAAGTCAGAAGCCAGAGATAACAGCGGCTTCACCAGGGATTTTCCGATGACCCAATGCTGCCGCTGGGTGGTGTGCCAGCCCGGCCGGCAGGGTGCCCCGTCAGTGCCGAGCGGAGATTGCCGAGTCGATGCCGTCATATGGCGATAACCCGCCCACCGACCAGAGATGCACCAGATGCCAGCTATGCGATAGCGTCACAATACATGTCTTCTATACACAACAAGATACCTCAGAATGACCAAACTATGGACGCAGTGCAGTGCAGTGCAAGCAGCCTGCTTTTATCTCCTGTACATCTCGGGCAGGGGCCGGGCGCGAATGACGGTCGCGCGGCGCCGCTCGCGGTCCATCTCGTCCTCGACCTGGCGGCGGATGCGCTCGCGCTCCTCTTCCTCCTTGGCCTTGAGCGCCGCCTTGCGCGCAACCTTGGCGTCGAAGCGGGCGCGGCTCGCCGCGCGCATCTTGCTCGCCTTGCCGGGCGTCTTGCCGCTCATCGGCACCGTTAATTTCGCTTTGCCGCCGAGAGGGACTTTGCGCTTGATGGGGTTCTCGTTGGCGGCGACGTTGGGGGCCGCGGACTCGCCGAGCGGTGCGCGCACGGGAGTAGAAGCAGAGGCAAGGGCAGGGGCAGGAGGGGGCGCGGGCGAGCCGAAGGTTACGTCCCCGGCGTCGTCGGGGTGGAACCGCTCGAACACGGCCTTGCGCACGGCGAGGTCGCGCGCACGCTCCAGGTCCCGGATCTTGACAGGCGACGCCTTCGCCTTCGTCTCCCCCGGCTTCGGGAGGCGCGCGAGCGCCGCAGCCGTGAACGCCGTCACGGTCGAGCCGTGGCGCGGGCCGCGGGGGCGCGAGCTGCTGGAAGCCCCCGAGCTTGTCGAGCTGGCCGCGCTCGTCGCGCTGACGGCGCGAGAAGTTGCGGAGCGCGCCGTGCCCACCGATCGCAGGCTGGCGGAGCGAGTCGAACTGGAGCGGCCGTTCGGTAACGACCGGATCGGAGCTGTGCCGGGTAACGACCGGATCGGCCTCGCGGCGGGTAACGAGGCGGCAGCGGGCACCTTACGCCGGACGTTGCGCTGGGGCGAGCCCGCGCCGCGCTTGCGCTTCTCGGTCTTTTCGGGTTGCTGCTCGTGCGCGCGCGCCGCGGCGGTCGCGAGTGCGTACCGGGGCACGTCCTTCTTGGCCTGAGGCTGGGCCGCCGGGCGGGGCCTGAGCCTCGTCGCGGACGCGTTCTCCTTTCCCTTCGCGCGCGAGGGCTTGTTCTTGATGACGCGGGTGGGCTTGGAAGGCTTGCGGGGCTCGGCGAGAGGGACTGAGACGGGCGCGGGGGCGGGGGCGGGAGCAGAGGAAGTGGAGGGCGTCGGCGGCCCGACCAGCCCGGCAAGGAAGCCAAGGACGCCTTCACCCAGGCGGCGGAGTGAGGAGTCGCTGGACGGCGCGGATGTGTCCGCGTCCTGCTCCTCGGCTGCAGGCTCGGCGGGGGCCGCGACCTCTTCCTCGACTTCGGGCTCGACCTCCGGTTCGACCTCAGGCTCGACAGTTTCAGCGACAGGCTCGTCGACCACAATCGCCCGCGGCGTCGGCTCCTCCTCGTACTCGTCCTCCGACTCCGCCTCGAGCGGCACGGCCGGGTTCGCCGGGCGGCTCAGCGGCGTGAGCGCCGAGCGCTGCGAGAGCGCGCTGACCTCTCCCTCGGTGACCTCGAGCACGGCGCTGAGCTCCTGCCCGTGGGGGCGGATGGCCTCGAACTCCTCCTGCGGGTCCAGCATGCCCACTGCCTGCTTCTGCTCCTGTCCCATTCCCTCGTCCTCGTCCTCCTGCTCCTGCTCCCCTTCCTCGGGCTCAGTTTCGGACTCGGGGTCGGAGACGTACGACCCGCGGCGCGCCGAGGGGTAGGTCGGGTACGAGACGGAGGGCGGGCCGACGCTGTCGTCCGCGGCCTGGCGCAGCCGGTGCTCGAACGTGAACACGCCCTGCTCCGCGCTGATGCCGAGCTCGGGCCAGCCGCCGACGGGCACCGGCGCGGGCGTGCACCGCGGCGTGGTGCGCCTTGGTGTCCGGCGCACAGTCACGCTGTGCCTCCTAGGCGTCGCGAGCGCCTCGACGACGTGCGGCGGTGTCAACGACCCCGTCTCCTGGGGCTCGGGCGCAGCGACTCTGGCCCGCTTCGCGCCTCGCTCTTCGGATGTAGGCACGGGCAGGCGCGTCTTGGCCTGGGCCGCGGCCGTGGTCTTCGCCTTCGCGGGCGTTAAGACCGGCGGGCCGTTGCGCACGCGCGCAGGGAAGATCGGCGCCGGCGGGTCGGACGCGAGCCGCTTGCGCGCCTGGTTCAGCGGCTTGGCCTTCGCGGCGGCGGGGATGCCCGTAGCCTTCGCCGGCTGCGGGGCGGGTACGGCCTTGCGCACCGGGAAGCGCTTGATGGGCCGGTCAAGCGGCTGCTTGGGCTTCTCCGCGTCGCCAGCCGACTTGTTCAGCTTGGCCCTGGTCGGCGCAGGGCTCTCGGCGGCGCGGACAGGGATGCTCCGCGTCGGGGTCGGGTTCGAGGGGCGCTTCGGCTCCGACGTCGAGGACGCAAAAGCAGGCGCGGCTGGACGGGCCGGAAGGGCAGCCTCGCCGCCCTCCTTGCGCGGCGAGGCGGAGCGCGGCGTCGGATTCTGCGGGCGCGGGGGAAGCGAGCCGCGCGACGAGTCCGACAGCGAGGCGAGCGACACGGGCGTGCCGCTGCGCGACTCGTTCGCGCGCGTCAGGCGCGAGCTCGAGCTCTGCAGCGACTCGGAGCGCCGCAGCACCAGGCCCGCGGGCAGGACGGAGCCGACGTCGCGGCTCCAGTCGGCGATCTCGCCTGACTTGTCGGCCGGCTTGTCCGCTGAGCGGTCCAGGGACAGCGACGCCTCGAGGCGGAGCGACTCCTCCTGCTCGGCGACGAGCTCGGCGGCACGGACGCTCGTGCGGATGCGCCCGCCGGCGCCGATCTTGATGACGGTCCGCTTCGCTTTCTTCTTCCCGGAGGAAGTCGAGGAGTGCGAGTCTGCGGACGATGAGGACGAGGATAAGCCTTCGGATGCCCGCAGCCCGGAGGCCCTTGTGGCACGCCCCGGCGTCGATCCGTGCGGAGTCAGCACTCGCGACAGCTCGTCCAGGAACTTTGGCTGCGCCGGCCTACTGCTCTCCGCCGGAGCGGTCTCGGCGACGGACTCGCCGCTGGTCCGGAGCGGCTTGCCGGGCGACGCCATGCGGCGCTTCTTCCGCGTGGAGACGCACGGCGGGAGCACGAACTTGTTCTCCGGCGTGGACTGCTCTGGTGCTGAATGAGAGGGAGCGGATGGGGGTGTTTGGGGACGGGGTGGCTCGGACGACTGGGAGTCGGTGTGCGGTGGCTCTGCGACAACGGCCGTGGGGACAGCGAGAGTAGCGGCCGGAAGGGGCGAGACGAGCTCATGCTCCGGTGATGGGCGGAAGGACTTTCTCCTAACTGCCCTAGCAGGCGCTGGCGTCGAAGACGCGAGGCCTTCGTCCGCCCAGTCGTGTCCGGGCAGGGGGAGGAGCGTCTTCCGCCGTGCCGAGTCGAGCAAGCGGCGCTCGTACAAGTCGTTGCTGGCGGTCGGCGTCGAGGTGGAAGCGCGAGTCTGTCGAACCGCCCGCGCGGCGACGGCTGGTGTCCTGGTTTCTCTTTCTCTGGGCTCCGGCGCGCCAGTCTCCGGCTCAGCATCCAGCACCATCCTGGGCGGCTTGCTCGGGCTCGCCTCTGGGCCTGCCGAGATGGACCTGCTCCTGGCCATGCTGGCCGCGAGGCTCTCTCTCGTGCTGTCTCCCATGCTTGGGAATCCGAGGCGCTCGACCGTCGTGCGCCGGCGCGCGCTGCGGCGCGGTGTCGGCTGCTCGATCTCAAACTCGTCGACCCACGCGGACCGCCTCGGCGAACGGCGGGGCGTGGGCGCTGCTTGCGCTGGCGGAGGGGGTTGCTCAACGGGGTGGCGGGACAGGCGCGGCGAGCGGCGCACGCTCGCCTCCGCCTGCTCGAGGAACGGCAGCGTCGAGTCCTCGTGCATCCAGCCCGGCGTCGCGAGGCTGAAGCCCTCGAACACGGGCTGGATCTTGCCGAACGGCGTCTCGAGCTCGGGCTGGCGCGCCCGTCTGGCCGCTGCGGGTGTCGGGGCCGCGGGCGCCGGCGGCGTCGGGGTCGGCATCGGGGGCGACTATCGACAGCGGTAGTGTCGGCAGGTGTGGATGGGTAGAGTAGTTGTCACGGAACGCTGAATGAACGAAGAGGCAATGTTTGCGGTGGCTGGGCTGGGAACAGATTGTTTGTTTACCTCCTGGCCGCCAAGTGCCAACTGCAATCTAAAGCGGGGGTCGCAATTAACTTTCCGCAGATCGACCATCGGCTTCCGCCGGAATGCACTGATTGATGCACAGTGCACCTCTGCTGGCAGCTTCCAACACCACATACGCAGTGAGCGCCCAGCTGGTCATTAACATGGACAACAGTGACATGATCCAGATGATACAAACACTATGTATGTAACCAGCTAATCGTGGCAGGACTTAATGTAGAGTGAATGGGGTAAAGAGTTAAGCTAGACTTGTGTGTTGGGATACGATTAGCGGGTATGGAGGAACGTGGAAGGATCGCTGGTGGGGTTATAAGAGTCGTTGGTTGATAAAGGATAGGGCTTGATACCGCATTGACAGGGCATAGTGCAGAGGCATAGACAGCCTGATAGCAGACAGCTAGCTCAGTCTGAGCCAGAGCTAGACGGGGAAGGAGGGATTGAGATTGATGAGGCAACGCTGCCAGACCAGGGGGTCTCGTCATCGAGGCCGGCGCCGCTCAGACCGCACTACCAGTCAGGAGCGGTGGCGTTGACCATGGGCCGCGCGGCGATGTCCTGCGGCTTGAAGCCCAGGACCTCGAGGACGGTGCGGCCGTTGCGCTGGCAGAGGATAGCGCACTTGTCGTCTCTGAAGCAGACGCGCCAGACGGCGTCGCACGGCTGCGTCAGCTCGCGGATGAACGTGCCCGTGCGGATGTCCCAGAGCTTGACGCGGCCGTCGCTGCCGCCCGACACGATGAAGCGGTCGTCGAACTGCAGGCACGTGACAGAGTTGTCGTGCGCGCACAGCCGGTGCACGGTCGAGTAGTCGGTCAAGTCGAAGACGATAACGCGACCGTCCGAGCCTCCCGTTATGAGGCGATCTCCGGACAGCTGCAGTTGTCCCACGAGCGAGGTGTGGCCGGGCAAAACCGCCAGGCACTCTCCCGACCCCGCGTCCCACACGCGGACAGTCGAGTCCAATGAACCAGACACCACGCGCTCCCCGTCGAATGCGACAGCGTAGATCTGGTGGTAGTGGCCCTCGAACACCTGGAGGCAGTCTCCCGTGTCAATGTCCCACAGCTGAGAGTTAGCAAAGTTAGACAGGCACTTAACTCACCCTACACGTGAAGTCGTATGAGCCAGACACGACCTGGTTGCCCGCCACCTCGATGCAGCGCACGCTCTGCTCGTGGCCCTCGAGGACACGCAGCATGTGCCCACGGTCGATGTCCCAGATGCGCAGCGTAAAGTCACGGCTGCCCGACACCGCGATGGGCCGGCCGTCGAGCACCTTGAGACAGCGGATGGTGCTCGAGTGGCCTCGGAGAGCGTAGAGACACTTGCCCTCGACGAGGTCCCACACGCGTACCTCCCTGTCGCAGCCGCCCGACACGACGAGGGTGCGCTTAACACCCCAGCTCGTCGCCGAGCCGCAGACGTCGCTCGACCGCAAGCGACGCGTGGTGCGGGTGGGGCGCCGGTCCCCGGCCGCGGACGACGGGCGGTACGGGACCGAGCTGGACCCGCTCGTGGAGCCCGCGAACGAGGCCCGCCGCTGGATCTCGTCCGCCCTCCTCAGACCCTTGTTACGGCCCCGAGGCGTGACCAGGACGATAGCCCAGACGCCTAACTCATGGCCGAGCAGAGAGCGGCAGTAGTATCCAGTCGTCGCGTCGAACACGTGGATCTTCGCGTTGGCCATACCGATGATGATGAAGTCGTCGTTAACCACCAGGCTCGTGACGACGCTGTCGCCCATGCTCGAGTGCATGGCAAGCAGCTTGCCGCCGCGGAGCCAGTTCGACTCGGTGATGTACGCATCGCGGAAGCGTTCGCGCGAGCTCTGCGCCCGCTGGACGGAACGCGAGCCGGAGCCAGCACGCCCCCACATGGGGCTCGTGGTATCCCGCAGCGAAGGACCCTTGGTCGGCGCCTGCGTCTCGGTTGCGTGAGCGGCGGCGGGCGGGGGGTTCGGTCCCGCCGACGGCAGCTTGGGATGGTAGACCTGGCGCTCATGCAGGACCTTCCAGAGGCACTCGTCCTGCAGCAGGTCGTTCCAGTACTTGCACACGCGGGCCATGCGGGCGAGCGTCTGCGC
This sequence comes from Trichosporon sp. PB005A, assembly GCA_023630055.1. Classification (NCBI taxonomy): domain Eukaryota; kingdom Fungi; phylum Basidiomycota; class Tremellomycetes; order Trichosporonales; family Trichosporonaceae; genus Trichosporon; species Trichosporon sp. PB005A. Next base: position 290,950 of record JAMALZ010000019.1, read on the forward strand.
GTCGTCGAGGAAGCTGACGCAGTGAAGGGCGAGCTCTACGGGGAGGTCGGACAGGAAGTCGCGCTTCAGCCGAGGCGCGATCTTGGACGAGACGACGAGCGCCTCGTTCAGCTGCAGGTCGCCGACGAGCGACGACAGGAACGCAAAGCGCTCTCTCTTGGGCAGGGCCTGGAACTGGCGCATGATCTTGCTGGCGTTGGGCATCGCCAGTGTCTCCGGGGGAGCTGGGCCGTCAGCTGGTTGCCCACTGTTTACTAAGCAGCAACGGCTGCACTCACGCGTGACGTCGTCGTCCTCGTCCAGGACTGAGTCCTTGTCGCCGAGGTCGAGGGGGGCATAGGACCGCCGCTCGGTGGGCGTCGGGCTCGGCGCCGGCGTCGGGGGGCTCAGCGTCTGGGACGGGATGGTGACGGGTGCGACCTGGCTCGAGGGGGGTGAGTCGCGCCGGGTGCGTGTCTGGGCATGTCTCGCAGATTGCTGGTGTCGTGCACTGGCGTTCCTTGATGGTGCCGGGCCGGTCGCGGAGCCGACAGCAGAGCCTGAGGCCGAGCCTGGGGGAGACTGGGACATGGCTGGCGGGGACGGAGGGCAGCGCATGCCCGGCCACTGGCTCCTACCCTGCGCCTGCATGCTGACGGCGGACGACCTAGACGGGGAGAGGATGGGGTACGGAGGGGGAGGAGCTCCGTAGGGGCGGATGCCGAGTGCAGATGCAGGTGCGAGTGGGTGTGGGTGGGGAGTGCGGTGGTGGGACGGTGAGAAAGAGTGCGGACGAGGGAGCAGGTAGACGCGGTATCAGGTGCTAGGTGGACGGGATGGTGTGGTGGACGGCGGTGGTGGTGGCCGTGGACTAGGACTGGGAGCTGGAGGCTTGAGGAGGCGTTGGCTGGCGTAGGGCCGAGGGTGCTTAAGGCGCTTGGCTGGGCGTCAAGTCTGCTTGCTGCTTGAGCGAGGGACGAGGGACGAGGGACGAGGGACCAAGGACCGAGGGCATTAGAGAGGCGCTCGCTTTTGCTGCACCCCGCACGCTGCACGCCCGCACGCCCGCACGCGGCGGAGGGTCGGGTCGGATTCACCAAAGGGCACGGGCACCGTCACAGCGGGAGCAAATCCGCTCACGCACTCATATTCTGCCCACTGTTCCGTCGCACTCTGAGACGCGAGTAATTGTCGTCGTCCCCTCACCCGTCGAGCGTCCCCTCGGCCCCCTCCCTCCCAATTCAGCCGAGACGAGACCACCACCGCCGTCATCGTCATCGTTCCTGTACCCGTCGCTCCGTCCATTGTTCCGACAATGCATGCCACACATTTTTGCATTGCATCGTTTATCCTCTCTCGCTTAGGAGTCTGCAGCAGCCATATTCTGTCTGGACGAAGGCGCTCTGCGCACTGCGGCCTGGGCTCAAACACAGCGGCTGGCGCGACTGACTGATGACGACGAGGGGACGGGGACGGAGGCGGGGGCGAATGCTGGCAGCCACTCGCGCTTTGAGTTCAATTCAGGAACCTGATAAGACCGACTCAGACGCAGCACGCAGCGCACAGCACACAGCACACAGCACACAGCACACAGCACACCACCAGTGCACCAGCTGTGAGACAGAACCACCCGCGAGTTGAGTCGAGCACGACAACGATGATGCCCATCTGCCCACACGCTCGATGCCTATGCCGTGCCTTTCCAATTTGGCCCATTTCTGGTCTAGGACTAGGGTGCCTTATGGCTGTTCGGGCCTCGGGGGCCTTTAACATCGGGGTGCGGTGTCCCATTCCGCCAGCTCTGCAGGCTGAGGGATGTAAGGCGGACTCGGATCTCGGATCCCAGGTCGACTAGGTCCATGGCCAGGCTTGCCCGCCCTCTGCGCTCCGGCGCGCTCCACAATCCGGGCTTCTCGCCGCCTGGGCTAGCTGGGCGAGAGCGATCGAGATCGGCAACCCAGGCTACGTCTCCGAGCTGCCATCGTCATGGTGCATGGTTCGGACTATGCAGAACCCACCTCGGACAATAGCCCTTGTCACATTCGCCATCTGCGCGTCCGCGCGTCAGTACGCTGAGCCAGCGGACCAGACTGAGCACCTGCTGCGCTCTCAGGCGCTCCGCGCACCGCTCTGACGATCACTCAGCCACTGTTGCTTCTCATGTTCTGATCCAAGCCCCGACGCCGCCTCCTGCGCATGAACAATAACTGACTCGCTCCGGCCTCGCAAGGCCCGCAACAGCAGGGCTGCGGACAGATACCGCACGGTCCGACACTCCGAGAGCGCTGCTTCTTCAAACATCACTCCGCACGGTGAGAGCACCCTCGATCGACGCGGCGCCCTTTCCAAGAGAACCTCGGCGACGCTGCACATAGAGCCGGTGGGTCCTAAATCTCTACTTCATGCATTTGCGAGCCTACTTCTTCTCGACGGTCGAGCTGATGTACTGAGTCTCACCAGCCTGTCCGTTCTCCCAGACCTGGTACTTGCTGCGATTGTCAGCGCTACTGTGATGCTCGAGTTCGCCGACGATGCCTGCGCGGAACAGTGGTGGTCGCTCAAGCTCGAGCCGCGTGGCTTGGAGGAGAAACCATCGCCACGGAGCGGATACTCTCCGCGATCTCCGCTCCAGCTGACATCCTGTCCTGCCTCCTTGCTACTCACACGTTGACGGCAGCACGCTTCTCGGCGGCAACGCGCTCAGACTCCTGAAGAGCCTGGCGGACGGCGCGCGAGGCGATCTGGGTGTACTTGTTCCAACTGCAGTCGAAAATGTGTGGTAGAGCGATTCGGCAATATTGCGTGGTTGAGATGAGATCGGATGGCGTTCCCATCATGTTCAGAGTAGTTCAATCGCGCGTCGTCCAAGGATGACGATATCCAGACACAGGTGAAAGGTCGCGGAGGCGTCGACAGCAGGTTGCGCGAGCAGAAGCGACGTGAGCAGAGTCGGGCCGAATCATATTCGATTATCCGTCATGGTTAACAATGTTGTTCCACAATCCAACAAGACAACCAGAGCAGCGTAGTTCAGCGAGAAGAGGACGGTCACGGTCACAGGTTCAGCATCACACGGGCGAGCGATCAGGCGTTCAAGCCAGCGAGGAAGAGCGCAAGATGATCGTCACAGTCGTTTTCGGGCAAGTCGGAAACGTGTCGATCGAAAATACGCGAGGAAGGTCGAAATTCGTATACGAAAAGCACAGTCAGCATCAATTTCCGAGCGACGCTCCGTCGAGATCTATACGCACGACATGAACTCGCGCCAGGCGGACATTTTGAGTAGAGTTGGTGGTTGGTGGTGGTGGTGAGGAGGGCTGTTGGACCGCTGAACTCGTCCCAGCGCGAGGCCTACCGAGCCAGCCAGCCAGCAACCAGCGGCACGGAAGGTCGGACTTAGAATACCTCCGACAGTGTGGCACCAGGCCGTCTTCACTTTCACTACGCTCTTATCTGATAAACACATTACTACTATGCATGAGAAAGTAAGGAGACTCTAAAACTACACTACAGGTGATGCATCGCGGCCTCCGGAGATCGTGCGTCGCCTGTTAGGTCGGTGGAAGTAGGTTGAAGGAGAAGCGGGCGGCTGGCCATCGTCGCCGAGGGGTGTATGCTCGTCGTCATCGTTGTCGTCCTCCATGTCGTCCCAGATGTGCTCATCCGGCAACGCTATGATTCCAGTTCCCGTGTCAAAGGACAGCCTCCTGGGAATCTCCGGCTCTCGATGAGGCTCAGGAGTGGGGTCGCGCCAGGGATTGGAAGGAGCGGAAGAGTAGTCGGACGCATACGCTGGGTGGGAGTTCACAGACAAGCTGCTCTCGTCACGGCGGGTGCGAGGAGCCTGATCACCCGACGACCCCTCCGCAGGTCCACCTGTAAGCCAATCTGTGGGTACAGATGTTGATGAGCTTGCGCGGGCTGAGTCTTCAAGCGTCGTCTCGGGGCCACCGCCCTGGCGGCGCAGCCGCTGAGCAACCTTGCGTCGGAAGGACAAGACAACTCCACGGCGCTGGGCTGCAGAGTCCCCGAACGCGGCCGGGCGAGCCTTGCTGGGAAGCCAGGGCTTGGGGAGCTTTCCGGACAGAGCTGGATGGGCGTACCTCCTCTTGCCGGTGTTCAGAACTCCATAATAGAAGTTGCCCATCGGGGGTTGGCTGTAGTCGGTGCGCTTGTCGGCAGGTGCGACCCACATCGTGTCGTCGTTGACCGCATAGCGTCGATGGTTGAGCCCAGTGAGGGTACCGTGCTGGGCGCCTTCACCGTCGGGGTGGAAGCCGGTGACCTCGTCGACACTCTCTCCGCGCTCGACCTCACAGATGCTGCTCAGGGCAGTATATTTGCTGAGGGGCTCAAAGTCGCGGGACATCACATAGCCCCAGAACAGGGTGTAGGCGATGAGGGGTACCATGCACGCAACATACCAGAAGTGCTTAGACAGTGAAAGCAGACCAGTCATGAACAGCTGGAAGATGATGAGTGCCACGAGAATGCGATCGAAGGTGATACGCCAGGCCTCGCCGTTCGACTCGTACGGCTTGAAGTAGATGAACAGGAGCTTGTACTTGTACACGAGGTCTGAAGTTAGCTATCGTCGACGGTTAATCAGCTTTACTCACAAGCCATGCCGAAAAAGATCGCGCCAAAGGCAAGGATCAGCGGCGAAACAATGCTGTAGACAAGGGTGACAGTGAAGATGAGGAGCATCTGCGGGTAAACCCAGCCGTAGTTAATGCTGGGCGGAGCGTTGATCTCCGCATAGTCGCGGGGAGTCTTGGAGCCAAAGTGACCAGAGGGAGAACGGATGTAACCCCAAGCGAGATTGAAAAGCGGTCCAATGTTGAGAATCGACAGGGGCATCAGACCAAGGCCATACAGCATGACATAAGAGATCATGAAGTAGCGGGCCTTGGATGTCCGGAGAGCGATAGCCAGTTTCTCTGCAATCTTTGATGGATTGTCCGCCAGGTCCCGCACGAACTGCCAGTATGTGGTGGTGATGAGGAAGATGAACAGGACAGTCATGAGGAGGTAGAGGTAGTACCTGAAGCGTCAGCGGAGGTCGGGGGCCGTCCACATACTTTCTGGTCAGCGAGTACTCAACGGCGCTCTTCGACTTGAACCCCTGTTGGTAGCAGAGCCACTCCAGGAAGAAAGGAAGCAGGCTGTTGAACGAGATCAGAATCAGGGTGGGACCAGTGTTCTGAATGAACGCTCCGGCACGCGGGTTGTTCTTCATGAAACGCCACAGCCAAGGTGCGACGCGCTTGATCTCCTTGTCAGAGAGGAACGCTCCGAAGAAGGACACTGGGATCGCCCAGAACAGGAGAAGCAACACCATGATCACCATGACGACGGCACTGCGAATGTGGCGCTCCCGGCTGGGCATGGCAACCGTGCTCCAGAGCACATCACGCGGCTCGGGTGCGAGGGTCGTGACCATCTGCGAGTGCTCGCCGAAATGGACAACCTGTGCGGCTTCTTGAGCAGACTTTGCGTGCTCAAAGGTGACGAAAGCCACGTCGGTCGCGGGGAAGAGGCCGGTCTTGCGGAGGAGACGGACGCCCTCGTCCGCCGCCCAGAACCGGTCCTCCCAGTATTGGATGGCATCGACGGCTCGGCTTACGACGCTGGGACGAATGGTGGGGCGGGGCTTGGTGGACTTGACACCGGCATACCGCAACCTGAGACTTTCGGGGTCGTCAGGTAGGTCAGACGTGTCGACAGCCTCTTCTCCGGCATTGTTCTCCGCATTGTCGTTATCGTCCGTCTCAACTAGAGGACGCTGGTCCAGCTGAGAAAGAAGCCGCGGGCCCTCCTCGATGCCACCTTTCTGCTTGCGATAGACATCGGGGTCGTAACCTGGAGCCTCGGCGGGATTGCCGACCCACTGGGCCCATGCTCGCTCGAGTTCCAGCAGAGCATCCGTGCGCCTCCTCAGTGCCTCCTTTAGGGCACTCAAGTGACGGCAGATGCTGACGCTCTCCACCTCCCATCCGCAGCCTTCGAAATACTCTGCCAGGGCTCGATCACCTCGGTAATGGGGAGGGATGTCGGTGACGAGTACAGTTCGAGACGGAACGGAGTGAATCAGTTGCAGCGCAAACGACTGGCGAGCCGCGACGAAGCGATGGAAGTAGCGATGAAGGAACCCAAGCAGTATCAGCGTGATGGTCCAGGTCGCGATGAGCTGAAGCCCCGCAGGCATGACTGGATCGACTAAGGCGTCAAACAAAGTTTGAGGGAGCGTCGAGTTTATTCCGGCCCAGGAGATCTCAAGGGTGGCAATGTGAGTGTTGTTCGTGATCACTTCTTTCGGGTCTGGCCCGACCCTGCCCAGCTATCGTTAGCCCCTGCTACCGCTACTGCCTACTTACCCATGACTCGAAGGGTAGCAATATGAGTGTGACAACCGCTGCCAGTCCAGTGAGAAGCGAGAAGAACACAAAGGCCATTCGGAAGAAGCTCAAAAGCTGCTGTCAGAGACACATGTGCCGTTCCACTTACGACGGAGGCATCCAGGCCCACAGTCTGGAGTACGACGAAGTCGCTCGTCTTCAGCGTAGGCATAATCCATCCGAAGAAGCGATTCCCATTGGCTTTGAGAACATCAGACGTGTGTGCCAACGAGGGAGAGAAGTCTGTCGCTGTCAGCAAGAGCTCAGCCCCCAGTTGCACTCACCCTTCAGCCTCGTACGAGGCATGTAAGCCACCGGCCATCGTGTTCTGAGGAAGCAGAACAGAAGGAAGGAGGAGATACCGATGGCCAGCGAGAGACCTAGTTGAGTGGAGAACCAAGGACCTGAACGTCAGTGACACCCTCATTTGCCACCCCGATGCTGACCTTCGAAGTTGCCTGGATGTTAGCGCTATCCTCTGTCGGCTACGTCTGTGCGGCCACAGGAGACTGTAGCCGTGCCATTTGCAACTCACGCCTAGGTGGAGTCCCAGGTGGGAGGTCCGGGTCTGTGTCGTTACCCTTGCCCACGAGCACCGCTGTCCAGGTCGACATGGTGTCGTGGAGAATACTGTGATGATCTGTCGACGACGTGACAACAAACGTACGGCTGTCTATCGGCTTCGGGTGGCAATGGACGAACCGATGACGTCGTGCCTGAGCCGGTCACCTACGCGATCGTCTCGCGTGGCAAATGAGGTGGACTCGAACTTGCGCCTTGATATCGTGCCGCCCCGATCGCTTCGCCCCCTCTGAGTAGTCTAAATTTCGGAAAGCTTGAGTGCGATGTCTCTTCGTACCATCATCTCATCCCATTCTCGACCAGCATCATGTCCTCACTGTAAGTGTCTTGTCCTGTTCTGCGCACCGTCTGGTGTGCGTTATAAATGAAGAGCGGAAGCGTTTTCCCCATTGGCACCTCTTGACTCAGACGGGGTGACCTCTACCACACCTAAGAGTGTGGATATGTCACCCGGTCGATGCTCTCACTGGACAATCTGATGCAACACACGAAAAGATTACCTTCGTATCAGAAGCTGACAAGCAGTGTAACATAGGAGCCTGACGCTGTGAAGTGCTCTTCCGTATTTGTATTCTGCAATAGTGTATCGAGGATGTGATGTGTATTCTTCTGCGATGGTACGACGCGTTGCGCGGATCAGCGCTGCATGCGCTGGAACAGCGGCAATCGCACTAACAGCCCTCGGGATCCAGTAGCTTCGGCAGCTTGGGGCCCTTTGGCTCATCAAGTCCGATAAGTCGCGGCCGCATCACTTGACTCGGTGGGACCCCCAGCCGTCAGCCATACAACTTGGGAGTCGGTTTTGCCTATCCATAATGAGACGTTGGCGAACGCGAACACAAGTGGCAGAGAATGTATACATGAGGTACCTTGTATCAACTACAGTCCAGAGTGAAGGTGCGGGGTCAGCTGGAAGTTAGAATACTGTCAGTCAGTGCCGGCGGCTGCAACGAAGCAACGATGTTGCTAGAGGAGTGCCCGAAGGCTGCGCGAAAGCGCGGTAGGAACAGTGTCCCGGGACCAGAAACTGGTGTAGACTCCTGTCGGGCAGCCAGAGGCTGCACACGATCAGAGAGCCTCCGCGGTACACATTCAATTGTGCAACTGCCAGTGGGAGGTCCCCCGCGGGTTATAGGCCAATGAAGTGATATACATCCCATATCCCACACGCCCCTCTACTCTATGAGAGCAGCTTAGCGGGAGACGATACCGTCGAAGCGCTGCTTGAACCAGGCGACGGTCTGCTCGGGCTTAACCCTGTGGGGAGCACCGACGCGGCCGACCTTCTGCTTGCGGCGGGCAATGCGCATGCCGGGGCGGCCCATGATGACGTAGAAGTCCATACCGAAGATACCGATTCCGGGGTCGTACTTGATACCGAGGTCGATGTGCTCGTCGATACCGAAACCGAAGTTGCCGGTCTCGGAGAAGTTGCGGCGGCGGAGCTCGTACTCCTTGACCTTGAGGGCGCGCTCAAGGACCTCCTCGGCCTTGGGGCCGCGGATGGTGACGTGGCAAGCAATCTTCTCGTTACGACGGATCTGGAACGAACGGACGGTGTAGCGAGCCTTGGAGGTGACGGGGGTCTGACCGGTAAGCTGCTCGAGCACCTTGGAGGCACGAGTAAGACGGTCACCAGACTCTCCGACGGAGATGTCTGCGGAAGTCAGTCACTGTTCGCGTTGCACAGCTGTAGTCGCAGGATACGCACTGATGACGAGCTTCTCGATGCGGAGCTCCTTCATCGGGTTGACGGGGGCGGACTTCTCGGCCTGGCATTAGCGGTCATCCTTCGATTTGTTGACAGCTTGATGTCGCCCCGATCCCACTCATGCCAATTCCAAGCCAGTTTCTGCACGATCTCGTCATCGAACAACAGGGCCAGCGAAGAGAGCCCTGCCAGCGAGATCGTCGATGGCCTTCCTCCTTCCTGGCGCCCTTTTCCCATCTCGTCCGAGCAATTCCCGCTTCGCAGATCTTCCCTCTCAATTCCATGCCCTTTCCTCCGTCTCGGTCTCCTCTTCAATCGTTCGGCGCGGGATCGGGGTCGACAAGCATTCTCAAACGTACCATTTTGATGGACTGCGACGTTAGCAGGGTCTCCGGGCACCTCTGGCGGCTACTCACTGTGTTGATGGATGAGGATACCTATAGCACCACCACCGACAATCAACGAGACTGGCTGGTGAAACCTGAAAGCGCCACCCGTGGGAAAGCCAATTTCGTTAACGCCGACAGAAAATGGTTTGCGACAATCGCGAATACGTCCACGTGGCACAACGTACTTCCGATAATTTCCCGCGCGCCTCCCTTAGCTCGAACCACTGCGCCTGCTTCGACCTCGTGATCAGCGCGTCGCTGTTGTTGTCAGGTGCAGAGCCTGGCAGACCTGTCAAAGAAGGAAGGGCGTACAAACACTTGAGTTCACCGGCTGCGTCTACATGATCACGGTTGTGGTCGTGCGATACCAGGCAACACAGACAGTTCATGGCGGGATAATGGCCGTCGCTCGAAGCGACTGCCCCGATTGACTCCTCCTCGTCGCAGCCAGCGTGGTCAGGCAATCATTTTGACACGCAACCGCATGTCGGGCGGCGTCTGAACACAGCTTCGGGAGAGAGAGCGGAACAACTATCCGCTCGCGACCTCCGACCGCTCAGATTGCGACATTCAGAGTTCGTTGATTCCTGAGGGCCTCCATTGTCAGAGCGCATGCTCGGCCGTGTTCCGCTCCCGCTGACTGGTCAGCGATTGATCTCTGCGATCGATGGAAGGGTCGCGAGTTCTGTGATGTCGAGTTGCCGAGGTCCGTCAGGCACGGCAACCATACATCCGAACCGGCTACCCAAGCCGCCCCAGCCGGCGGTTACCGCGCTCATGAGCCCACGCTCAGTCACCTCGACGCAATTGTCTCGTGACCTGGGCCATCCATCGATCTCCCTACTTCACTCTCTGCATCCCTCTATCGACAGTGGACTGCAACCACATGCCTGCAGCGTCGCCCGCTTTCCGATTTCAAGATCTCGCCGTCGAACTCCAGTTCGCGATTCTGGACGAGGTCATCAGCCTATCACCCTCCGACCTGTGTGCCGCCGCCGTCGTCTGCCAGACGTGGAACCGTTATGTCACTCCCCATCTCTACCGACACATCACGTTAACGAAGTCGAACCGCGAAGCCGTCTTCGCTGGACTCGGCCTCGACTATCTGTCGGCCTCGGCGCTCGAGTCCCGCGCGGATGATGTCCTCGCGGTCGACACGAACCCAAACCGCAAGGTCCAAGCGCTGTCACATGTCAAGACGCTTGCTATTTCAGATTCAAGCGGAGCCCTGGCGTTGGCTGAGGCGCTGGTCACCCATGATGGGGTGCTGAGCAACGTCGAGGATATCTCCATTGGCTCCGCCTTGTTCCGCCACCTCGTCAACAGCGGTCTCGCTGCGTTTGGACGCCCCCGATCCGGCGCAGCCTTTGTGGGGGAGACGCTTGTTGCGCGGCTGAAGCCGAAGCGCGTCCACATCGATTACCCGGCCTCGCGGGTGCTTGGTTCGTCCGCATTCGATCCCGTCCTTCTCGCGCGCGTACTGGCTGTTCTCATGATTGACTGGAACCCTGAGACGGTCGACTATCACGGAGTCGGCTCCGACTTCCCTCCGGTCCTGGGCGCGATGTCTCGCATTCACTGCGCGCCTTGCATGCCGGCCGACGGGGAGTGGGATGACTGCGACGGCCTCGCCTGCGGCAGCCACGGTGCCCTCGTCAGGATGCACCTCCGTCGGCTCTTCGGGCAGCATGCCAGGGATGAGCTTCTGGAAGCGATCGCAGAGGGAGCCGACCCCACCGACGACGAGGACCTCGACCCAGACGATGTTCCGGACGCCCTTCAGGCCAAGGTCGAGTACCACGGTGTTCCTTGCATAGTCGGGGCCGACATGGAGGCGTTCCTGCGCAAGACCTTCGCTCATTGGCCAGCAGAGATCGATGTCGGCGAACGGGTCGCCTTCTATCCATGAGATCGCGGTCTCAGCAGGATGTCTTTCCGTTTTGTCGTTCCCCAGTTGTATTCTATGTTGTAGGCTATGAGGAATGTGGGCATAAGCGACAGTCGTAGTTTATAAGTAGAAGGATGCAGAGGAGTTATCTCAGCATTAAGCATGATTGGGCGAGCAAAGCATGGCAGAGGGATGCATAGGGAGGGTGCAGATGGGATGAAGTAGACAGGTATCCTCTGCATGGGCGGCGAAGCGAGCATCGGGGAAAGCAGGCGTCGGCACTGGTGCATGGTGGGAAGTCTTGGAGCGATGGGAGATAAGATGGAAAGAAGCCGAGGGTATGACGCTAGTACGGTGATCACGCTGGGACCCAGATTCGGAGCCGTCATCACCTCGTGCGACACGCAATTGCTGCACAGCTTGTCCTTCCCTCCTTGACTGTCGCTCTGTTTATCATTTGTCTTCCCTCCTGACCTTCACAGCGTTTCGGAGCTGCCTCCTGAATCATCGCTGTCTGGAACCAACGCCGCCTTAGCATCCGTTATGAGGACGGACAAGACCCAGCACCGCACGGATAGCCTGTCCGCCAACGAGGAACATCTCACCAGCACTCAACCACCTCCTCCTTACGCTGATTCTCATCCGGGGGGATTAGCGGGACCGTCGGCTCAACCAATCTACCCAGCGTCGACCTCTGATTCAGACCGCGTGCCGAGCCAGGGTGGGTGGCGTGAAGCCGAGCTTTCGCTGACCAGGTGCAGTGAAGCTGCCTTGGGACACTCAGTTCAAAGACGGTAAAGTCCAAGTTGACTGCGATGACTTCGCTCCTCTTCAGACAGGAGGAGGGGGCTCCGGAGTGTATCCTTCCGCTCTTGCGATGGGCTACGACAACTGCCCTCCCCTCAACATTGTCATGTTCATTGTGGGGTCAAGAGGTGAGCTACAATGCCGAAGAAGCTAATCTCCAGGGGACGTGCAGCCGTACATCGCCCTTGCTCTGCAGCTGATCAAGAGCAATGGTCACAGGGTTCGCATTGCCACCCATGCAGAGTTTGCAGATCTCGTAACGGAAGCGAGCGTTCGTCTGGCCGGGTTGACGGACTCGAAGGGCGCTCCGCTCACCGGGCATCTGGAGCACTATAACACCGGTGGTACGCCCGCTCATGTCCTACAGTATATGACTGGAGGTGGGTAGATGTGTCCTTCGAGAACAGCCACTGACGCGCAGACAAGCACCAGCCTCGGGACACGGCACCCATGGGTGAGAAGGACAATCTGACTGCCAAGAGGAAATTTGCGAGGCAGACGCTCATGGGGTGCTACCGGGCCTGCTTCATGCCCTGCGAAAGCTCTGGCGTGCCATTTGCTGCCGATGCTATCATCAGCAATCCAGCAGCAGTTGGTAACATACACATCGCCGAAGCCCTCGGGATACCCCTCACGATGTCGTACAGTGAGTTCCTGGGTCATCCTTGGGGCTGACCTCAGTCATGCCGTGGACACCGACGGTCGCCTTCCCCCACCCTCTGGTAACTTTGGCAAACACCCACGGCTCACAAGCTCGGGATAACTATTCCAGCTACTACATGGCTAACATTTTGTAAGATTTACTCACGACCTTCGCTCATCCACAGGTTGTATCAAGGGTTGGGTGATGTGATCAACGACTTCCGCATCATCACTCTTGGCCTTCCAGCTCTCAGCTTGTCGCGCATTCCGGAGGTTGTCGGGGCGCTTGGGATCCCTTGGACGTACGCCTGGAGCGAGGGTCTCCTTCCCAGGCCTCAGGACTGGGGTGGTCACAATGGTGCGCACGTTTTCGACAAGGTCTGACGCCAGATGTGGTTGGCTTCTTTCAGATGCCACCCTCGTCCCGTGCCCCTAAGATACCGCAGGAGCTGTTCGAGTTTCTGGCAGATGGCAAGCCTCCGATTTACATTGGGTGAGCTGTCCGTTACGTCAGGAGGAGCTAACCGCAGCTTTGGCTCCACGCTTATCGAAGATACTGGGACATTGACCGGTGGGTGCAGCCTGGCTTAGGTGTTCGCTGATGGTGAAGACACGATTCTAGCCGCCGTGAAAGAGACAGGAGTTCGAGCCATTCTTCACGCCACCTGGTTGGACGCGGAAGCCACACCCGACACGATTTCTAAGGCTGTCTTCACCGTGAAAGGTGGGTCCATCGTTCTGGTTACCGAAGCTGAGTTAACAGAACCTCTTCCGCACAGCTGGTTATCTGGGGAAGGAAGGGTATCGGCTGTGTGCCATCATGGAGGTACGCAGATGGCGCTGTGCATTTTCCTGACGCCCTCAAGGAGCGGGCACCACAGTTGCGGGCCTCAGGGAGGGTCTTCCAACGATCGTCGTACCCTTCTCCGGGGACCAGAGGTGCGTAACATCTCAAGACAAGACATTGACCGGCGTGCAGCTTGTGGGGGAACGCCGTGCACAGTGCCGGAGCAGGTCCTCGTCCTATACCGGTAGAACAGCTTACAGCATCACGGCTCGCGAAGGCTATCAGGGCCGCACAAACGCCTGAGATTCGAGCAGGGGCCGCAAGATTGGGTAAGAGGCTCAGCCGTGAGAATGGCACGGCTGCCGGGGAAGAGAGCTTCTACCACCACCTGCCACTTGGCAACATGATGTGCGTCCAGCGCGCTAGATGCTCGGCGCTACTAACCAGACAGGTGCCAGGTAGACCCCACTCAGCCTGCACGCTGGTGGTGTCCGGAGTTCTGCGTCAAGGTATCGAATGTGGCGGCTGCGGTGATTGTTGAGTCAAAATTCATGAGTTGGCGATCTTTCACCCCGTATCGTAAGATTTTCGTGTAGTATATTTACTCATCTCACCCGCAGGATCTGTCCAGTACAACACTGGTGGATACTACCGCGACCCTTGTGACTCGTTCGACGGTGCTGGGCCGAGTATCGGCACGCAGAGTGTATCAGCGAAGAGCCAGATTTATGCCCCGGTTCGTTCAAATTTCAGGGGCAAGCCTTTGCTAATACAACAGGCCAGAGACTTCAGCAACTCTCTGATTGGCATTCCCAAAGGTACGCGCCAGGGTCTTCAGAAAGCCCAGCTGACAGATCTAGCATCGTTCGACCTTGTCGGTCAGATCCAGGAGGGATTGGACAATGTCCCAGGATACTTTGGCTCCGAGGTTCGGCACCGAGGAAAGGTCGACAACCTGCGCAGTGGCGTGAAGGAAGGCGCAAAAGGCTTTGCTTATGGTCTCGTAGATGGTCTATCTGGTCTTGTGACCGAGCCATACAAAGGCGCAAGGGAGGGGGTAAGCTTACGGAGGTATGCACGAAGAGCTGACACCGCAGGGTATCGGTGGCGCCATCAGTGGCACTATCACCGGCAGTAAGCTAATAGGGTGTGTTCGTAGCTGACAACAGGTATCAACCTGGCAGCTCGCGTAAGCGGCGGTGCGCTGGGCATCGTAACGCAGCCTGCGGCGGGGCTGTTCCGATCGGCGCGCAAGACGCTGGCCCGACACGGTGCGGTCGAGGCGCGCAGTGTCCTCTGCGATGCGCGCGAGCACGCCGCACACGCCGAAGCGGCAAGGCTGGGTACGCAGGAGCGTAAGGAGCTGCTCGCGGCCTGGGAGCGCGTGACGGGGAGCTACAGCATCAAGCAGCGGATACGCGAGGAGAGGGCGCGGCTGGCCGCCCTGGACCAGCACTTCCGCGCCGGCGGCCCCAGCAGCCGGCCGGACCCCGCGCCCGAGCGCCGCAGAAGCTGGGGCTCGGACCTCGGGCGCAGGGGGAGCCTGGGCTCGGTCATGTCGCGCATGAAGGGCAAGGGCAAGGGGAAGGAGCCGGCGGGGACCGCGTCCACGGGGACCGCGTCTACGGAGACCGAGACCGCCACGCCGCCGCCCGGCCCAAGTACAAACCACCCGTACCGGCGCGAACAGCGGATACCGGGCAGCTACGACTCATATGTGGCGGAGGACGGACGGCCGGCAGGCTCGGAGGCGAGCTCAGCGCAAGCGTCCCCGCGCAGCGAGAAGGGCGGCCTGCCGCAGACGCGGTACGACAGCCGCGTCAGCCTCAACAGCGGCATGGACGTCGCACTCGCGGGCACGACGGACCGGTGGTACGAGAGCACCAGCAGCCTCGGCGGGCTGTCGACGCTGACGGCGTCGGTGACGGGGCGCTCGGGGCGCGAGCTGGGCGAGGACTCGTCCGTGAGCCCGGACGTCCGCGGCCGGTCCCTGGGGAAGAGCCAGGGCAAAGAGAAGGAGAATCAGTAGTCGCAGGTCGGACCCGCCGGAGCCAGCGGTACCAGGGCTCCGGCCGCCGATGCAGAGTATGTCCTCGCACGGTCAAGCCACGGCATCAGGACGTTACAGGTTTCATCAGGCGTGCGCCGCGCGCTGGCCCGTCGCCGGCCGCGCGGCGGGGATGAGCAGAACTCTATATAGTCATCGTTACGCGCTCCGAGCACACACAATACACAATAGCACAGGTGGGGCAAGGGCACAAGTAGGAGCAGCGAAGGCACTACAGAAGGTGGGGCAGAGGGGAGACTATAGGCGGGGTAGGGCGATTTGTCGTGGCGATGAGCCATGGGTGGCGGTCGATGATTGCGTTGGCGTCATGGTGTGGTTGGTGCGTAGCAGAGACGGAAGAGAAGCCCGAGGGATGGTCGGGGTGGATTTCCCGATGCTGCGTGCTGTGCGTGCGTTGCGCTGCACTGCGGTGCGCGCGGTGCGCGGTGCGTGCTGCGAGTGCGTCACGCAAGAGGGACAAGTGCGCGGCAGATAACGTGGGATTGGCATGCGTGCATGCGGGAGCGAGAACGAAAGAGACGGGGGCCGCGCGGCGGCCTCGCCGCCCCGGGTGCGATGGGAGAGACAAGAGTAGCAAGAGAGGGCAAGAGAATAGGCAGAAGGGGGAAAGAAAATGAGAAATAAGAAAAGAATAGAAATATCGAGGGAGGAAGGGCAAAATATATGGATGAGATGGATGGAGATCGATGGTAGTAGTGATGTGTGTTGTCGAGATAATGGATAATATGGCGAGAGACAAGAGGAAAACTAGAACCTTGTATGATCACCTGATGCGCACTGTGGAGTCAGCTTGGGACCGTGTTGTTTGTAGAGGGGTGGAGGGGGGGTTCGGGGATTCTGAATTCTGTGAATATCGGGGAGGAGAAGAACGGGGGGGCATCGAGGGGATCGAGGGGAGTCGCAGAAGTTGTGGGGAGGTGGGGCTGGGGACGGGCGCACAGCAGGCGGCTCAGGTGGTCGGGCGTCGGGCATCGAGCGTCGCCAGCGTCGAGCGCCGGGCGTTCAGACCGCACGTTCAGAGGCTCTGCGAAACATGACGCGCATGTGCGTCATGCACCCATGACATGTGCAATGATGCGCGATGTGCAAGCGGCCATCTGCGTGGGCGTGGGCTCGGGGCGCGGTGCTGGTGGGCTGCGTGGCTGCGGAAAGCGATCGGCGCTGCAAGGAGGTGCCGGCCGGTGCCATGCAGAGCCCCGCTGATCGGCGGTCCGCAGCCCCGCTCCACGATGCGACGTCCGAACCACCCTGCCTTCCCTGGCGACATCACTCCGATCACATCGGCGTCTCCGACTTCGGACCGAGGTGGGTCCGGCGTTTGTTTACGTCCGGGTCGAAGTCGTCCAACGACCAACGAGCAGTGTTGACGACGACGGCGACGGTGATGAGAGCTACTCCCAGTAGTTCCCTCCTCCTAGTCAGATTTCCGAGATCAGAACTTACCAGAGTACATATTGGTAAGACAGTCATAACTTTACATTTACACCCGGGAGCCGAACAGCCGCATCTGTGTTCCTCGTTGTGTAACGGCGGGTGATCGTTTCGGCCGGGCGCTATCCTGTGGCCGCCCAGGATCCGTGGCGGGACATCACCGGTGAGTCCGCCGAATCCGGCGGCTCCTCCTGCTCCTCCGCCCTTGAACAGGGACGCTGGGTCCATATCGGTGTAGGTCGCGGGGAAGTTGTCGATGGAATGGTGAGTGGGGGGAAGATGAGGTAGCAGGTCAGTGAGACTTGCTGATGCGGTCGCCCGGTTATCGGTCGAGGGTGAGGGGGGAGGGGGGACGAGTGACGGGTGGCGTGCGGGGGAAAGTCGGGCTCGGAGGGGTCGAGCGAGGTCCAGACTTGGTGCCAGGTGGGGAGAAGGTCGAAGCGGGCCTCACAAGAGCTGTGAAGCGCGCCAGGAGAAGCGGTAAGGAGCGTGGGGGCGGAGGTGCAGGGCTGCGACCAGCGACGAGAGACTGTGGATAGTCGACGTTCGAAGTTCGAGGAAAGACGAAGACGACTGGTGGGGAGACGACACCGCCAGCGGTTCGATCAATAATCAAGTGGTGATTAGATAGCTGAATGTCTAAGTCAGCGATGAGTTGCGTTTGTTGTTGATGTTGGTGGTGGTAGTAGTGTAGCCTTCAAGGCTTGGCAATGTGGAATGCGTGAACTGAAGAAAGGGACGGAACAAGAAAGTCGAAATGGACTGAGAAGGTGGAGAGAGGTGTGGAGAAAAAGACGGGCGACTTTACGGCCCATCATTAAAAGGGGCTGACCGGGTGGCCCAGGATACGAGGTCGAGCACGCTGGACGGGCTGTGCAGCAGCCCAGTAGGCCGTGTGGGCGGCGGACGAGGCTGTTTCCGAACAGACGGGTCTGCAGGACCATGAGGGCTGAAGGACCGGCAGGGGTCCTCATGCACCGCGTGTTCTACCCATTGATCTCCCAGGCCCCTACTGTCGATACACAGCTTGGCAACAACACTGTACAGGCCGCATGGACCTTCAGGTTTTCTGGCTGATGGGCTTGCAATGGCTTGCCAGGGCGCACCTTGTTGGGCGTTTGAGACTTTGGAGAGAATATGCAAAGGTACTCACCTGTGTGGTCTGTGTTCTCCGTCTCCCGTCTGACTGTCGCGTGCGTGAAGGTGGGTAACCTGTTTGAACGGCGAGCCTTCACCACCACGAACGAACGAGGTGTTGCAGTCGCTGTAGTGTCGGGCGCTCGTCAGAAGACCGCCCGATAGGCGATACGTGATACGTGAGCGATGATCGACGGGCGGCGACTTGAAGCTGTGAGGTACGGCCGCTTAGTGGAGGAACGGTGCTAGCCGAACCAAAGCCCCGACGAGTGATGTGCGTTCGACCTGCCTAGCTGCGCGTTTCTCTCTGACCAGTCTGGGAACAGTCGTCGACTGACGGAGCTAGCCCGGCGAGCGATGCGAGCTCAGGTGTCCAGTCCGCCCAGGTGTCTGAAACTTCCTCGGGTCTTACGGGGTTCGAACCGTTTGAGAACTGCGCTAGTTTGATACGCAGTTTGCTCCGTTCGATTCCTTGAATGGAGTCCTATGCAATGTTGCTGCGGACGCCGGATCGCCGGAAACTGCTTTCTGACTAGTCGGGCAGTCGGGCTCTGACGACTCTTGTGACTTGAGACGGAGAAGCGCTTGAGCTCAACGAACCAACCGAGGGAGTCGAGTCAGGGGTGTGCACAGGGGCTGCGATATGAGGGAGGGTGTGCTTGCCCGGGATGGTGACCTCTTGTGACTCTTTAAGCGTGCCAGCGGAGGAGTGTGCGTTGCGTCGTGACCTGACAGAGCCAACGGAAGCCGTGGTGAGAGCCGAAATGAGCCTGGGGTCGGACTGTGGATATCCAAGCTTGAGCGTTGATCGTTGAATGAAATGAAAGAATCGGTAGGTGCGTGGCCGTGTGCGGGGGATGGTCGCGTAATGGCGCGTATGTTCGTCCAGGTTCGATTGCTTGGGACAGGTGCTGTGCTGCGGCGAGTGCGCAGCGAGTGATACAGCGACACTGACTGGCTGGGCGGCTCGATACCTGACAGCTGGCTTGCACTGGCTTGCTGGGCTGAGTCGTTTTGCCTAATCAAATTGCCGCAGGAGATGGGTGAGCAGCGTGCTGCAGCTGCGGAGCCGAGGCCGAAGTCTGGACGTGGTCTTTTGGTCCGAATCACGAGGGTCTCGACTCTCGTCGTGTGGAACTCTGGGCTCTGGGATGGGCCAAGGGGTACGCGGGGGCGTTCCAAGGCGTCGATGGCGTCGAGGGCGTCCGGGGGTGGCTTCTCTCAGGCGGTTGTCCGTACCCGTTGCCGTCGATGCCGCAGATGCCGAGGGGGGACCTGAGACTGCCGCACGACTCGGGGGAAGACGTCTGCGAGGACCGTGAGGGCTAGCCGGGGTGCTTCCTCAGGAAAGCCTTGGGGACCACTGGGGCTGAACGAGCTCAGATAAGGGCTGAGCGAGCGCTAGGGCTATGGTGAGTTGTTGCGGTGAGTTTTGGGAAGCGTATGCGCAAGTCTGAGTCGCACTGGAAACAATGTTCCAGCGTTGTGGTTCGTCAGCTTTCGCGCTTGCGAGCTTGCCGAGTTTGTGCAAGCTTCAGCCCTGCAGGTGCAACGCAGGATTCGACGTTTCGACGTTTCGGCCTGGCTTCGTTGGCGTCGTTGGCGTCGCTGGCGTAACTGGCGAGCTGGGGGTCGTCCGGGCTTGAACCTGAAGCTGGCCTGGTGCTCGGAGGCTGGGCTGGGAGTTATGGGCAAAGTATCCTGGACCTGCACCCGTGCGCTGTCTGTGAGATGTCGGAACGCACGAGCGCAAGCTGCGAGGAAGGTCGTGAGGAGAGGGGGAACTGAGTAATGGCCGATGACAAATGCACTCGAGCGTCGAGAGGTGTGACGGAAGGAAGGAAGGAAGGACGCAAGGTGATAAGAGGGAAGGTCCCCCTCGAAGGAGGTGGAGGCTGGGCTGGGTGGACCGGTGGGATGTAGGTCCGCTCGGTCGCTCGGTGTGGGCGGTCGAGGAAGGACAGGGAAGGGCGGCGGCGGGGAAGGCGACGAGATGGAGGGGTGTGAGTCGAAGAAGAGAAGGAGAAGCGGAGAGGAATGGATGAACGAGACGGACACGACACGAAACCGAAGCGGACGAGACTGGACAGAGGAGAGCATGCATGCAGCGTATCTGGTCGGCACATACGTACGTACGGCGGGCTCGGGTGGAAGGAAGCATGAGGCTGCTGGCTGCAGGCTGCAGGCAGTGTGGTAACTGGGTAACTGTAACTGGCGGGTTGGACCACGGCCCAGGCAGCAGGCAGGCGGATGATGAGAGCGCGATAGCCAGCTCCAGCCCAGCCGGCCCAGCTGGCCCAGCCAGAGCGAGTCCGGCCAGGCCGGCGGGGCCGGAGGGGAACCTGCAGGCTGCGGCCCAGTGGCCCAGTGGCCTAGGGCGGGCGGAGGGAAGATCGTCAATAGGAATTTGGCTCAGGTGCGCTGACTCGACTAGCGTTCATACGCTCATCTGTCAGATCCCCCATGGTCCCTCTAGCTCCCCTGTCCCTCTGCCGGCATCCTCGCGACCAGTAACCAGAACCGCAACAACACGGGTGGTGGCGTACGGCGCGTAGGGCATGTGGAGGGTGGGTCTATGGGACTGCTGGCGTCAGCGGTCTGCTGCAATTGACAGCAAGCTCACAAGCTCTCTGGCAGGCGCAGAGCAAAAGCCAAAGCCAAAGCAAGCGAGAGCCAGAGCCAGAGCGCGAGCCGAGTCGACCCCGGAGCGCGGCAGAACGGTAGAGGTATAGGGCGTCGCGACGGCGGTGCGCTGTCGCCTAGGAGGACTCGAGGGGGCAGGGTCCGGCCAGGGCGCCAGGGATCCCAGGGCCACCTGTCATGTCAATCGGTACCGCGCAGTCAGCCAGCCAGCCCAGGCCATGCAGGTTACACAGGCCATGCAGGCCATACGGGGCCACGGGACTTCGTCCAGGCCAGGCTGGGCTAATGGGCGTTGGGCGGGCGGGCGGGCGGGCTCCAGGCTCTGTGCCTTCCCTGCGCTACTTGCGGCCTCTTAAGCTCCTGGGTGGCCTTCCCCGCTGACGGCCGACCGTATTCAACACCCCAGGCACACGCGGTTCACCGCTCGCTGCTCCAGTCGCGCCGGCGCAGATTCCAGTGCTCCGTATCGCCCGTCACTCCGCGGTCAGTGCGCAGAGCTCAGTGCGCTCACTCGCCAGCACGCCAGCGTTTTGCGTTTCGTCCTGTGCCTTCCACCGTTTCCCTCCGTACCTCGCACACTACCCACAACCACGCCGACGTCGTCGCAGCCCCCGGCTCCGGTCCGGCCACCGCTGGCGCCCTTGGTCAGCCGCCGGCACTGCCCCGTCGCGCGCTGCAAGCGCTCGCCAGCCGCGACTCGCTGAAACGAGTGCCTGCTGCATGCGTGGCTGTACCGAGCGGGGGGCTGGGCCGTGGGCTGTGGCCGGCTCGCCCGCGCAGTCGCTCCGCAACTGCGACCACAGCAGGCGGCAGAACGGGGATGCGCCGGCTGAAGCAAGCAGCATGCAGCACGCAGCTCGGCACGGGGCACGGAGTATTTCGCAGAGGGCAGCCCGCGTTCCCGCCTTTCTGCACGCTTCGCCGTTTCGCAATGCAGGATTCGGCGACTTCTGGCGCGAACCGAAACATACGCGCAGCCACTCGCATGGCGCGCATGGCTAGCTGACTGGCCGACTGGCTGCCTGCCTGCCGCCCGCAGAAAAACACGGCGCATCCGGCGGTCCCGTTCTTGTCTCCGGGCCGGCGCAAGCGGCTCCTACTGGCCTGCTGGCTGGGAGACATGACCGGACAGGTGCAAGCGAGGCCAAGGGAGGAACAAGGTTTCCGCCGAGTGCTGGGCCAGGCTCGCCGTGCCTTTGCCGCCGGCCCTTGGGCATGCTTGGGCATGCGCGCATGCCTGCGATGGCTTCGCTGCATGGCTGCGCGCATGGCCCGGCGTGCACTAGCGTCGAGCGCTAGTGAGAGCACGAGCAGCGCTAGCGGTTAGGCCTAGCGGCTGCCAGTCAGCCGCGCAACCATGAGATTACCATATCACCAGATACCAGCAAAGCTACGACGCCCCGAGCTGTTCTTTCGGGTGCGCTGGCGCTGCCGCATGCGATGCGGTACGCGCTACCGGCGACCACGGCGCTACTGGAGGCAGTACGCTTGCGCTGGGCCAGGTCCGTGGCTGTGGCCGCTTCGCAGCGGCTTAGCGTCCTCAAGCGGGCAGCGCGGGCAGGCGGGCAGCGGGCAGAGGCAGATCTGCATAACAGCAGCACGTAATTCGCAGAGCCGAGCAGGCGTTTCTCTGCCTGACGCTGGCGCCTGGCGCCGGGCACGCCATACTACTCATGCCAGTCAGGTGGCCGCTGGCCGCCGGCCAAGCGCCCTGGCGGCTGGGCCAGATCCAAGATCTGCATGCTGGTCATGACCGGCGACCGGCGTCCGGTCCGCTTTCGGTATCTAGAAATCCGTCCTGGCCTGGACCGGGTCTGCGTCTGTCTTTAGCTGTCAGCTGTCAGCGGCCACGTCTTCTTTGGGTCTTGGGTCGGGGTCGGAGTGGGCTACACTGCTTTGGGCAGCATGGCAGCAGTGGGTCGCTGCGGGCCGTGGGTCCTGGTCCAGCGGGTCCTGGATCGTGGAACGCTGGAACACGAAACGCCACGACGGAGGTGGCGGTGTGCGGCATGGCACGTATGGCACAAGGCATGTCGGTACGAGCGTGTTTGTGTCCCGCCAGGCCGCCAGCCGACGCATGCGACGCAGTGAGGCACGCGAGTGCGTTCGCCCTATGTATCTCTTGTGTTGTACCCCATAACCTTCGACGCCGGTGCAATTTGTACCCAGGCGTCGGTATTCGGACCGCGATCAAAATGGCCTACGCACGCATACCAGCAAACGGCCCCGGGCCTGTTAGACCCAGGCGTCGCGCTCGGCGCCGAGCGCAGCGCGCAGCCGGCAGCGAGCGGCAGCGCGCCCGGGGCCGGGGCCGGGGCCGGGGCGGCGTTTGGCTCAGAGTTCGATCACCCTCGTCGCTTCCCAGACCTTTGGCGCTATGCGTACTCCTGCGCAAGCTTTGCGAGGTCTGGCACGTCGGCGGGCTTGCTCGGGTAGACGTACAGCAGGGCGAGGAGGAGGAGGCAGCCTGCGAACTGTGCAAGGTACAAGGGATGCGAGCGCTGCGCTGCGATACGAACGGGGGCAGGGGCGAGCGACGATCAACAGTTATATTGAGGGACGGGCCCACAGGCAGGGAGGCTCAGATTGCTCATATTACTCATGGCCCTTCCCAGAGCGCTGGCTGGCGAGCAGGCGCGCTCCTGGGTTGGGCTTGCGTCACACTCTGCCCAGCGTGCGACCAGGAGAGTGGTGACTCAGCCACGCCACGGCCCGGCGAGGGACACGGAGGAACCGCCTGCGACGCTGCGACGGTGACACCCAGTGACTCAAGGCTCGCCAGGAGACTGGGACGGTTGCTCCGAGCGGCACCGGCCCGCGGCGCCGTCTCCTGCCCGTCCCGCCCTCCCCCTTCTGGGCAGCCTTGGCTGTCAGAA
Organism: Trichosporon sp. PB005A; assembly: GCA_023630055.1. Lineage (NCBI taxonomy): Eukaryota > Fungi > Basidiomycota > Tremellomycetes > Trichosporonales > Trichosporonaceae > Trichosporon > Trichosporon sp. PB005A. The sequence goes on from JAMALZ010000019.1 coordinate 314,288, forward strand.
CTCGACGAGCCCGAGAGGCGGGCGCGTTGCCGCCTGTCTGCGTTTGCCACACGACTCAGCGCTCACTGCCGGACGCGGAGCCAGCCAGCCGGATCCGTAACTGTCGAGCCAGAGGCTCGGCGCACTTCGTTTTCGCGCGCACGCTGGCGGAAGCTCACGAGCGTGAAGCGTGACATGGCAGCAAGCACCCGATCGTGCGTAAAGTTCGCAGCACCCTGCACGCGCAGGGCGGCACCTGAGCTGCACCTTGGCTGCACCTCTGCACCTCGTCTGCACCTTGTGCGTCCTGGGACAGAACTCTATACCCAACCACGCCCTCGCCCAACCTTCTGGCTGCTCTCCGCCAAAGTGAGTGCCGATCACCAACCCTCAGCATACCGGGGCGACAACCTTGCCCCGACGCTGGCGTCCCGACGTTCCCATCCTGCCACGTCTCATTCAGCTGACAGGGCTGGCACGCCTGGAGCCGACGCGCCGCCACGGACACTTCGCAGATGGGAATGTCGAGTGCAGAGCTCTACTCTGAACATACTCGGCACGCTGAGCATGCTGGTGCGGGAGCTTGCCCGCGCCCCAGGCGGAAGTACGACGCCTCGGTGTTCGGTCTGGCCCCTCCCGCCCAGGCCGCCCCGGCGCGCGCTCATACTGCCCAGTGCAGTAGTGCATGCCAGTGCCCGGCGCCGCTCCCGCGTGTGTGATGCTCGCTCACAGATCTCGCAGCCCAGCGGACCGTTGGCCGCAGCTGTTTGCCTCGGGTCTCAATGATCAACGCGCAGCCACAGCCATAATAATCTATGCACGCACTCTCCACCGCCAGCCGGCTGACGCAACTGCCACGCGACTGACGCTCACTCGCTCCACCGACCTCACACTGCGCCGTGATGGCCATGCATGTGCGTCCTACGGGCTAGTGTGCAGTCTGTCTGTCCGTCGGGCCGAGGCTAACGTACGATTTTGGCGTATGAGGGGGCTGGGCGTCGCCGGGCCGGGTCGTGCCGTACCGTGCCGAAATGTAATGTGAGAAGGTGAATGGGCGAGCGGAAATGAAGACAAAACAAAACAAAGAGAAGAGCAAAGTTGAATAGAGTACGAAGTTGAATCCAAATGTAAGATGGAGAATGTAAGACACGGGACCCGGGAGCGGTGGCAGAACGAGGCGAGATGAGATGAGACGAGACAGACTAAGATGCGACGGAAACGAGAAAGAGGCTGGCTGTGGGCTGTGGACTGTGCTGGGCGCGCTGTGACTGGGTGGTCGCCGACAGCGGGGGCAGCGAACAGATACGGAGGCGCTAGGCTGATGTTGTTTTAGAGCCGCGGGGGGCTTGTTGCATGATAGTGGTTGTGGGTGGTGATAAGGTGCGGTGAGGTGTGAGAGATAAGATGATAAGAGAGAAGAAAAGAGGAGAAAGTAAGGAAAACGCGAGGGAAAATGATAATATGAGAGAGGCCGGGAATAATGTGTGGTGGGTGGTAAAGATAAGAGAGGAAAAGAGGTGGGTGTATCGATGGAAGAAAGTATGGCTACAATGTCATTTTATCGCCAACAACTTGTGTGTATCGACATTTTTGGGGTTGAGGGAGGTCGTAACACGAGACCATTTAGGCCTTGATGGCCTCGGGGACGACGGTGCCGGCGACCGAGGCAAACGAGACGGCAGCGGCGGCAGAAGCAGGCGAGAGCTTGGTCTTGCTCGTTTCCGGGTTGGGGGTGGTCGAGACTGAAACGATCACAGCTCCGTCCTCTGAGTCAGAGTCCATGGTTACTTGAGGCTAATGTTAGTTTAGCTGGCGCAGGGGCACGGTCGACTTACCTCGGCAGCGACGGCCTCCTTCTCCTCGACCTTCTCGGCGGGCTTCTCCTCAACCTTCTCCTCCTCAGCCTTGGGCTCCTCGGAGGCGGGGGTAGAGGGAGCCTCATCCTTAGCGGGGACAGGCTTGGCGGGAGCAGGAGCCTGGAGGACCTGGGCGGCGGTACCCTTGTTGCCCCACGAGGGCTCACGGCGCTCAGTGGGGGTGGTGGCACCGCCGAGACCAAGAGCAGGGAACTCGTCAGCGCGGGGGACACGCTGAGGGGGGATGGGCTTCTTGTCGCCCGACGATGATGACCGCGAACCGTTGGCGTGACCGTTGGCGTATCCGCGGGGACCGCGACGGGCACCAGCGCTGTTCGGGGAGTGCGCGCGCGAGTTGACACCGTTGGCGTGGACACGGGCGACACCGGGTCCGCTGGCCGAGCGCGAGACAGGGGTGACAGGAGCCGAGGGCTTCGGGGGCAGCGAAGCGGTCGATCCGGTAACGTCCTTCTCAGAAGCGGGGGTGGCAGGCGAGGCAGCGTTGGCGGAGGCGCCCTCCTCACCGGCAGGAGTGGCGGCGGCAGTGCCCTCGGCAGAGGACTCACCTCCGTTCGCGTTGGCGGCAGCAGCGGCGGCGGCCTTGTTCTGGAAGTGCATCCGCTGCGACGGGTCGTAGTGTCCGCCCATCATGCGCATGCCGTGACGCGGGGGAGGGCGCGTCGGCATCGGGGGGATGATGCCACGAACAACATCGGGGTGGCGGCAGTCGTTGCCGTCGGCGTCCATGTGAGGGAACTTGCAGTACTCGCCGTTGCGGCACTTGCCCTCACGGAAGAAGGCGCAGGGAGGGGGGTTTCCGTCCTTCCACTGTCCGAGGTGCGACGAGCCACCCATGCGGCCTCCCGGTCCCCACGGCTTGGGGCCGGAGAATGACGGCTTCTTGCCGTGGAAAGGCTTGCCGCCGTTGGCGAACTGGCCGAAGCTCTGTCGCCTGCCGTGAGCGTTGTAACCGTTCGGGTAGCCCTGGAACTGGGGAGGCGAGTTGGCGTAGAAGGACGGGTCGGAGGGCATGGGGGGAGGGGGCATCATGGACGGCGACATGGCGCTGCCGTTGGCGTAGGGGAAGGGAGCGCCGTTGGGGGCATCGGAGGGCATGGCACCGGGAACAAAGGCCGGCGAGAGGGCCGAGCCAACATGCTGCGAGGGCGCGGGTATAGAGTCATGCTGGGTAGTCTCGGAGGGGGCGGCACCGTCAGCAGGGGCGTTGGACTCGCCAGACGACTGCTGAGCACCCTCAGCAGCAGGAGCACCGCCGGAGGGAACGAACTCCTGGGCACCGGGGAAGAAGGGGGCCGCTCCCGGCGGGTAGGGAACGAAGTTGGGCGCGAAACCGGGGCCGCCGGGGTAGAAGCCGGGTCCGGGAGGGTGGAAGAACATGCAGCTGTTGCCGTACTTGCAGTTGGGGAAGTTGCGGCAGGGGATGGTCTTGGCGACCTCGGCCGGCGGAAGGTTGGCGGCGCCGTTAGATCCACCGTTAGGCGAGCCGCGGGGGTGGCCTCCGTTGGGAGGGAACATGCCGGGCTGGAAGAACTGGGGAGGGCCCATCTGGAACGGAGGGGGGACGCCGTACATGGGCTGCGAGTATCCGAGGACCTGGAGCATGGCGGGGTCCATGGTCACTCCCGGAGGGGGAACGATAGCTCCGGCGGACAGGAGCTCGCGGACGACGTCGGCGTGTCCGTTCTGGATCGCGAGAACGATGGGGGTGCAGCCGCTGGCGGCATCTGGGCTAAGTCAGCGCACGGAGTTCTCATCCTCTGTTTTTCTCAGGGTGTGGTTGAATGTCGGAAGAGCGAAAAGCAAGAACGTCCTCGGCACTTCGGGGACAAGTGAAAAAAGTTGGGACGGACATGACCTGTGTGTTTTCAAGCCGTCCGCGCATCGGCAGCGATGCTGGTGGGGACGAGAGTTGCTTAATGGACTTACCCAGAGTCTCGAGAGCGTCAAGGCCACGGCCCAGAATGGAGCGGACATCCTCAAGCTTTCCCTCGGCACACGCGCGATGAAGCTCCGCCTGGGGCTGGGGAATGGACAGAGCAGCAACACCAGCCTCGACAGCTGCGACGTCGCTGTCCGACTTGGCCTCCGACTTAGGGTCAGTAGCCTCGTTCTCGGGAGCGGCGGCGGCAGCGGGAGCCTGAGCCTGCTGCTGCGCCTGCGCGGAGCCCTCCTGGGCAGCCTGCTGCTGCTGTTGCTGCTCGACAGACATGTTGTGTTTCCTGGAACTTTTTGAACTGCGTCACCTCCAACTCAGAAAGGGCGGCTACGTGTTGAGAGTAGGCGCCTGAGTGAGGACGATGGAGAGGGAGCTGTCCAGACGAAGTAGGTAGGGCGGGGTCGGCGAGAGAGGAAGAGGACGGAGCGAGTGGGCGACTCGTCGATGATAGCCGAGGCGGAGCTGGGGAGCGTAGGCGTAGGCGTGAGCAAGGAGGAGGCGATGGGGAGGACTCGGGACCGCTTCCAGACCAGGCGGGTGTGCGCTTGTTGGGGGCGGAGAGCTCGGGAGGCTGCGGGTGGAGGGGGAGAGGTGACTTTTGGGAGGGGAGTCGTTGTGGAGAAGTGAGGAAGAAGGAAAGTGAGCGAGTGAGATGTCCGATTCCGACTCGCACCGTCTGTCGAGCCGTAGCAAGGGCAGAGACAGAGGGCCAGAGGGCAGAGGGCAGCGGCAGCGCGGGCAGGCAGGAGCAGGCTGGGCCAGCTCGCGAGTGCTTGCGACGACTACTTTTTTTCTTTTCGGCCTCAATATCCACCTTTCGGTTTGGTATTTGGCCCGATTAGCAGCGGCTGTAATGGCCCATAAGGAACAGCTTAGAGTTGCATGGCAGAACAGGCAGAAACCACGAAACTAGGGTAACCACGGTTAAGGGTCTGGCTTTTTTTTGGTTGAAAAGTCTCAGCGCGCAGAGTCTCAGACTAGGAGAGACGAGGCGACTGGGCGACTGGGCCACCGGGCCACTGGCCACTGGGCGATTAGGCCGCCGCGCCAGGCCCGCAAGCCGCGCGCCGCACACCGCCAGGCCCGCCAGCTACTACACGCCAGGCCCGCTGGCCCGCTGGCCGCTGGACCTGGCGGGGGAGCCAGCGGGCCGAGGTGGAGGCTAGGGTGTGTGCAGGCAATGTAGGCGGGGGCTGGCGGGCGAGTTGGTCAGCCTGCGTGTGTGCCCACCACACTGGCTCAGCCAGCCTTAGTGCAGCTGTGCGTTCGTAATGGACCCGGCCCCGGCATGCATGCTCCATTAGACCATTGGCTGGGGTTGTATGCAGCACCACGGTCTCTCTTACCTCTCTCGGACGGACGGACATAGGACGTACGAGTAGGAACGGGACCAAACTCGCCTCCCTCGCTCGAGAGCTCGAGAGGAGAGGGGACTCAAGGGACGAGGACTCGAGGGACCTCGAGGGCTAGGAGCAAAGATACCAAATCCTCGACCCCCTGGCCCCTAATCCCTAATCCCTAATCGCGAGGCAGACTTCTATCGGCCGCCCGGCGCGCCCGGGTAAACACCAGAGTCCGAGCCGACGTGCCGACGACAGCGGGACCAGGCCGCAGGCCGCGGGGAGGCCAGAGGCGAGCAGCGATGCGGGGGTCTGGGGTAGCAGGTCGAGGCGACACACGACACACCAGACGAGGCAAAGGTACGCTGGCCTGGTGACATGAGTGCGACACTTTCGGACCGAGCAGCGGGCGCTGCGGGCGTGAGTGAGTGGGAGGCGTGCACGAGCCGAGGAGGGGAGGGGATACACCATCCCCCGCCTGGCTCGTGACTTGCGAGCGCTCCACAGCCAGCCGCCTCGCTACGCACGCTGTGCACCGGGCAGGAGCGACTCAGGCATAGGCTTTTCGTCGGACGTTCGGCACACCCCCTCTCGCGTCCAGGACACTTTCCACCCGCTCGACCGCACAGCGCTCGAGCGACCAAGCTCGTGCTTGCCGAGGCTTGCGTTTACGTAACCTGCCGCCCTTCAATGCAATGTACACAGTCTGCATTGCAGCCCCAGACGGCCCGGACGGGGCGCGACGCTCGCGGCGACCACAAAAGCGGGGCAGGAGTGCGCCATGCGCCAAGAGATCAGGACGGTGTGTATACGTGCGGCGTCTTGATCGCGGGCGCACGCAGTGCTGGCTGACAAGAGCCGAACGCAACCAGACAACGCGAACGGCCCGCGCCCCTGCGCCTCGGCCTGCGCCCGCGACCGCATCGGGACAAGCGCGGCTGGAAATCTGGTAATCCAGGAACAGGCAATGTGGTTGTCACGTGACTGGCCTCCACAGTGGAGGTCCTCGCAATCTCGAGCTGTCGCGACGATCAATGACGTCTGGGCGGCTGGAAGCAGCAACTCGACACACCCATACACCATGCAGACACTACGGGCACTGCGGCCCCTGCAGCTGCGAGCGACGACATCGGCTTTTCAGTCTGCGAGAATGAACTCGACCGCCGCGCCGACTGGCGAGCCGCCGCGGAAGAAGAAGCCGTCGCCGTACCGCATCCCGAAGCTGGACGCGTTCCAAGAGTCCTTCGGCCCGCTGGCGGCGGCCGGCTGGCGGCTGGCCGCCACCTCATCTTCGGCTGCTACTCCCGCCGAGGGCGAGGCCAGCGTCGCTGACGCGCTCGAGCTAGAGGCGAAGCGCCTCGTGCAGAGCTACCATTTCTCGGACTACGGGCGCCTCCTCCAGATGGTGACCAAGGTCGGGCAGGTCGTGCAAGAACAAGACGTGAGTGGGCCTCCTGGGAGAGAGCTGACAGCAGCACCACCCCACAATTGTAACGGGACCTAGCTCCGACATTGCCGACAGGAGCGACGGATACACGCTTCGCGTGTCCATGCTCACCCACACGCCGATGCCGCCGCTCGGCACCAAGCCCGAGCGCAAGCTGAGCCCAGGCGTCACGGGGAAGGACCTGAAGCTGGCGCAGGCGATCGAGGACCTGTGGAAGGGGCTGAAGACGCCATGAAGTAAAAGGAAAGAAAGGAAGATCCATTGTCCGTAAGCTCTATACGTTACAAACCCTAATAAATGAATGTGCTGTTCTATGTCATGTGTCTATGTGATGCCGCTCTGACTCTCTTAGCCCGAGCCCTTGAACGATGCCGCCTCGCGGTCAAGCTGGTGCAGACGGTGCAGCTCCAGGAACAGGCGGTACAGCTGCCGTCAGTTCAAGACGCAGGCAAAAAGAACTCACGTAAGCCTGCATGTCCTGCCACCTCCAGTGGTTCAGCGAGAAGTCGCGGCCCGCCTCGCCAATCTTCTTGCCGAGATAGTCATGGCCCTTGGAGTGGTCGATCGTTCCGTCCTTGCTGACGGGACCGATGAAGAAGGCCAGAATGTCGTACAGGTCAGAATAGTCCGGCTTGATGGGAATGTAATGATACCATGGGATGAGGCGATCCTGGTCGTCAGCTAAACGAAAGGTAGTGACACCTTACCATGTGCCAGTCCGCGAAGATCGTCATCTTCATGACGGGGCTGGCGCTCGAGAGAAGGCGGTGGAAGCGCTCCGACCAGCCGTTCCCATCCACGTCGAGGAAGTAGCGGAACATCCACACGTCCTTCGGCTTCAGCACCGACCCGAACTCGACCTCGTCGCGAATCTCCTCGCACATCTTGTCCGTCGAGCACTGGATGGGCTTGCCGCTGAGCTGCACGTCGCCATACGCCTTCGCGATCACGGGCATGTTGCGCGTGACACGCTCGTAGCCGCCCTGCCCGTCCGGTTGGATCAGCTCCCGGAACGTCTCGTCCCAGTAGCTCTCGTTGCCCTTGCGGTCGTTGAACATGAAGTGCAAACGCATGCGGTGCGACTGCCGCCAGTCCTGCTGGATCGAGAAACCGCCCGTCGTGGATCCGCGCCAGTGCACACGGTGATCCAGCTTGTCGTCCCAGGTACCGAGTTTCGGAATGTCCTTCTCCGTCAGGTTGGTGAAACCCTCGATGGGCGGAAGAAGGAAGGAGGCATCACCCGGAAGTTTCGAGTGGACGAGCCACGGCTTCAGCAGCGACGGCGATCGGTCCTCGCGGTCGTACTGCAGCGCGCCGTGCAGAACCTTCAGCCGAGGAAACTCGCAGAAGTCCATTGTCGACAGGTGGTCGTGAATGAACGACTGGCCCTCGCTGATGGGAGCCTCACTGGGATCATTCAGTCTGTTGGCCGGCGAGTCGATTGGACAGGCTTTCTGGGCATGGTTAGAAATCGAGGAAGCGGAAAGTCAGGAGTACTCACAAACCAGCCCCACACCGGAGAGCGGCCCGGGTTCTGGTAGTGTTTCAACTCCTCGTCTGTGAAGTCTACCGTTAATTACAGTTAAGCACTCATCGCACGTACACTTGTTCTTGCGTACCAACTCCATGGCACGCTTTCGCTGATCCTTGCCGAGGACGACGCCGCTAACGTCGTGGTCACTTCCCGTGATGTTGAGGGAGAAGCCCTTGGGCAGAGAAGCCTTGAAGCTGTCCACCATACTGAGCAGCTTCTTGGGTCGGGCATTGGTTGCGCGGTCGCCGGTGATCGTGACCTGCTCCGGGGTGACGTGAAGGGTGTAGGCGAAAGTCTGGTTCCAGCTGAGAATCTCGGAGCGGTTGATGAAGGTCTCGGGGCTGAGAGCGTGGTGGGCGATGACGTCCCGCATCATGAGGTCGTACTCATCCACCAGCTCTACGTTGTGCTCCTGGGCCCACTTGAACCACTCATCGAAGCCGGCCGGGGGGTCGATACCGTAACGGCGGCGGTACTCCTTGACGGCGTCCTTGAGCGTCTTGGACTGGCGATCGCGCACCTTGCGCCAAAGCTCCTCGCCGCGCTCCATCAGCTCGTAAATGGGGTGCTCCGGCTGAGGCGCTCCGCGGCGCAGCGGCAGGAGGGACGCTATTCCGTTCCTCAGGAACACCATCGTGCGTGGCCTGTGTCGCTCGCCCGTTTTGAGCGCGAAACCAAGCGGTGTCGGCGGACCGCGCTCTTCCTTCTCCCGTCCCAGACCATGCCGGATGCCGAACCAGTACAGGAGGAAGAAGATAACGAGGAGGTAAAGGATCTTTTTCGGTCGCCGGATGACGCGGCCAGGCATCCCCACACTGGGGATGGGGAGCCCCCCTCGGCGCGAGAGAGGGAAGGCGTCGACGGGGCCGAGCTTGGGGCTGACGTTAGGGGTGTCTTGAGCTATGTAGAATGCTCTCTTTGGCGGCATCGTGTCGGGGTCATAGAACGAGTGTGCGATGTGGAATTCCTGGAAATCTTAATCGCAGACCTTTCGTGGTAGCTGGGATCCGGAACGCGAGGACGCGAGCGGCGGCATGGCATGGAAAGCGATCAGCTTCCAGGCACGGCACGGTGGGTAACAGAAACACGGGCCAGGCGGGGAAGGGGCGTGTGATTATTTCAGGTTCAAGCTTAGGTTACATGAATCAGACCCAGCTGCGATTAGCTGGTGATTAGGTTGGTGTTAGGGTCACTTCAAACACTGCAGCCTTGCCGCGCAAGGCCTGCCAGCAGGCATGCGGTCGCGTGGCAGCTGCACTCGCGCCTATCTTGGCGCGTCACAGGAATTCCCAATGGCGAGGATGCCAGTCGACGGGCCGCGGGCCGGCGGTGGCGCGAGCGATAAGGGTTCGCAGTCTCGACCAGGTGGGGAAGGCCATTCCCGCTCATGTGTGGCTGATGGCTGATGACGCCCACAAGCTCATGCCGGACACGAGGGTACGAGGGTAGGCGATAGCCGCCTCTGCGCGTAACGATGGGTGGGGAGCGAGCATGGGACCGTTTTTAACGGCCTGCAGCAAACTTTTTTTCTTCCACTCTCTCCAACAACTTGCGCGTTGATCTCGGACCGCACCAGGACGGGCACCCTCGATCGACAAGCCGTTCCGGAAAGTGGTGGTCAGGTGACCTTGGGATTTTCGTCCGGTTAGCCGAAGCTCCAGCCTCAGCCAAGCTCTCGCGCTCTCGCACGGCACCGTTTGACTTTTCAGGCGTTTTGGGAACACGTGTGGGCGTAGAGCGAACCTGTTCCTTGCGCTATCCTGCTTGATCCAGGACTTGTCGCCTCAGACGCTCTTCTCATTTGTTGTTGCCAGACGGTAGTACCTGCTGCTGCAAGGCCCGACTCTTACCCCGCATCAAACCGCGCAGCCGCAGTCGCAATCTCCTGGCTCCTGCGTTCCTGCGTGCACGGCATATCGGCCCAACAAGCTTTCGCGCCTGCCCGTCACCGCGCTGCACTGCATCACCTCTACTGCGGACGAGACGCTCCCAAGCCACTTAGTCACGGCCCCCCGACCCTCACTCTCGCCCTCGTCCCTCGACCCACGATCCACGACCCAGAATCAAGTAGCCGGGCTCCCCCTACCCGCGTCTGCTTCTTCTTTCGTTTTGCAACATCCACACACACACCGCACCGTCCACAATGGCTGACAACTACGACTCGGCGATCCAAGACTCGCCTACCACCTCGCCGTTCCCCTCGAGGCGGCCCAGCATGGTGGCACCCCGTCCGTCGTACCCCGCGAGCTCCGGCGGCGCTTCTTTGTCCCGCCGCTCGTCCCAGCACCGTTCCGGACCTATCCCTATCTCCCGTGCAGACTACTCGGGGCCTACCACGCCCTCGCTCCTGTCTCGTGCCGGTTCGCCCACGCTTCCCCTGACGAACGACAAGGTCTTAAGCCGCAAGAGCAGCTTCGCGGGCGACGCGCACGGAGCTCGTGCCGCCCTTGGAGGTGGTCTCGGCGGTCTTGGAGGTCTTGGAGGCTTCTCTGCTCTTTCGCAGCTCGACGGCCAGAGGCAGCTGCGCAAGGGCGAGTTCATCGGAAGTTTGGACTGCGGTACAACGTGAGTGCCGGTGTGACCTGTGTTTTTTTCTCCATTCAGGTTGTCTCACCCCTCGGTCTCGGTGACTAACGCGAACCCAGCTCGACCCGTTTCATCGTGTTTGACGAGAATGCGAAGATTATCACCGAGCACCAGACCGAATTCGAGCAGGTCCTCCCCTACGCCGGATGGCACGAGCAGCGACCAGAGGACCTGGTCGAGGCTATGCGGGAGTGCATCAACCGTGCGTGCTACAAGCTCGAGTGGGCCGGCTGGTCCGCGGACAGCATTCGCGGCATCGGAATCACCAACCAGCGTGAGACGACCGTGTGCTGGTCCAAGTCGACGGGCAAGCCGCTCTGCGACGCCATTGTGTGGGACGACACGCGCACCGTCGCGGTCGTGCGTGAGTTTGAGGAGAAGCTCGAGGAGGAGGGTATCGAGCTCGAGGAGGCGAACGGAGACGGCGAGGCGAAGCGCGTCAAGGGAAGACAGGGACTCGTCGACATCACCGGTATCCCGCTCTCGACGTACTTCTCTGCGATCAAGCTGCGCTGGATGCTGGACCACTACAAGGAGGTCGCTGAGGCGAACGCATCGGGTGACCTCGCGTTCGGAACGGTCGACTCGTGGCTCGTGTACAACCTCACGGGCTGCCTCGATGGGGGCCTGCACATCATCGACGTCACGAACGCGTCGCGTACGCTGCTCATGTCGCTCAAGACGCTCAAGTGGTCCAAGCCACTGCTGCGCTTCTTCGGCATTGAGGAATCTGTACTGCCCGAAATCGTCCCGTCGGCGGCCGTGTACGGCAAAATCCACGAGAGCATGGAGACGCCGCTGACGGGCGTGCCCATCGCCGGTATTGTCGGCGACCAGCAGGCGGCGCTCGTCGGCAACAAGTGCCTGCAGCGTGGTGAGGCGAAGAACACGTACGGTACTGGTGCGTTCGTGCTGTTCAACACGGGCGACGAGATTGTGCACTCGAAGAACGGACTCATCACGACCGTCGCGTACCAGACGGGCAAGGACGCGCAGCCCGTGTACGCGCTCGAGGGTTCCATCGCCGTCGCCGGTAGCGCCATCAAGTGGCTCCGTGACCAGATGACCCTCATCGAGGAGTCGTCCGAGATGGACATGCTCGCTGGCTCGGTCAAGGACACTGGCGGCGTGTACTTTGTCACCGCGTTCGCGGGTCTCCTCGCGCCGTACTGGGACCGCTCGGCCACCGGCACCATCATCGGCATGACGAGCTACACGACGTCGGCGCACATTGCGCGTGCGACGCTCGAGGCCGTGTGCTTCCAGTCGCGCGCGGTCCTGGACGTGATCGAGCGCGAGGCAGACATCAAGCTCGAGGGCCTCAAGGTCGACGGCGGTGTCACGAACTCGGACCTCGCGATGCAGATCCAGGCGAACGTGAGTAGCAGCTCGCTTACCCCCGAAAAAAGCTGACAGCAGATTGGCGGCTTCAACGTCATCCGTCCCGCGATGCGCGAGTCGACCGCGCTCGGCTCTGCGCTGCTCGCGGGCCACGCGCTCGGCCTGTTCGGGTGGGACCTGAACAAGCCGGACACGCTGTCGCAGGTGAACACGGCGGACACGTTTGTGTTCTCGCCGCAGATCAGCGACAAGCAGCGTGCCAAGATGATCCGCGGATGGGACCGCGCGGTTGCGCGTGCGCGCAACTGGCACGAGGGCGAGGACGAGCTCGAGCTCGAGGAGCGCGAGCTGCAGATCGAGAAGAAGGAGGGCATCGTCGACCTCACGATGGACCTGGGCAAGACGACGCTGCAGTCGTCCCCGCCCTCACCCAAGACGTCGACCGACCCCAACATGCCCTCGCCGCTCAAGGCGGCCGTCACCGCCGACGCCGCCACGGCCGCGGCCGCGTCCGCCCAGGCCGTCTAAGCCGGGTACCATACCCATAGACTTAAATCTTTATGACAGATGTGCTTTAGACTCTTTCGGTCGGGCGGCGCGCCGCCGTCGCCCGCTTTTGGTTCGGCTGTTCACACACCTAGATGCATTGCGTCTTCTTGCTGCATGTTCATCTCTGCTTCTGGACTCGTTCCGAACTCGCTGACGCAAACACTTGTAATAATGAAACAAAGAATACATGCAAGTCTATATCTAAGCGAGCGGCTGCGCGTTCGCGCCCGTCGGCTGCCACTTGGGCCGCTGGGGTCTCCTGTCCTGCCCCCCTCCTGAGGGCTTGACCTTGACGCGCCGTCCTCCGCGCATCTTGTACCCGTCTCCGATGGGTGCACCCCACCCTGCGTCTCCTCCGCCACCGCCTGCGCCAATCTTGCTCCCTTCCTGGCTCAGCTCGCCCACAATCGGCGGGCGGTCCGCGGGCTGCCCGTCCTTCTCGCCGCGCGCCGCCTTGGCCTTGGCCTCCTTCTCCTTTGCCTCCTTGTCGCGCTTCTCGCGCTGCGTGCTGACGCGCTCGTTGCGCGCCTTGAGCTTCTCGCGCCGCCCCTCCGACTTGCCGCCGCCGCCGGCCGTGAGCTCGACGTTGATCCGCTTCCCGTTCAGGATCGAGTGGTGCTGCTTCAGCGCCGACTGCAGCTCGGTGCCGCTCGCGAGCTCCAGGAACGCAATGCCGCGCGACTTGCCCGTCGCCTTGTCCGTCAGGAGGCGCACGGCGGGGATCCGGCCTGCGTGTCAGCTTGAATATGTTTACCATTGTAGCTCTGAGAGCGTGGGCCAGGTGACAGTGTGATGTGATAGGCGGTCTGGGGTGGAGGGGGAAAGGGAGGGGGCGCACACACTCACCGACAGACTCCTTGAAGTGCTCCGCGACCTGCTCCTTGGTCGTCTTGAACCCGATGTTGCCCAGGAAGAGGATGAAGCGCTGCGTGACCTCCTTCTTAGGCTTGGGCTCGGTCACGCGCCGGTGCTTCTGGACCTTGCCGTAGCCCTCGATCTGCGCGTCCTCGGCGTCGGCGTCGGCGCCGCGTTTCCGCTTCTTCTTGCCGCCGGCCGCGTCGTCCCCGGCGTCCTTCTTCTTCTCCGGCAGCGGGGCGTACGCCTCGTCTTCGTCGGCCTTCGCCTTGGCGTCCTTCGCGGCCGAGGGCTTGGTGGAGGCCGACGCCGAGGTCAGGTCGCCCGACTCGGCGACCTCCGCTTCGTCGTCCTGCTCCGGCAGGTCCGGGACCGCGGCGCGCTTCGCCTTCTGCTTCGCGCGGAAGGACTGCGCCTTCTGCTGTTTCTTCGAGAGCGGCGCCGACATGGTGTGGTGTGGGTGTCTCTCGATCGCGCGCTCGCGACCTTGGTCTCTGACGCAACCAACTTTCTGGCGGCGGGCCTGCACAAATATTTTGCCACCGTTTATCTCGGAACCAAATCCGCTACTGCACGCTACGGTGGGAGCCTCAGCCTCCCACCCCGCCTGGTGCAGGTGCGGGGCGGGGCAACTACGTACTTGGTGCTTGATGCTATGCGCGCCGATCTTTGTGCACTCCAAATTGTACAACGTGTGCTTAGCTTGTGCATGTCCTGTATCTGCTCTATCTACTTGGCGTACTGCCTGTCAGCTTTCTCGTGGCAGAACAGCTCACCTTCTGCACATACTCCTGCGCCTTCTTGTCGAATGCGGGGCGGTCGGTCCGGTACTGCTCGGCCTGGTGTCAGCTTGTGATTGATATTGAGTCTTACAATGGACGTCACGAGCGGGTCGTCCGGGTTCGGGTTCTGCAGCAGGTCGCGGACGCTGAGGAGGACTGCGGTCAGCTCAAAACGCACCACGGTAGCACACCGTTGGCCATCTTGGTCGACGGCTTCCAACCGTCCGCCTTAATAACGCCCATGCAGATACTGCTGTCAGTTCATGTGCCGCAGCATACCCAACTCACTTTCCGTCGCTGTCAATGTTCGGGTGGTACATCTTGGTCGCGAACGTGATCTGGAGTTAGCTGAATACTCGGTCACGAGAGCTCACCGTGGGCGCCTTGAAAGGGAAGTCAGTGCCGAAGACAACATCGACAGTGAACTTGCCGCCGACGTAGGGCGAGCCGTCCTGGGGTTAGTTCGAACAGGTCACACGACTCACGGGCCCGTCGAGCTTGACCTTCCACTGGAGGAGGTTGTCGCCGTCGACCTGGACGTCGACGCCCTCGAGCGGCTGGTCGGTGAGTTCCTTGAGTTCCTGATGTCAGCGTGGTGTAATGTACGGGACGTCATACCTTCTGGACTCGCCGTGTGCTGCCTGCGGCGGACATGGTGGATGTGCGGGGGTCTGTGTTGCTGGCTGAGAAGAAGGAAGAGAAGACGACGGGAGAGTGATGCGGTGTGCGGTGCGCTGTGACGTGAGGCGATCGAGCCGGCCGGCTAGGCTGTGTTGGATTCGTGTGATGCAAGAGCGCTGTGTCAGATGCTGGTCCAACGTGAGCTACCAGAGGTCCAACTCGGTGGCATGTTGGAAATGCCGGGCAGCGGGCAGGGTCACCCTGCGCACACAGGGTTCGGCGAAGCGCGAAGCTGCCAGTCGTCGACGCTGAGCGCTGAGAGACCGGTCTCACACTGCGGGCTGGCGGTGCGGGCTAGGCGGCTGCGTGCTGCCTGGCGGCGCACGGGGCGGCGCACGACCAGAGGCTCGGCTGGCTGGGCAGTTCGCGGTGATTTCCTCGCCCGCTCGCCCGCTCGCCCGCCCGCCCGCCCTGCTCGCTCTCGCTCCGACCTGGGATTTCCACTTTGACTTTCGCGACCACGTGGCCCCTCGGGCGGCCAGGCACGCGGCTTCTAACCCCCCGGCCTGCAGGGTTTGCCTCCACCCCTCGTTTCGATTGCGAGTTGATGCACGCCTGCGAGCCAGCTGCGGCAGCTGCGGTGGAGGGAAGGCAGGAGGGAAGGAATCTTGGACGCGTCGATCGGGCCAACCCTTGTCCGAAACGTCCACCGTTATCTCGATCTGTTGACAACCAAGTAACGAGCCAGCGACCATGCTGGCGGCGTTCCTGTTCCTCTTCGCGCTGCTGGCCCCGGCGTGGGCCGCGGCGTGCCTCGAGTCCGGGGACGAGACGGCCATCAACGCGCTGCTCGAGCGGGGTGAGTTACCTCTTCTGGCGTGGCTAACGGCAGGCGGGCGAGGGACGACCGTCGCCCTGTGTCCTGGCAGCGTGCACCGCCTGCAGGCGCCGATCGTGTTCACGGCGCCGGGGCAGACGCTGACGACTCTGGGCCAGCCAGAGGACCACGACCGTGCGCTGCTGCTCGTGACGGGTGAGACGCAGAGTGTGGCTGTTCGGTGAGCTACCCCACGCACGTTGAAGCTGACAACAGGGCGGACTGCAAGCAGTGCGGCCGAGCGAGGATCTCGCACCTGATTGTGGACGGCGGACGAGCACAGATGCTCCGCGTCGCCGGTGGGGAGGCGCTGCTCGAACTCGGCAACGCCGACGACCAGGCCGTCACCCACTGCAGGCTGTTCGAACCGCGAGGCTGGAGTGCGCTGCATGTGCGCGAGGGCGACGAGCTGTCATGTCGGCGAGCGACCATCACGCACAACGTGATCGGACCCGCCGGCGAGGAGTGGGACGACGACTACGACGGGATCGACGAGAAGCAGCCTGCGTGGGGCAACCCGCGCGCGGACGGCATCTCGCTCGCGTGCCGCGACTCGGTCGTCGAGCACAACTACGTCTTCGACGCGACGGACGGTGCGATTGTCCTCTTCGGCTCGTCAGGCAGCACGGTGCGCCAAAACCGCGTCGACAGCAAGACGCGCGTCGTGCTCGGCGGTGTCAACCTCGTCGACTACGACCCGTGGGCGGGCGACTACGCTGGCGTGCACGTGTACGACAACGACTTCTACGCGCACTCGCGGTACTTCAAGGTAGGTGTCGTCGTCGGCCTGAGCTCCTGGAGCGACGACACGGACAAGATTGTCCGCGGCGGCACCGTGAAGGGCAACCGATTCCACGGCAAGAACTTTGGGTATGCGCTCGTCGTGTCCAGCGCCGAGGACTTTACGGTGCTCGACAACGTCGTTGACCCAGACGCCATGTTCAGCGGTGTGCCCGGAGCGAGGTGCCCGACGGCGCCCGAGAACGGGCCGCCGACGGCATTCCTCATCAACCGAGGCAGCTCGCGGGGCACGTTCCAGCCCGAGTTCGTGAACGGCGAAGTGCAGCACAGTGAGTCCTGCGGTGCTGCGAGAGGCTAGCATCTCGAACGGCCAAGCTTGAATGACCTACTCGGAGCACAAGCTTACCCCAGTCATCTGCGTGGAGCCCGAGGACTACGTCCCGTGGCGATTCCGGGACAGCCCCGAGTCGATCGCAGCGGCCGCAGCCGAGGAAGAAGAAGATTCCGAGACATCCGAGTCGGCTGGCACCATGATCGACGACTCGCGCCTGGCAGACGCGCTCGTGGCGTACCAGGACAAGCTGCTGTCTGCGATCGAGGACGTGGAGCGCCGCTCCCGGCTGCAGCTGCCGGGCAAGGACCCCGTCGAGCACGGCGTGCACGCTCGGCCTGCGTCTGACGCCGGCGACGGGGAGGCGCCCGGAGCGCAGGAGGCCGAGGAGGCGGCGCTGCGGCACAAGATTGAGCGCCTCGAGCGCTCGCAGCGCAAGATTGAGCGCGAACTCGGCGCGTTCAAGTACGCGTTCGGGCAGTTTGCCGAGTTCTGCGACGTGCAGATCGCGTCCAACAACCGCAACCTCCTCGAGAACGTCTACAAGCAGTTCAAGGACCGCAGGGCGCGCAGCAGCAGCACGGCCGCGAGCTCTCGCGCGACCGCCATCAAGGCACGCGTCGCCCGCGCCAGGGGGCTCAACATCGCCGCGTGGGTCATCGGCCTCCTCGCCTTCCTCGCCCTGTTCACCCTCGCCCTCCGCCGCTTCTACGCGGGACAAAGGTATAAGGGCCTCAAGACACATTAGACCATAGACACATCCGGTTAGTAGAGTTGATAGTGAGCTAGACGATGTATTCCTTTGCTTCCTTTCCCGCAGTGGCTAAACCTGGCCAACGATGCATTTTCTAAAACCTGTTTTTCAATGATGGTACAAGTATCGCACAGCGAGGAGGGCAACGAGCATTGAGAACCCCGGGTAGTATCGATGACGTCGTGGGATGGGAGAACGAAGTAAGACACGAGGAAGAACAAAAGCGAAACGGTCGGGAGGTACCCTCCTGGGGGACGTCTTTTGAAAACCAGATATCGACCGTCACGACGGCAGGGACAGGGTACAAGGTATGGTAGTTGGGGCTTATACTTATACACTTTTGGTTGATGAGAGATGGGAGCAAGCAGACAAAATTGTTCTTTGGTGGCGAAGCTGATGGCGGTGATTTGTTGTGATATGTTGATGCTCTGCGATAGTCTATTGACCGAGCGCTAGACTGGATGTTGAACCCCTGCTAACGCAGGCTTACGGACAGAAGTGGGCAGAAACTGCTGCTCATGCTCACTGCCGCTGCATCGCAGGGTAGACAAGGCCCGTGGGGAGGATGCACTGTCCGTCTTCACGAACGAGGAACACAGGCTGGGGATGCGCCGAGGGCACGGGCTCTGCCGCTGCCATTACCTCGTGACTGAGGAAGAGTCAGCGCTAAACCCTAATAGTGTGCGGTGTTAAGGGGTCTTTAACTTACCACCTGACCTCGTTGTGGGCCGCCGGTTGATCTCCATAGTAGACGATGTGGCACGCATGGCCGTCAGGCCGCTTCGTGAAGCCTTTTCCGTAACTGAGTTCCGGTTAGCCAATCACGCACTCCTTGCCCGTCTTCTTTGGGGCTAAGGCCCCCCAACTCACAATGTCACCAATGGCATTGTGGCCATGGACGTGTACTGGTGGTTGTACTTAGCCATGGTAACCTCCGCACTCATGTTGGGCGGGAGTAACCGGTGAGCCATCGGGAAAGGAGCAAGAGGCTCTGAAAGATCGGAGGCGTAAGGAGGCACGTAGAAGGTGTACGTAACCTGTTCGGTGCTGACGATCGACCAGATGCACACGTCGCCAACGTCCAGAGTCCAGTAGGTACGATCTTGGACAACAGGAACATTTGTGAGCATGCCGTTAGCCGAGAAGTCGAACGACCCGCCGGACGTCGGAATATCAGCCGAGGCACGCTTCTTGTGCATGGGCCGCTGTAGGGGCCCGCGGCCAGTCGTAGTTGATCCCGTGCGTTGACGACGAACAGGCCCTCCGTCGGTTGACGCGGGGGGGAGCGGAAGCTCGCCGGACAGCGGAGAGAACAGCATCGAAGATGACGACTTGCGGCTGTGGGCGCCGAAGTAGTCGCTGGATGACGAGGAAGAGATCGGACTCGGGGGTCCCGACGGCAGTGCGACTGAGGCGGTGTGGGGCGTCATAGGCAGCACACCGAAGCGAGTCTGCGGGGTATTGGGTAAGCTTGCCGGTCGGGCGGCAGCGCCCCGGGCTGAGGCAGGAACGGGGGTCCAGCGGCGTTCAGCATTAACGAACTGCTCGCGAACGGCCTCCTGGTCACAGGACAACCACAAGCCTCCGTAGGTCGGGTCACGCTGGTAGTTGCGCATCGACTCCGGCTGGAAGACCTCGAAAGCGACCTTCTGCAGCTGCGAAACAGCATTGCCGGGAAGCTCGCCCTCGGGACAGGCGATAGGGTTATCGGTGGCGGTACCGTCCATGCCGACCACCTCCGATCCCTCATCATTGCGGCGGATAACCAGTACAGGCGAGATTAAGCCCGTCTGCAGAGACTGGAGAACAACGGTGGAATTGTAGCGGATGGGCGGGGCCATGTGGGCGGGGATGGCGTTGCTGGGGAGGTTGGGCCATCCAGGGTTGCCTGACTTGATGTTGCTGACGCCGACCGGTTGGGAAGGGTCCACAAGGTAGATGATGAACGACTCCCAAACACTTGGGTTGACGGTGAAGCCCCGGAAGATGCTCTCCGAGGGAGTCACATCCGGTGGAAGGGCTCCGGACACAGGCTTTCCGTCCGATCCCTTGAAGCGAGTAAGGTCAATTGGAACCGAAAGATACCTCGTTGACGACGTCTGAGACTTGACACGGTTGAAGAGCGCGATCGTCGACCCGTGCTGGATGATAAGCTCAGCCGACTTGGAGCTCGACTTCTTTTTGCTCGGTTTCGAAATGACCTTGATCTCCTTGGACTCGAACACACCAATGACACGGTCAGGAGCGGCCTCGGTCATCGTACCCTTGGTTGGACCCCATCCGTGCGGCCCGGCGTGTTGCGGGCTCGGAACGCGAACGGTGACCAATGCCTTGACCTCCCTGCGCTTACCGTCACTATCGGAGATGTGGAGGTTTTTGCCAGCCACGTTACCAAGGAAGGGCTTGTCGTCCTCGGTGATGGCTTGGGTGTGGATCTTGTCATCCAATGACTTGTTGTCTAGGGTCGTCCACTGGACGTGCACGTCCTTCACGGCGGCCTCGCCCGACAGGCTGATATTTACACGAGGCGGGATAAGAGGGGAGACGGGGCAGTCGTCCTTGTTTGACGTGAACCATGACTTGCCGACAAGGGTCGCTTGGGGGTGTGGACAAAGGAAGCGCTTCTCGGTGCCGTAGCTCTTCTGGCCGACCTTTGGCGACATAATGATGATCTTGCGTTCTCCGAACGCCAAGCGATTGGGGGCGGCGTTGTACATGCGGAGGGCCTGGTTCAGCATCTCGGGGCGCTGCTGCGCATTTCCGTTAAGCTGCGACATGTCGAAAGAGGCAGCGCGCTGATGCGAATTAGCCAGGTGGGCGTGGCCGCCAAGCGCAGGCGACTGCTGCTCCATAACAAGAGCCCGGGCCAGTGGCATCGACAGATCTTCGACACCACTGTTCCACTCGTGTTCGGTGGAGCTAGCCGATAGAGATGACTGCCGGCTCTCAATGAGCAGGTCGGAGAAACTCTTCGTCGGCTTCAACATCTGATGGGGCAGTTGCGATGGAGAGATGGTGCCGGGGTCGTAAAAAGTAGGCGGGGGTATAGCTCCGCCCATACCCATGTCATGCTGGAACGGGGCGTAGAAGTTGGGTGTCAGAATGCGGTCAACGCCTGCCATGTCAACGCCTGAAAGGTCCAGGCCAGTGAGAGGCGGGGACATGGCGGAGCCGGGCTGCGTGTGCGGGATATGGAAATTGGAGCCCGTGGTGTCTAGGGCCAGGGCAGGGCGCTGCATGTTTGGGGGCAAAGGCGGCACTGCGAAGCCGAACGGCGATGGTGGGGGCATGCCGTTGGCCATGAGGTTGAAGCCGTAGGCGGACGAAACCGCGTCATGAGCGGTGCCGGTGCCCGGGTCGAGGCCGAGGCCGTTCGTCTCGTCTTTGTTGTTCTGGCCCATGGGGAAGGGGATCTGAGGGGCGAACGAGACGGGCTGCGGGACCGTCAGCAAAGAATCGGGGCAAGGAGTGGGATGCAGAAGCCGAAGGGGGCCGGGCCGCGCCAGCGCGAGAGGTTGGTGAGTGATAACGAGGGGGTCACAACTGATTACTCACCCCGCCGTCAGCTTGGGGATTGTGGAACATGGGTCCTGCGGTATGGCTCGGGGTCGCAGGCCACGAGTGGAAGTGAGAGGAGGAACCAGCAGAGGACTGCGGCTGTGAGGGGACGAGGGAGATGGAAGTGTTGCGGCCTCTGAGGGTGGACGATGTTGAGGGGGACTGGGAGGGGGAAGAGATGTGATGGGCGAGGTCAAAGTAGTCTGAGGAGCCGGGTTCTGTCATGGTGGTCAGCTCAGCTGCAGCACGCGTAGGCGCAGGGCGGTCTTGGATCGCGGGGTCGGTCGGCGGGGGGCGGGGCCGGGGGATAGTACAGGGTATAATGGAGGAGGTCGGTAGCTGGGTAGTAATGCGATGAGAGCTTAAGGAGGGAGAAGATGAGGGAGAGCGAGGCTAGCTGGGCTGGGTGGATTGCGCCGATGCGATGATAGACAGGGGCGGGTGAGGAGTGAGGGAGGAGCACAGGTGCGTGCGTGAGGGCCGAGCGAGCGAGCGACTGGCGAGCAGCGCTGCGAGCATGCGACGAGTGGTGCGGTGATACAGGGCCGCGGCGACCAGCGACCAGGGCAGGGCAGGGCAGGGCAGGGCAGGCAGGGCAAGGAGCAGGGAGAGGAAGCAGAAGCAGGGCTCGGGGGAGATTAGGCAGAGGAAGCACGAGGGAGGGCAGAGTCAAAGGATGGATGCACAGTAGGGCTAGCTCAGCTAGCCCAGTAGCCCAGGGCCGCTGCTGGCAAGCCCAGGCACGGCGGGGCTGCTGACCCAGGGCAGGCAGGCAGGGCATGCAGGGCAGCCAGGACAGACAGGGCAGACAGGGCCGCCAGGGTCCAAGGGCTGCCAGGGATCGAGCACCGTGTGGGGAGGCAATGTGGTGTATGGGGTAAGGGTCCTAATTGAGCCAAACACCACGCACTCAGCAAAGACGCTTCAAGCTCGACGACAGGTGCAAAGCCATTTACGTCGGGGAGCGTTACTTAGAGTTTGCCAGATTGTAATAGCCCAATACAATGCACTCCCAAGCCCCCGCCCCCTCCTCAGCAGCCGGCATGTACTCGTCATTATTGTTGACAGCCCTCAAACGTAAAGAGGCAGCCGACATGTGTTCGACGAGCCCGACAGCAACGGCGCGCCTCCGCCTTGGCAGTACCTCAGAGGTAGACACATGCACAGCGGTAGCATTTGTCTTGCACTCCTTGAGTAGCAGCGCAAAGCCTGGTGCTGGAGGAAGGGGGAGGGGGAGGGGGGAGAAGGAACCGAGGGTGTTCCGGCCCATGCGTGGACATGCGGAGGAGATCAGGCAGATAAACGAGGTAGCACAGCACAGCCTCGACAGCGCAAGGAGAGGGGCGGAAGATTACTCACTGTGTGGAGGAGAGGGACGATTGCGACTGGTGTGTGCGGACGGGCCCAGCGATAAGATAGATTGCACGGACAACGAGTGTTGCGCGCACGAGAGTCGAGACTGTTGAATGTGGAGGTGCAGCTGTGTGTGGTGTGGAGGGGAAGGGCACGGCTGTGTTGACTGCTTGCTGGTTGGCTGACAGTAAAGTGGTAACGTTGATGTGCTGGTATTGAATGCAGCTCAGCGTTTTGCACGATTCGTAGGGTTGGCGGCCGTATGATCAGGCAGATGCGTTGCGGCTTGCTATGTGTTCGTTCCTATGCAAGATGCGTTGTCGGTAGCCGATAGCGTAAAACGCTGAGGCGCCAGGCGAGTGGTTCGAGCAGTGACTACTTCGAAGCTACTGCTTTCGGCAACTGATGGACTAAGGTTGGTCACTAGTCCTTAATCAGAAGCACGCCGAGATCGCAGGGGCCACAGTCGAGAATTACGGTCGATAACGAAGCTCACTCGTCGTGAATCAGGTGAGGCGAGTAGAGAGGTGGTCGGATTGAGCCCGAGTGTTGTGTCGGATCAGAGACCGAGCAAGAGAGTGAGTGCGCGGCCGATGCAAGGTGAAGAAACAGATACGGGTAAACAATCGGTCCAGGTGACTGAGAGTTGTTTGGGCGAGCAAGTTGCGGGATGTGAAATGTAATGAATACTCGTATGACCAAAAGAACGGGTTCCGATGTGCGATGCCGAAGCGCACTGCTGTCCGGGGCCGCTGATACAGCGATATATGTCGATGCTGGGTGCTAGATCGGTTGAGGAAGCTGGGAGAAAGGCGCCTGCTTCTAGGCGGGACAAGAATACCGATGCTCCTGTCAAGGCTCAGGCGAACGACCAGGAAGCCAGACGACCAGACGCTCTACGCTGAGGCGTTGTGAGGAGGGGCAGAAGGGGGTACGTAAAGTAGGAACGAGGCCTTCGTGGGGGTAGACGGCCCTTACAGAATAGTAAGGGTCCGGTCGGCTTTTGGAACGACGGAGCGAGAGCAGAGATCGGCACGAGACTGCCAGATTGCGGGAGAGGCAGATAGAACGATGCGGCGTATGGCAGTGGAAGAGAGCGGACAACTGATCCGGGACACCTGTCTCCGACTGGAACAGGATTCCGAAGAATGCTTTGGCCGTGGTGTGTTCTGTAGGTATCGATGGAAGAACAGCTCAGTGACGGCGGGGGTAAAGAGGTGGAGGTACGAGGTAAGGGGTGCGGGGTAAAGCCACCGATGTCTTAGCCTTATCGGGCTGCGATGGCTTTCTGATGGAGCGTTGAGGAGATTGGGTCGTGAGAGCAAGGTCGACAAGGAGCGGAGGAAAGGATTGAGCTCTACTCGGGGAGGGGTGCTATGCAAGACAAGGGCGATGGGCAGTGAATAAGATGAAGGCTGCTGCTCGCTATAAATGTTGTCCTGATCCGCACATCGCATATCCGCCACGGCACCGCACCTGGCAGCAGCCGGAGAGATTCAGGCAATCCGCATCATAGGTGCGCATCGCGAGGCTCCTGGTTACCACGTCAGGTCTCAGGATATCGCAAACGGTAGGCAGAAGCGTATCATTACCAGCAATCGAGGGATTGGTGGTGCCGGTGCATGGCACCTGGGCCACAGCACGCAAGACTAGGACCGGCGGACAAGCCGCACGACAAGAGGAAGCATACGAGCACGAGGTTGTCGTAAGGCGAGACGGGGAAGAAGAGCCCAGCGCCTCTTCTCCCATGCGAGACCTGCGGCCTGCGGGCCTGTGGTGGATATGGTCTGAGATCTGCGGGCCGCACGGCCTCTCGCCTCTGGCCTTGCGGCCTCATAAACCTAGACTGGCAGCTGCTCCTTCTGTGCTAAAGTCAGGGCCCCGGCTAGCTTGAGCTAGTTCACCAGATACCACAAACTAAAGCCGTCCGTGCCGTCCAGACTAAGCAAGCTGCCGATCTAGTGTAGACAGAGTTGCCTGTCCGGATCAAGCTTGCATCACCTGCGCCGATGTAGTCGACACTCGCAGTCGCTGAGCTTCTGGGAAGACTCTTGCTCGATGGGCAGAGGACCACACGGCTCCGGGTGGTTGGACGCAGTAGAGCAAATACGCAGAGGGAAGGGCAACTGCGGCTCGCGACTCGGTTCCTCACGACCCTCTCGGTGCCTCGATTGCCGTCCCTCGGGCATTCGGGTCCTCGCGGAGCGGCAGAAGACTAAGAGCAGAAGCACGACCGCAGAACATACCTGGCCCAAGCCAAGTTAAGGTCAGCGTTGGCCAGCGAGGCCGAACAGCTGGCAGCACGAGGTACTGAGGAACTTCCTCGGGTGAGCGCGGGTCAGGACCAGGTCCTCTGAACCTGTTTGCCTCATGCATCGGGCCCAGGTAAGGTGCCTATGCAACGTCTTAGACGTCTTGGGCACTGCACCCGCGCGGGCGATGCAGGCCAAGGCCGTCGCTTGGACGGGATCAGATCGGTCCAGTCCGCATACACGGTAGTGAAACTGCGGAATCACGGTCCGAGCTGCTCTTGCGTGCTGCTGATCGCTCGTCGCTGTTCTCCACCCGTCTTTCCCCGCCTGCCTGAGCCCGTCGCCTTCCTTTCCTATCCACTTGGCTCCTGGTCTTCGAGCTTTTCCCCGGATCTGCAGACTGTTGCTCTCTCCGCACCCCCGAGTCCTCGTCATGCCAATCGCAAGCAATCCCTCTCAGTCCGCATCGGTGCATCCCGGCCGAGTCGGGCTTTGGTGCATTCCTCGTTCTGACCGTTCTGACATTCAAGGATGTCCCTGCCCCCCAATCCGCGAGAGGTTGCTATGCCGCTCCCAGCAAGCGTTTACGACATGGCCGCGACATTCCAGCCTGCCCCTTGGTTTGGCCCTCGTCCCTTGCAAGCCTTGGGCGGTGTAGCTCCAGGGCCGGGCCGGCCTGAAAGGTGTCTTGTGTCTGGCACCAGCACACAGTTGTCGGGCACTCCAGCATTGCCAGCAGGCTGGATAGTCTTCCCTATGCGCGGCTTGCCCCTGGTAGCCAGACGAACAGGCTCTGGAGCATCCAATACTCGGAAGGTAACGACGTGCTTTGACATCAGCTCCGCGGCTGATACCTCAACTATCCACTTGCCCGGGTCTTGGTTGCTTGGTGCCCCTACCACTAGTCGTCGCAGGTCTTCACGCCAGCAGATGGAGACAGCGCGAAGTGCTAGCGGACCACGTATTCCTGTGACTGTCTCCTACGCAACAAAGACGGACTGACCGACGCTGAGGATGACTACTACTGAAGCTCCCGGATCACTGACGATCTGCACACATGCTGCACCGCATGAGTTACGTTCGCTTGGTCATGGAACGAAGTTTATTTCAATGTCAACAATCAACAACCCACTACTCGCTGGGACCAAAGAGCAGTGAAGACGCAGCATGAGGCGAGCCCAGCCGTACCCCTGGGGTGATTGCTCGAGACCAAGGTTTGGATTTGAGTTTGTCGTGATCGCAGCAAGCTCCAGCAAGGAACGACCGTAAACTTGGAGTGCAATCCTCGCGATCGCCAGGTGCATAGGCAGTTTGACGACAGGCAGAGGATCGGGAGACCAGCTGGAATCGCCGTTGAGACCCTTGCGAGGGTGTCAGCCTGCCCGAGGCAGTCAGGGCTGCAGGACCGAACCCTTACGTCCCCTTCACCGGCCCTAGGAAACCACTGAGCCTGCGGCCGCATTACTCATCGTTTCATGACAGTCTGCCTCAGGGCGCCCAGAGCCTTGCGACCATTAGTCACATCGCGGGGTCCGCTGAGACATCACGGATATGCGGATGTCGTTCTCTTCGGCGCCCACATGCAACGCATACTCGACGCCTCCCCCGCCTCACAGTCGAGGCCCGCGGGCGCCCGTGGCGCTCAGACAACCAACAATAGACAATACGTAGCGCGTAGCGCTGAGCGGAGATCTGGTGGAGCAGGTTGGCGCCGACGCACTTTGCACTAGTGCGTCTAGTTAGGGTCAGCGGTCGGCAGCGCTCCGATCCAACCGCTCCACCTGTCGCCTGTCCGCAATGCCGCATGCGCGTGTACGGGAACCACGCAATGGGTCCATCCCATGTACTTAGCGGCGGAGCGACGGGGGGCAGGTGACCCGGGTCGAGTCCACATGAGAGTGCCCTACTGCGTTCGAACTCTCCTACCGATGGTACGCTGCTGGCTGGCTGCTTACGTGTTTGGGCGAGTGTTTGCAAGCTGGTCGTTCCTGCACTTCCGTATTCCGTGTCGATTTGAACCCGTGTCCGAAGCACCCGGCGCATCCGGTCCGCCCGTTGGGTCGGAGGCCGGGGCAGGAGATGAAACGGAAGACAGACGGAGCGATCGAGCGCACCGATGACATCATTGTGTGATCGCGATATCACGAGCAGCGATAGCCTGGTGCACTATCAACCTGACGCATGATTGACTAGCTAACCTGGCCCCACTCCTCGACCACCCGCATACCCTTCGCCCTCACGTCCAGCCGTCGCAACCTTTTGCGATCCCTCGGTGGTCCTCGGTGTGCGCCTGTCGCCTAGGGCATGTGATAACGTCTAGTGCTGTCGATAAAGCCCCCTTCTCTTGCGGAGTCTGTGCACAGAACGCACGCAAGCCGGCCCCGCCCTGGCGCTCCCTGCAGCCTCCTGCGCCGGACAGTGGTACGGGTCAGCGTGGCGGACGTGCTTAAGCACGCAAGCTCCCTGCACTGAATTGGCCTCCCTATCCTAAGCCCTAGCGCAGAAGCAACCGACCCTGTCCGCCCCGCACCTTGCTGAACTGTCCATCCCCGCCGAGTCCAGCACTATGCCCCACCTCGCTAGCAACGGCAGATTGTGCCAAGCCTGGGCGGCAGGGGAGCTCCAACGCCTGCACTGCATTGCAATATCGCGTTCATGTAATGTGACCACCGGAGGGACCGTCGCACAGGACAAGTGATCATTAAGCAATCCGTTTTTCCGCTTCAACCTCTCCTGATGTCCTGCGCTAACATGCCCCTGTACCGTATGAACTAGGCCGCATAGCCCGGGCCCCAAACGTCAGTCTTCGCTCGCACTCGCAGTCTGGCGAGCTGCTGATACGCATGACACGCTGGAAGCAGGCTGGGTCACGAGTCAAAAGTCCTCCGTTCCGGCATTCCGGTGCCGTGTCCAGAGCACAGCGTTCCTGATCGTGCACGCCTCGCACGGCTGCGGCACGACTGAGCCACTGCGCGACCGCAGGACAGGCTTCCGGAGGCTCGGGTTGAGTTCGGGCCATTTAGCAACTGCTTCTTGCGTCAGTTGGAGTGGGTCTTCGCTTGAGCTCCTGGGCTTCCTGCTTCCTGGGCAGCCTGTTTCAGCCTAATGAGGAGCGCGGATTGTGGAAGCTCATCTCAATCCTGCCTCGCTAAATGTTCCTAACGCTCCTACCGAGACGCGGTACCTTCGCTTGCAGATCCCCTTGCAAGACAGTGGCGAAGGCCGCAGCGCGCAGTAGCTCCAAAATTCCTGGTGCGCGTTACGCTAGACAATGAAGATGCAACGCCACTGAGACAGAGACCCAAGAGCCGTTCGAAACGACCTCAGGTGACACAAGAGTTACAGGCAGCAGAACCCACTTGCCATGATCCGAGACCCGTGTACCCGTGGCATACCGTCTCGCAAGCCGCGGCAGCGCGGCACGTCGAGAGCGCACTGCCCGCTGCAGTGCCGGCGGGCGAGCTGGGCGTGTTCGCTTCAGGTAGTGTTGTCCACTGGCGGGCGGTTACTCACTCGATCTCGGTGCTATCGCGGTGCTAGCCGCAGGCGATCCTTATTCCTCCTCTGGTCCGCGCAGTCCGCCGCGGCACGATCCACGGGGCATGCAGCCTAGTTCGCGATCTCTTTCGGACTCTGACTCATGAATCAGGTGGCCTCGCTAGCTCCTAATGCTCGCAGCAGCGAGCGCCAGGCTGCGATGCCCACGTATCACGGCAGAAATCCACCGCTCAGCCGTTCCTCTGCACCGCTTGAACGGCGTATCTTGTTCGCCCCCGGGCTGGTCGCAGCGTCCCACCGCTAGCGAACGGTGCGCGGCTCACCGTTCCCGACCAATTCAGCACTTGCATTCTCCGCGGCTGCTGCACGTCGGCGCCGACTGCCATGGATCCACAGAGTCCTCGTCGGCGCGGCTGCCACGCCGCGACGTCATCGCCGGCGCCCCCCGCTGGACTCGGCTGATCTGATTACACCCCGCCCTCGTAACGAACACCCGCGCCGACCCAGTGGCTCGGAGACGCGCGAGCCAGGGCATGTGCTGGCGTCGTCATTCGCCATCGACCCAATCGTCGGCGTCGTTCCGAAACGCCCCCGGATCGAGCTCACGAACCTTTCTTCGAGATCAATGCGTGTGCTAGACGTTTCCCAGCGAGTAGTTAGAGGCAAGGACAGCGCGGGTCGCACGCGCCACTGCGCACACCCACTCCACAGCGGAATCCATAGCCGACCGACCGGCTCTCCTTGCGGGCAAGCAAGCCCGCATGCCCGGTTCGCCCAATTGTGCAAGTTTCGGAATTGCTGACAATCGCAATTGACATTCTTTTGCGCTCGCGTCGAAGCATTCCAGTGTCGTGCGGAATGCGGGCCCCTGCTGGCCCGTTGCTGCAGTGGGTTCCGGCCGGGCGACCGGGTTTGCGATTGCGTTTTCGCTCTCAGTCCCAGACTGAGCTGCACAACGTAAAAGCCAGCCAGCGGCCAGCCCCCGTTCCTCTGCAAGCCGCTCCTTCACCTCTCCCGGGCCATGCCAGGCACACGAGTGCCGCACGCACCCTGCATCCGCCATTTGTGCATGTCAGGTTGACCTCCGGAATCGGCTGCTGACCGAGCTTCCCACTCTCATTCACTGCGCTGCCCGCCGCCGGCGTCCCGGAGCCGCAGCATCGCGTTCTGCGCCTGGAGAACTGCAGAAGCAGAGCAGCGCAGCACTCCAATGTGCCTCGGGAGCCGCAGACAGTTGACCCTGGCAAGCCCGGAGAGGTCAGGTCAGGCCAGGTCAAGGACGGGCGGTGCAATTCACTGCCGCCGACTGAATTGTCGTCAGGAGGGCTGCAGTACGAAGAACTAGGACGCGCTAGAACGGAGATCACACAGCAAATCCGAGACGACAAGCGGCATGCGCATGGGGTGTGAGTGCACATGTAAGCGTGCGAGTTGCGCTAAGGCGTCGCGCAGGGCGGCAATACGAGGCAATGGATGGACGGGAGACCGTAGCGGCCGGAGGCGTTCCGCACAAAGGACGCAAGGTGTGGCACAATTCGTCCGCAGAAACA
This sequence comes from Trichosporon sp. PB005A, assembly GCA_023630055.1. Lineage (NCBI taxonomy): Eukaryota > Fungi > Basidiomycota > Tremellomycetes > Trichosporonales > Trichosporonaceae > Trichosporon > Trichosporon sp. PB005A. The sequence goes on from JAMALZ010000019.1 coordinate 344,049, forward strand.
GCCGAAAGGAAGACCAGCGCCAACCCAGATCCCTTACGTCCTTTGAGACCTTTGGGCACGTTTAGCGACATTGTGCAACGTTTGGTTCAGCGGCGTACAGCACACGCACGGCGCCAGCGCTAGCGCCTCGGTCGGTCTGAACCGAGGGCGCGCGACCGAGCCCGCTCCCAAGGCCCCGAGCCCCGAACCCCGGGCCGCAATGTGCGGCGTCCAGTAGGATCCCGGCGGCGGTCGGTGAGATGCAAGGGAGTTCATATGCTTAAACCGCTGGAACGAGCCGCCCAGTGGGCCGGCTGAACCAGGTGCGCCAGTGCACCGGATGGGCAACCGACACACGTCATCACCCGCCGCACAGCCCGCGTCACCGACTGATCTGCAACACCAGATCGATGTCGCAGGGCAGAGTAGGGTCGAACACCGCACGCCACGCACCGAACGCTGGAACCGAGCAGCAGAGACATGGAGTACGACCTGTACAGTGAGGGAGAGTACGAGTCCGCGTGCGTTTCGAACGTTCGGTCACACATCGCTCCTCGCTTGTCGCAAGCTCGATTTGGAGCATGTGGTGCGCTGGCATGTGGTGCGGTAGCATGTGGCGACGAATGATGTGCTGAAAAGCTCACTTCAGAGACCGGCGGAGCCTCAGATGAGCGTACGACGTAGTGCGGGCGGCGATGATGGCCGGCAGACCTCGGGTGGCCGGCACGTTCCAGTGCACCTGACACCGACAGCTTTACGTTGATTCCCATGACTATGCCTAACCAGCAGGCGGGCTTTGATGCCATCAGCAGCGGGCTATCGCTACAACGCGTTGCCGGGGGGATATGCATATCCTCTTCCCGTCAGAGCCGAGAGGCCCGGCACAGCTGGCCTCAGTATCTGTGGCGGAGGTGGCGCCGCCGGAGGGAAGATATCGGCATCGTCATCCACTTATGCGCTCTCCAAGCTCCAAGCGAGTGGGTTACGGGATAGTTCCCAGTTCCAGTGAATGGAGTGCAGGGACTCCCGATCAGCGGGCACTGGAACCGCACGGGTGTCGAAGTGCTGGAGCCCGCACTTGGATCTGGCCGGGATCTCGGTGCAGCACGGATACGAGGACCGAGGGCGATCGACGGTGAATTGCAAGAGAGCTTCACCGAGCCGCTGGCCTGAAGCATAATACTAACCCCCCAGTCGCCTGCAGCCTGGCCTGGTCTCCTCGAGATGATCAAGAGTAAGCACTGGGTGTGGCTGTGCAGTACTGTGCTAACCATGAACCAATCTCTCTTCTTACAGCTGTCAGGTACTGACGGCGCCCCCCCCCCGGTCAGTGCCAAAACAAGGTAGACAACCGCTACTCTATCTCGAGCTCACTCAAACTCACACCCAGAGTCAATCATGGAATGTCCGGGCCGCATCCTGTGCTCTTGTGCTTAATTCTCGCACTTCGGAATCCGGTGGTATGCTTGACGACTCGCTCCTGAGTGCTGACCTGAGTGCTAATCTGAGTGTCCTGGGTGCTAATGTCCATGGCAACAGGGCCTGGACGTAGGGTCGCATGCTCAAGGTTGTTCCTCGGATCCTCGTGCTCCCTCCGTGCGTACCTGCATGTTTGGGTTTGCTGGTCCGCATGTGTGGACGAGGCACATTACGTCCGCGCAGCCTCTGGCTTGTCACACCTGCTCGTGCTCCATGCTGGTCGAGCGTAGTCGTGGTCGTGGGCACCGTGTGGTTCTAAGCTCCCATGAAGTTGCTGGAACCTTGGAGATCTGTGCCTCGTCGGTTGCGGCGCAATGGATCGGTTCGAGGCAAGGAAACTGGAGGCACCACTTGCGAGCGTGGTCCTAACGTATGAGGCGCTGGCGATAGGCTGACGAAGGATCCCTAACTGCAGGCAACGGCGCTCGTTGCACGCTGGCGACTGTGCGGCGACAGCGGAGGTCCCAGCGGCCGGCGATGGCCGCACATTTGCCGTCTCTGGCGCAGCATGTCACCGCGGCTGACGGAGGCCACCCACTTCGGCACCGCCGCTCGGCGTCAGTGAAACAGGCCGTGTGCCACATCTGAGACGTCCGAGAGTGTTGGGGATGCGGCAGATTGAGTGGTCTAAGGACTGCCGGCCCCACAGCCCCGTCAGGTCTGGCCAACGGCGGGGCACGGAGAGTCGCGTATCGATGCCTATCATCCCCTTCGCCGACGGGGACGGGTCGGAGTGGGGGGCGTCAACGGGCTGGTGGCCCCGCTTTCGAGGGTCTGGATTGCTTCATTACTCGGCCAGAGGGGGATCACACCCACGTCTGGACGTCTGAGCATTGACTGTCGGGGCATCGGCAACGTTAGAGTGTAAGGGCTCCTGCAACCTTCGATTGCCTGCACCTGCACTGACTTCGCCGTGCTGCACTTCTAGTGCGGTCTCCTGGTCGTGTGGATCTTGCGGTGGATGGCGAGGCTATCCTTATCGCGGATGTGCGCGGCCAAGAGGAGCCGAGTAAGCTTAGCAAATCGAGGGGTCCCCAACCATCCTCACGCCACATACATCGCGATGCCTGAAACTGCAATGAATACGGCAAATGGAGGGGTCACCTCTTGGCATGGCGGGCCTGCAGTTGCCTGAACTCCTCTTCAAGGTGCGTCTTCAGCAGGGGCATGTTCCCGAACTCCTTGCTGCAATGCAGACAGACGAGTGGAGACTTCAGGAGAGCCTCCTTGTCGCGCTTGACGATGACCAGCTTCTGCGACAAGTCAGCATCTGTCGGGGTTGGATAGCGTCAGGCAGAAGAGATGGACGAGGGTCCCCGGACTGCATCTCCGGAAACAGGGAGTGTTATTCGTCGCTTCCGCTTGCCTTCAACAACGAAATGATAGAATGGGGAGGATAGTGGGTAACCGGAGCCTTCCAGCACTGTAAGTGGTTGACAGGGATAGCACTCAATTTAGCACGGCCCTCCGTAGTGGCGGATACCGGTGTAAGCTCAGGAACCACCCGGGTCCCAACTCGGCTCTGCACATGTGATACGCGGGGGGTTGAATCCGCATGGACTACCCATCCTTTCGCCAAGAGGCCGGAGGACAACTCGTCTCAATATTGAAGTGAGGCAACACACCCGTTCCTTTCAGACGGACACTCGTCCCTCAGCGCACTCACGTCATTGGCGTCTTCCAGGGGCACGAAGAACCCAAGCTTAGGGTTGAAGCTGTTGTAGTGTTTCTTGGTCTTCAGGCTAGGGGACACCAGGTCACTCGATATCACATGCAGATGCAGGTGCCTGCAAGCGGTGTCAGCGTTGGATGCCGCTCGTAAGCGAGGGAAACTGCCGCCGGACCGAGATCCGTTCAACTGTGAATCCCGCACTAAGACAGTGCGGAAGCCATGGCCGCCTGTCTGAATCAGAGGAACAGGAACAATCATGAATGGGATCGGAAATCTGGAGGATGTGCCTCGTATCCGATCAAGACGGTGACGATGACCGCTCAGAGGAGGTACCCACGACCCAAAAACTGCGCGTCCACGGCTTGTCTGGGTCCATGTCCGAGGCTTGGGAAGGCTGAGCCCTAGAATGAAGACGTATCGTCGACGGAGGCTGAAGGTGGCGCAGACGTGCCTCGGCGCGTCAGACTCACCTCATCGACGGAATCGAGTGGAAGCCAATGTTGATGGGCCATTCAAAGCCGTAAGACTTGACCATCTCGTCCCGCACCATGTCCACGACCTCTGCCGCAGCCTCCTCCAGAGCGACGAGGACATGCTCATACTCGGGATTCTGCAGCAGAACGCTCAGGTTGTCAAGTTCAGTTTCGCCAAGCTGCCTGGTCTCGGAGACAACGAAGGGGATCTTGGGCAGAACCAGAAAGTGGTACTTCGCCTTAGGATAGGCATCGAACACGGCGATACACTTCGGCGTCTCAACAAGCAGCACGCTCGGAGGCAAGGCAGCTGTCGCGTTTTTCGCCTTCGCAAAGTCTCGCAAGGCGAACAGGTTCATCTTTCGCAGTTCAAGGCCGCCTCTGCCGTATCGTTGTCAGGATGCCCCAACCTGGGCCGGAGACGAGATCGGTCGCGGTGTTTGAATGCTCCAGATCTCGAGAGAAGCAGCCCTTGCGCAGGCTTGGCTGGTAGTGTTATCAGTAACCTACGTGTGCCGTTATCAAGCCGCAGATTGAGAGAGGATGATCGGTGTCTAAGGACGGCTTCTGCCTCAAATCGATGGTATGCGGGGCAACGGAAGGCGTCGCAAGCTCATGGAGACTCCACCACGTTGCCTTCGATACCAATCTGCACCTTAGCTCTCGTTGCAACGCTGCAGACAAGTTGATCTCCGTCGACGTACCACGCAGTCGCCCGCCGTGCTGAAGCTGACGTTCGAGCAGGTCCCCGTGGTATGGTGTTGACGTTATGATGACAACAGGCACAACGCTGGAACTACCACCAGGCCACCAGGTGGTGACGAGGCGGTTCTGTTGCTCGGCACGTTTCGATATGAGAAAGAAGCTCTTGCAGTGCCTGAATCGAAGGACTGCTAGTTTCAGTAGTTGTAGAGTAGCGTGAGAGCCGAGATCGGAGCAACGGATTTGTGTATCCGGAAGCTGGAACGTCAAGATCAAGCTCTCACCATCGGGGTAGCACGTTCGCCAGCGCGTCCTGAAAAGAGAAACTGACCTCTAGGATCTTGATACTTTGGCTCTTGAACACGTTCACAGCGTAAGCGATCGACTATCCAGTGCTGCCGTCAATGCTGACTGTGTGCGAAGTGCGTATCAGCTGAGGAACGCTGCGAGAGGACAGACACGAAGTCAAAGTGACATGGACTCAAGACACTCTCCGTACCACGTGGAAATGCGGACGACTCCGATACCACGTGACCGAAGACCTGGAGATCCCAATAGTCACCCGAAAGTGCCGCCGAGAGGGAAGAGATCGCGGTCCAGAGCGTCGTTGGACCGTGGACCCTCGCTCGCGCGGCGTGTCGCTGATATAATGATAGAGTTGTCAAATGAGAGGGACGCACGCTGAGGCCCCGCGCCAGGCTCACCCAAACGAGGCCTGCCAGCGAGGCTGGGCCATGGTCCGACGTCATGTGCAGAGGAGAAATGACGTCAGGCGTTGAGCGTACGGTACTAGCCATCCACTCACAGTCTCAGATTTCTGGTTTCACCGCGGATTGACGTCATGGCAAGCGCGCAACGGTCTCGGCTGTTGGCATCAGTGGCATCGACGGGACTCCTTGTGCTCCAGGTGCTCCGAAAAGTGCTGGCCCTGCTGGCCTTTTTAGTCTGCAGCGCGGGACGCAGAACAGATTCCTCCCTACTCCGTTTCTTGCACGAACACCGAACACAATGCGTCCTGCCGCTATCCGCTACTCTGTCTCTCGCGCCCAGGGCGCCATGGTGAGTTGTTGTTGTGTCGCCGACACGATCGCGCCGGTGGCTTGCGTGGCTGCTCGCTGCCACCGCGTGCCGTGTCTGGTTCGTCCGTCGAGCAGGTGGGCTGACTTACCCTCAGCGCCCTGCCGCCCGCCCCATGGCTATGCAGGCTCGTCCTCGCGTCGCCCAGCAGGCCGGCAAGATCCAGCAGGTCCGCTACAACTCGTCGTCCTCGGGCGGCTCGGGTGACATCCCCAACACTGTCATCTTCGCGACTCTCGTCGCCATCGCTGCCGGCGGTTACGTCTACCTGAAGCCCATCCGCAATGTCGCTCAGAAGGTCGACCAGGCCACCGAGTCGCTCCAGGGCTATGGCCAGCAGGCCCAGAAGCTCGCCCAGCAGGGCGCCGAGGTCGCCAAGGAGGGTGCTGAGAAGATCGCCGACCAGGGACCTGGTGGTCTCATGGACCTTGCCGGCATGATCTGGCCCGCTGGCGCTGCCCTCGCTACTGGCGGCATCGGCGGTCTCCTGACCCAGCTTAAGGGCGGTGACCTCGACAACGTTATCGAGAAGCTCAAGAAGTACGGCGGTGACGACGTTAAGGGCATTGTCGACGAGGTCCAGAACGCCCTCAAGAAGGCCGACAACGACCCCACCAAGGTTGACTGGAAGTCCCTCGCTCAGTCGCTTTCCAAGCAGTACGGCGGAAAGTACCAGAGCACCATTGACGTGAGTGTTGAGGCTTTTGCACCTAGTTTTAGAGCTTTTTGCTGATACGTACCGCAGACCCTGATCGGCAAGGTCCCCTCGCAGGACGAGATCAACCAGTACCTCCAGAAGGCCAAGGAGGCCAGCAAGGACCAGCTCAAGAAGCTCGACGACGCTGCCAACCAGGTCTACACCTCGATCGAGAAGGCCTCGAAGGAGGGCAAGAACAAGGGCGAGGCCTTTGTTAAGGGTGTCACGGACGCTACTCCCGACGACATCAACAACATGATCGAGCAGATCAAGGACGTCGCCAAGTCTGTCGGTATCCCCGCGGACCAGATCGAGGGCTACCTCAAGGTCAAGGCCAAGGACTCGATCGACAACGCGCAGGAGTGGGCCGACTCGATCCAGAACAACGCCGAGACCTTCATCAAGTGGTCGCCCGTTGGCCCGGACACGATCGTCGAGAAGGTCTCCGAGTTCTCCCCGGCCATGGGCAAGGTTGTCAAGGAGCTCCTTGAGGACGCCGAGGGCAAGCTCAAGCAGGGCAAGAAGATCCTCGACAAGGAGGGCGACAAGGCTAAGGAGGCCATCGACAAGTCCACCAAGAAGTAAATCTAGCAGCAGTAGACAAGTAAAACATGTAGCAATTGGGAATCATCATGCATCTTTCTTGAATGTAGGTCATCGCCGGCAGTCATCGGTGCAGACGGACGCGGCTGTTTTGTAGGCGCACGGGTGGAGAAGGCGGTCACCGCATTGTCGCGTGATCGGCCGACGTGACGGTGAGCCAAGTCCGGGAAGCCGCTGTGTCTACTGGCTTGTGGGCGCCTGTCACGTTGACGCACATGCGCTCCCCGTGCTCAGGCATCCGCTGCATTACTGTGCACGCCACGGAGCGCAGCGCCGACCGCATACACCAGCATGCATAACGCCTAATTGTCGTGACGGCGGAGTGTCCGCCACTGAGTGGATTGCCCCAATGCGGCTCCGGCCCTGACTCCCGTATCACTCTAGGTCCACGGGTGGGGCCCACTCCCTCTCCCATGTGCGTCACTCCGGCCGCTCCTGCCCGGCCACTCGTGCCGAGGTCAATCGGGATCTCTATATCTCGATCTCCTCATTCCTTCACTCTTGATCCACCCCTCTCTCGCTACATTCACCATCATGCGCATCGCCGCCCTCGCCCTTCTCCCTTTCCTCGCCGTGCCGGCTGCCGCCGACCTGGCCCAGGACGCGTTCCAGTGGGCCGCCGACATTATCGACGGCAACTCCGCCCCGGCCCCCAAGTCGGACGATGTCCACATTATGGACGGCTGGAAGTGGTCTGACTGCGGTACGTTATGCCCTTTGAAGCGGTTCATAGCTGACAGAATCAGGTCTCCCCTCCGACGCGATGTGAGTGTAGCGAGGCATGGACGCCGGAGGCGATTGGAGAGGTGTTTGGGTGGCAAACCGCTGACGATAAGCACGATCGACTCGATCAAGCTCAAGCCCGACCCTCCCAAGCCGGGACAGAACCTCACCGTCACTGTGGAGGGCACTGCTAACGAGCGGATCGAGGTGAGTGCGGCGGCTCGCGCTAGCACGAGCACGGTGGGCGTGGTGACACCCCACCTTGCGGCGCACAAACACTGACAGGCAGGAGGGCGCCTACGCCGATGTCACCGTCAAGCTTGGTCTGATCAAGCTTATCCAGAAGCGCTTCGATGTCTGCGAGGAGGCGTAAGTCTCACACAATCGAGAACAAACTGACACCCAGCCGCAACGCGAACGCCTCTATCCAGTGCCCCATCAAGGAAGGCCAGTACACCGTCGTGCAGGAGGTTGCCCTCCCCAAGGAGATCCCCCAGGGTGAGTGATCGCAATGCGCAGCGCGGCGTCTCGAACACTGCAATGGATTCCCGCGCCCCGATTAGCCCGTTACTGGCCGATCCCCCTTCGGGTGACCCGACGCCGCAGGGCCTGGGACGAGTCGAGAACTGCAGCGGCCGGCCCCTGCCGCAATGCGCTGGTGGGGTCTGGTGCAAGCTCACATCGGACGCTGGCCTGCGCGTTGCTGCTGAGCTTTGAAGTCCCTAGGAAAAGCTGACATCTGCAGCCAAGTTCGTTGTCAACGTCCGTGGCTACACCGCCGACGACGACGACATGGTCTGCCTCGACCTCATGGTAGACTTCGTGAGTTCAAGCGCCAAAGTGTCAACTGACTTCAGATGAACCCCGACAAGTTCTGGTGAACGTCCTAGACTCTCGCTCAAACGTATAGCTCATAACGATCTCGCTCTCCTTATGCATTGAATGAAACAGGCATCCGGGCTTGCAGCATTTGCGGTGAGGGCGAGGAAGGGCATATATTTGCATCTCAGGTGGTAGGAGCGGACAGAAACGGGCAGGGGGGATAAGGAACATGCAGGGTGAATCTTGGCGTCTCTCGGATTGCGAGACTCTACGACGGATGGGGATGGGTGCAGGGGCGTTTCTGTGCGTATGGGGATGCGTTCAGATTGTTCTTATTCTCGATATCCAGTCCAGGTCTAGGTTGAAGGAAGAGGCTGACCACGACTAGGCGAAGGGAAGGGGGCGTCGCTCTTGCTGAGAGCGGTGGGGGGAGGTGGTGGGATGGCGAGAGTGAGAGCGTGATCAGCGGTGCCGCTTCCTCGTCGTTAGGGTCGTAAAAGTCGTAATCAGGCCTGGGGTCTTCACATGGGGCTAATGGAGCTGCTCAGTCGTGAGCACTGGCTACGTTTTGGACGCCGTCGCCTACATGTCCGCCATTGAGCGCAGAGAGGGTCTCGTGGTTGACGACGCCGTTCGTAGCGCTGGCGTACGCGGCGGCGACGGTGTGCTCGGCGTGCTGCTGCTGGTGCTGCTGGTGCTGCTGGTGCTGCTGGTGCTGGCTCATGGCAAGCCGGAGGCTGTTCAGGTTGTTCACCACCGTTTGGTGGGACCTGGTATCAGCTACGAAGCAAGTTGCTAGCTCACGCGGTCAGGAGCTGGTGCTGCTCCTGCAGGACTTGATGCTGGCGGGTGAGGTTCTCGAACTTCTCCCTCTCGGCCTCGATGTGCGTCACGGCACGCTCGAGCAGGACCGTCTTGGAGCAGCGCTGGAACGTGGCGGGGAGCGCCTTGCGGAGGCGCTCGAACCCGTCACGCAGCTCATTGCGGCGGCGCTGTTGTCAGCTACGCTCATCGCATCAGCAAGCATACTCACCTGCTCGCTCTGGATACGGGCTGTCCTTGTGTCGCGCGGGCCTTCCTTCGGCGACGTCTGTTCCTTGGGCGCCTGGCTGCCAGGTCGGTGGTCCGAGTCACTATTGTCAGACCTGACGTTCGGGTTCGCGTCTCGTAGATCTCGGGAAACTCGGGGAACGGCTGGGGCGGCTCTCGAGGTCTGGGTGGCCTGGTGGGTTGGGTTCGGGGGCTGGGGCTGGGGTTGGGACTGGGACTGGGAGGGCTGGAAGACTAACTTTCCTGAGCGCGGCTCGATGTCGGCGTCCTCCTCGTCGTTGCTTGACCCAAGGCTGAGCCTAGCACCCCTCATGTTCTGTGCCTGCACGCGGTGGGCGACCGACTGGCCGAATGGATAGCCCGCGTAGGCGCCGTTCCCTGAGCTGAAGGCCAGTGCGTTCTCTGACGGGCTCTGGGGCGGAGAGATCCCGTGGCCGCCGTGCACCGCTTGGCTGTAGAGCCAGTTTGCGTGCCCCGGAGACAGGTCGTTAAGCTGCGCGGTGAGTGCACCGACCGGCGAGATGGGCGTGTGCATGTTGCCCGTCATCATCGACGTCGGAACTCCCTGGACACTCTGGACGCCCTGCTCCGTGATCGAGTGCATGAAGGCCGACGACGGCACTGCCGTCCCAGACACCATGGCATGGTACTTGACACCCCCGTTTGGGGAGCCAGGCATGGCGCCATTGTGGTGAGTCTGGTGAGACTGCAGTGCCACGTTTCCGGCATGGCCAGATCCGTAGTTGACTGAGACTGTCAGCAGGTGCCACGCACCGTCTCGGGGGTCTGGGGCGGCACGGCAGCCCGGTGGTCGGTTGCCCCACGGCCGCCCCGGCGTCGGGACGCTCGGGACGCTTGGACTCACCAAGGCTCTGGTCGTAGAGGTACGGCGGTCCACCATACTGGAAGCCCATGCCCAAAGTCTGGGGGTCCTGGGGCTGCAGCTGGGGAGAGTGCTGCGAGATGCTGGGGCCTTGACCCTGCGTGGAATGGCGATTCACGTGGGATACGAGGTCGATGGGGTCCTGCAATCCTACACGGTCTGGAGGGGTTTGAAGAGGCGTCTGGATCGGGGTCTGCGCGGATTCTGTCTTGGGCTTGACCTGGCTGATGGCCTGGGCACCACTGACGTCGGGCTTCTCCTCGTCCTCGCCGGGAAGCTGGCCGCTGCCGGACATATTAGAGGGGCTTGAGGAACCGGGCGAGTTGTTCAGGTAGTCCTTCATTCCTGGTCTGGTTAGCGACCCTCTCGGCAGGGAAGAAAGGTGGGGCGGTGGGCTTGGGGCAAGGACGGCGAAGCTTGGATCAGACTGCCAGGGGCGCGGAGTGTTCCACCGACATAGCACATGGGATACCAAGGACTCGTCGTCGAAAGCATCCGCGACATGACCATCAGGTCGCGCTCAGGCAGGAGTGTCGGTGCAGATGTTGGCACGCTCTGCCGGGTTCGTATGCCTGGGGGCGCTTGCCAGTTCGGGACAAGGCAAGGACGTTGTGTCGGAGGCACAGACGCGAGCGATGGGCCTAGCTCGATCGGTTACAGTCGTGGTTTTGTGTGGACAGGGCTCGGGCCAGTGCAGAAGGCAGGGAAGACTGTGGAAGCAAAGGAAGTGTACTCACGTATGATGAAGGCGCACGACTGATGGGGAAGGGGATGTGGGTCGAAATGATGGCGAGGGCTAGATGTTATGTATGCCGACGGCACTGATGGAAGAAGCAGGATCAAGATTCCCTCTGCGGCCGGTGAGAAGCGATGTCAGCTGTGAAGAGAGGAAAGCGCTCTGGGTGTTCTGGGTATAAACGCGACTCGCGCAAGCTGGCTACCGCAACAATGGGATTTTGGACGGTATAAGGCGTGCTAGGGCTGTGGCAGCGCGCGGATATGATGGGGTCGGGGCGGAACCCAGAGCCCTGGCATGCACACAAGATTCCAAGGGAAGAAGGACGCCCAAGGTACGAACACGACGTGAGGTCGAGGGTCGTGAAGATCGTGAGGATTGGAGGAGCAGGGGGACAGGCAGGCTCGCGGATCCAGGACGGGGATCCAGGACAGAGGCGCACCGCGCGCCCGCCCCGTCGTGCGCAGAGGTGAAGGGCGCCGCTGCCCCGAGAGACCCAAGGCCTGCCGAGAGTGCAGAGGACGGAGGAAGAGGGAAAAGGGAAGAGGGAAGACTGGAGATGAGAGGCACGATGGAGGTCCGAGCACCGTAGCACGATCGTAGCCTCGTCGCTCGCAGCCTTTACCTCCGCCAAGGTACGATGAAGCCACCGATCCCAGCGCAGGCGGCACGACCATGGCAGTCTGTGCAGAGTCGCCTGGTCACGAAGCCTGAAGCCTAAATCCCTCGACAGCGTCCTTGAGTGCTTGCTTGTCGGACGCGTGAGTGCCGCGCGCTCCTGTCGGTCTCTCGCGTGCGTCGCCTCCCCGCGTCTGCGGTCTGGCCTCATTACAGCTTTTCATCGTGCTCCTGAGACATCTGAGACGTCGGCGATGCAGCTACGGCGAATCATGCGATCATGAGTTGGGCGGTGGTGCGATTGGCGAGCCCCGCAGGCCGCAGGCTTCGGATCAGACTGATGAGATCGATTTTCAGCCGACACTGCGCCATCCCCGCCATGCTCGAGCAGGATGCCCCGATCTAGGCATCCAGGCCTTTCTTCGCAAAATATTCTCCGCGAATCAGTCTGTGAGTCTTCCTATCAGCGTGCCCTGGAATGTCACAGGCAATCAAGCAATCTCATTACTCGCAGTGGCAGATCTAGATCGCCACAACGCCCTGTCAGTGTCAGTTGCCAGTGGTCAGCACAATGCAGCGCGGGAGGCACCGCATGTCAGTGTACTGTTGCACCAGTCGACTGATGCTCTCTCTGCCCTGTTCGCCTGCCCTCCAATGGCCCAACGGGCGTGACTCGGGCTAATTTGTATTGCGTATCAAGGTATTTGGATACACATGTTCAGCCCCGTGTCTCAGATGCAGCACACCGCGAGACTTTAGGTTTGCGCCTCAATCCATGTCTGTCTTGGTCGTGACCAAAGATGTCTTCTGCGTTCTTCTGCGTCGCGACTGCGTCTTCCGAAGAGGTCTCGGTCGTGCAAGCGTGCGGGCACTTGGTGAGCGGCACGCGGCCTTCGGGGCCAGGCGCCTTGTCTGCTGCGCGATCGGCTCCGCAGAGAGTCGAGATGTGAGATGCTGCAAGTGAGTCAGAGTTACAGCAGGCAGAAGCACAAGCGAGCCGCGCGAGCACGCGACCAGCTTTCGGACCAGGGTTCCAACGACGCCAAGGGCCTTGCCGCGGCCCATGCCCATGCGGCAGTCATACGCGCCGCCCGGCGCGCCTGGCCTTCCCCACGCCCCCAGCCAAGGCGAGGTGCGGGACTCGGATGCAACGCGGGGGCAGTCTTGGGTCCTGGGTCGCTCCGCCGGGCGCGTCGTCCTTGGCGGAGATGGCGGAGGGTACTGCAATCCGTTGTGATAGCAGGCGCTCAGGTAGCGTGCGCACGGGCACAGCCGCCATCTACCTTCACGCCGGCACAACTCCCTGGCGCGGCCGGTCCCCGTTGGCCAGCTGTGCGGCGCCCGTCGCCACCGTCGCCACCAGCCAACCGTGGCATTCGTGGCTTGTGTGTGTCGCGTGGCCGTGTCCGCGCGCTCGGCCAGCCATGCCAGCCCGAGAGTGCGGCGGCGCTGTGCCGCCGTGCACACAGCGCACAGCGGAGGCTTGCTCCGCCCCGCCGCCCTCCGGCCGCGCCGGACGACTCTCCTCGCGGGCCTCGCGGCTCGCGCCGCCTCGTCGAGCTCCCACGCACCCCAAGCGGCCGCGCCGCCGAGCATGCAGCATGCACGCCTGATTGGCGTCACGGCGTGCGTGTCTGATACTGCGGTGTGAGCATCGTACGAGCGAGACAGCGCATCGCTCCTCGCTGCCCCGCAGCCCTATTGTGCTTCACCATGAAACGGGATCTGGCGCCGCGTCACCGCCGCATTCCCACTCTGCGACGCTGAGGAAGCCCCGCGGCGTTCGTCAGTCACATCAGTGTCTTCGGTGTCGCCAGAGCCGAGGGGGGGGGGAATCGCGCTGCTGCGGCCGAGACGGCGCCGAGGCTGTCGAGCGGCTTGTCGACTGCGAGAGCGATGTGAACAGCGTCAAGCACGCAGCACGCGCTGCACGACAGGGTCAGATGGGTGGATTGCCCGTTCTCGCCGTCGCTGGCAAGGTCGGCAGGGCTCATTTATGCGGTGGGGTGATGGACGTGCGCCGCCTGTCCCGCTCGGTGGCATACCCGGGCTGTGCGGGTGCTTGGGTGCGGTTTCGCCGTACCGCCGTCGGACTGCGACGACAATTCGACAATAGGCGGTGCGTGTTTGGCTGGAGGGTGGGCGGTGCTAGTCACGTGAGTGTGGGGTTTCTTTGGGGTGCCGTGGGGGGCTTTCCTTACCTGTTCGAAGCGAGGTCCACACAATCGAGCAAGGCACTCAAGCCTGCTCAGCTGACGAGCATGACGTGCGGGTGCAGACATGTTTGCCGATCGACGGCTAGCGATGCAGTCTTGGAGCGCGCTCAGGCACTTGGCGCAGCGCAGCGCACTGTATCATGCGGGAAGCAGAGCCGCGAGGGTCAGTAGGCGATAATCGGTGTACAACGCCGCCGGTACCGCCCTCTAGGCTACCCATGGCTTCAAAGAAGCCGGTCACAATGGTGTCGTGGATCGCGCTTGTCATCGGCCGATTTAGGCTTACGAAATTTCGATGTGGCAGCCAAGGTGCGCCTTGTGCGATATTCAGGACTATTATAATCTGTGAAAGAACGAGCACTTGAATGCTGAATAGAAACGTGGCACACCCTATGGGCACCCTTATGTTTGGCCTATGCATCCTGTCGTGACCGCTTGCGACGGCTCCCTATTAGGTATCGGCGGCTCGAGATAGGACAACACTCTCAGCCCAAGGCCCCAGGCCCACGGCCCCCAAGGCGCCGATGAAACGCGACTCCCGGACAAGCCCGCTCGCTTGTGAGTCCGCTGGGTCGCCCCTGCATGCGGACCGGTCAGTTCCAGCTCAGCGCGCCGGCACGTCGGTAGTTTCTCGGTGCAGCCCCCGCCAGAGCCGACGCGTGCACAGAATGCAAGGCGGTGGTCAGCTGCAGTGGTGAGGGACCTGGATTCAGGTCGCGGCCGACGTGTGCCGATATTCCCGAAGGGGTGTGACGTTGGTTGTCTACGGAGAATCGGGGTTACAGGCCTGCAGCGCTGGTGCGCCCTGGGACACAGGCGACTGGCGAATCACCTACGGTCTAATGCATGGAAACCGATTTGGGTGGAGCGTAGGCTGACCTTTTCCTTTGGATCGATCCCTCCTTTAAAAGTCAACCAAGTGATCGACTTCACTTTTCCTCACCTATCCCTCCCCACTCTCCAGCATGATCACCCCTCGTGCTACCGCGTCGCTCCTCCGTGGTGCTCGCACCTACGCCACCGTCGGTGGCCGTATCGGCGAGACCAAGGTCCCCATGTCCAACCTCGAGAAGGGCAAGTTCATCAACTACCAGCGTATCGAGGACAACCTCGCTGTCGTCCGTGACCGGTAAGTACGCCTGCCTGGTACCGAGCAGTGGAAGATGTGCACTGGAATACAAAGCAGCTGTAGCTGGCGAGTCAACGTTGCATTGGAGGGATTTATCTGTGGAGGGCGAGGAGCTGCAATGGAGCGAAAACCGGAGGGCGAGGGCGATCTGCGATTACCCTCGTCCGGATAACAGTGACCGGTCGGTGGTACCGGGCGTTGTGAAAGCGATGTCGGGTGATTCGCTCGTCGTTCACGACGACGAGCAGCCACCCTCCGGCCGCCAAGCTCTCCTAGCCGTCGTGCGGCGTTCATGTCATCGTCATCGATGCGTGGGTACATTCCCTGGGTTTTCATCCGCGGATCCCGTGACTCGGTGACTTCATACCCCTTGATATCGTCCATTAAACCCGAATTTGAACCGCAGGTGCTAACGGCCTTAGTCTCCAGCGCCCCCTTACCCTCGCCGAGAAGATCGTCTACGGTCACCTCGACAACCCCCACGATGCCGAGCTCGAGCGTGGTGTTTCTTACCTGAAGCTCCGCCCCGACCGCGTTGCTTGCCAGGACGCTACCGCCCAGATGGCCATCCTCCAGTTCATGTCCGCCGGCCTCCCCGAGACCGCCGTCCCCTCGTCCGTCCACTGTGACCACCTTATCCAGGCCCAGGTCGGTGGCGCCAAGGACCTCGCCCGTGCCGTTGACCTCAACAAGGAGGTCTACGACTTCCTCGCCACTGCTTGTGCCAAGTACGGCATTGGCTTCTGGAAGCCCGGATCCGGTATCATCCACCAGATCATCCTTGAGAACTACGCTCTCCCCGGTCTCATGATGATCGGTACCGACTCGCACACCCCCAACGCCGGTGGTCTCGGTATGGTCGCCTGTGGTGTCGGTGGTGCCGACGCCGTCGACGTCATGTCCGGTCTCCCCTGGGAGCTTAAGGCCCCCAAGGTCATTGGTGTCCACCTCGACGGCCAGATGTCTGGCTGGACCACCCCCAAGGACATCATCCTGAAGGTCGCTGGTATCCTCACCGTCAAGGGTGGAACCGGTGCCATCATTGAGTACACCGGCCCCGGTGTCGAGACCCTCTCCGCCACCGGCATGGCTACCATCTGTAACATGGGAGCTGAGATCGGTGCCACCACCTCGCTCTTCCCCTACAACGACTCGATGGCTCGCTACCTCCAGGCCACCGAGCGCTCTGAGCAGGCCAAGTACGCTCAGGCCTTCAAGAACAACCTCACCCCCGACCAGGGCGCTGAGTACGACCAGCACATCACCATCAACCTCTCTGAGCTTGAGCCCCACATCAACGGCCCCTTCACCCCCGACCTTGCCACCCCCATCTCCAAGTTCGCTGAGGAGGCCAAGAAGAACGGCTGGCCCGAGGAGCTCAAGGTTGGTCTCATCGGCTCGTGCACCAACTCCTCGTACGAGGACATGTCTCGTGCCAACGAGATCGCCAAGCAGGCTCTCGACGCCGGCATCAAGGCCAAGTCTGCCTTCACCATCACCCCCGGTTCCGAGCAGGTCCGTGCCACCATCGAGCGTGACGGCTTCATCGACACCCTCGAGGGTGTCGGCGGTGTTGTCCTCGCCAACGCCTGTGGCCCCTGTATCGGTCAGTGGGACCGTCGCGACGTTGCCAAGGGCGAGAAGAACTGTGAGTATTTGCTCCCGTCCAGATCTCGGCAAAAATCGATCGCGTCCAGTGATCGCCGAGGGAGATTATCCGGGACTTTTCCGCTATCTGGCTCTGGGCTGACCTCTAGCTATCATCTCGTCGTACAACCGTAACTTCACTGGCCGCAACGACGCCAACCCCGCTACCCACGCCTTCGTCGCCTCCCCCGACATGGTCACCGCCATGATCTTCGGTGGTTCGCTCTCCTTCAACCCCCTCACCGACTCCATCAAGGGTCCTGACGGCAAGGAGTTCAAGTTCCAGGCCCCCAAGGGCCAGGAGCTCCCCGCTCGTGGCTACGACAAGGGTGAGGAGACTTTCCAGGCTCCCCCCGCCGACGGCTCCAAGGTCGAGGTCAAGATCTCCCCCACCTCCGACCGTCTCCAGGTCCTCAAGCCCTTCGCCCCCTGGGACGGCAAGGACATTGTTGACGCCCCCGTCCTCATCAAGGCTAAGGGCAAGTGCACCACCGACCACATCTCTGCCGGTGGACCCTGGCTCAAGTACCGTGGCCACCTCGAGAACATCTCGCAGAACTGCCTGATCGGAGTGAGTTTACGTAATCAGGTCCGTGCTGACGTAAGGCTATCAACGCCGACAACGGTGAGGCCAACAAGATCCTCAACCAGATGACCGGCGAGTACGGTGCTGTCCCCACCGTCGCTGCTGCCTACCGCGACGCTGGAATTCCTTGGGTCGTAATCGGTGACGAGAACTACGGAGAGTGAGCAAATTTTGAACCTATACACAAGAACACACTTGCTGACATCACCAGGGGTTCGTCTCGTGAGCACGCCGCTCTTGAGCCCCGTTTCCTCGGTGGCCGCGCCGTCATCTCCCGCTCGTTCGCTCGTATCCACGAGACCAACCTCAAGAAGCAGGGCATGCTTCCTCTCTGGTGAGCCTCGCCGTCCAGACAAGTTACTGACGCCGACAGGTTCAAGGACCCTAAGGACTACGACCTCATCTCGGGCTCCGACAAGCTTACCATCAACGACATGGCCAACATGGCGCCAGGAAAGGAAATGACTATCACGGGCCGTCGCGCCGACGGTTCTGAGTACAAGTTCCAGGTCACCCACACTGTGAGTTCGAGAGCTTTGCGAGAGCCTTTATGTGACAGTATCTCGCTAACGCCTTAGTTCAACGATGGACAGCTGGCCTGGATGCGTGCAGGCTCTGCTCTCAACCTCATGAAGGAGGAGGCCGCTAAGAAGAAGGCTTAAACGCTTTAAAAAACAAAAGTCGTACAGCAGGATGCAGATGACATAGGATTATAATACCAGTCGTGATACCGTTGCTGCCTTTGGCACTAGTTCAGTCAGAGTTTGTGTGGCTCCACCTCGCGCATCGCAGAGCTAATTAACACCAACACCACTGCTTCAGATTCCTACGGCATTGTACAGGCGCTCTCTAGAAGTTGCGGGGTGGCCAGAAAAATTCCAGAAAATCCGCAAAATTGCAGACGATCAGGTCCGGTATGCCCATCCGGGCTTATGTAAGGAGCCCATCTCACTGATTCCATAACTCATCCTCGTCGTCGCTGATACAAGCCTCATCACGAGCTCAACCAGACAGAACACCAGCTGTGAGGGAGGAGACTGAAGACGTGAGGGGCACTCGGAGGACTTCCGAGCTCTTTCAGCAGATTGATCATCACCCCCAAGCGAGGACGACACGAGAGAGGAATGGTAATCACTACCATCTGTTCTACACATTCTGCAGGGACTTTTCGGCATCAGTGACAGGCCATATACATGTAATCCATGCCTCTTCTCCGGCTCTCTGGGTCCGCAATAAGCGCTTGCAGGGTAGGTGTACAGCCTAATACACGAAAATCGCCTTTCGATGGTCCAGCCTTGTGGCAGCTCCGAGTGCCACATGTGCCTTTTGGCGGCGTGGGCTGCGAGCTGTCAAGCGACTCGGTCTCCGCTGGCTCGGAGAAACGTGTGCGCTGACTCGAGGAGTCTGAGACTTCGACCTGCATGGGAGTAGTTTGCTTTAGCTCAAGGTTCACCTCGCTGGCCGTCGGCAGAGTCATGCCGCCGAGCGCCCGCCGACGGTGCATGACTGCTGGAGGGTTAGCGTCACATGCATGGGAGGTCCGACCTTCCTCAGCTTGGGGATCACCCGTCGTCATCCCATTGTGGACGGATGTCACGAGGTCAGTCGCGGTTCGTTCACCACATCCATGGGGAAGTCTCGGTGCAGGTTGGTGCCGCCATGCTGGCGTTGGCATACAGTAGCTAGCAACAGGCCATACCGCAAGAAGGGCCGGACTACTGGGCCGCTTGCGTATTGACGAGGGTCTACTCATATTGGCCTGTGTTTGAGGTGAATGAACGGGCTAATGCATGACACTGTATCTGGTGGATTGTCGAGCACGATCGAGCAAGCGGACGCCTGCAATCGGGCGACACTTACATCCCTGTCCCCTCGGGTCCTTTGGGAGGGGCGCTGGGAGGGGCGCTGGGCCGCGCTGCGAGGGGCTCTGGGAAGTGCTCTGGGAAGGGCGCTGGGAAGGGGGCTGGGAAGGGGGCTGGGAAGGGGGCTGGGAAGGGCGCTGGGAAGGGGCTGAGAGGGGGCTCTCGGAGGGGGCACTGGGAGGGGCACTGGGAGGGGCACTGGGAGGGGCACTGGGAGGGGCACTGGATTGAGGATGGGAACTCCAGGCAGGTGATACCTCGTGTCGAGTGATCAAAAGGGGCGCAGCCCAGACGTCATGAGGGCGCTGATCGTGGAAGGGGCCTGCTGCCCCCCCCGCTGACGGCGGAGCGGCCAAGCTCGCACCCGTTCCTTGGCTAGCACACGGCACACACTGCGCCCCCAGCTTTAGTCTGCCCTCGAGGTGCTGCCGGGCGTGCTGGGCAATAGTGGGGCACACTGGCCCTAGCTTAGTGGACCCCGTGTCGCCACCCGACCGGCGGGAGCAACAGCGTTCTGGGTGCGTCCTTTGCTCTGGATGTCTTCATTCTCCTTCCTCCCTTATCCCACGCCTCAATATCACAGTTCAAAGACACAAGAACCACCATGACCAACCCCACCGACCGCCCTCCGAAGAGGCAGCGAACGGAGAAGGGGCGGGACCAGCTCAGTGAGTCGACCATGCCGAGGGAGGAAGACGCCCTCCTGACGCCCATATCAGAGTGTCCTGTCCCCGACTGCGAACACGCGTCGAAGAGCAAGCCGGAGGCTGCGCAGCACCGTCACGCTCACCCCGACTTCTATCCCGAGAAGTGCCTTGACGACACGTGTGACGAGATTTTCAAGACCCCCGGCGATGTCAAGAAGCACATGAAGAGCCAGGCTCATCGTGAGTTTATAGTCGAGTGGCCTTCCCTAATTCCCAGAAGAGAAGCCCGTCCTGCGGTGTTCAAGGTGCTCATACACAACTGTGGTCCCCGGCGCGCTCGCCAACCACGAGCACCGTTGTGGTGCAGCGTGACCGGAGCCCCGCCGCGATGCTCGAGTTTGTGAACGCACATACCGGAGCAGGTTTGCGAACGCGCCCAGGGCGTGAGCAGCTTCAAAGAGCTCAATCAGGTCGTAGCTTTGACGTAGATCATGCATTGTATACTCATCCACTACAGTGCGGTGACCATGCTAGCTCCCAATCCCCGCCAGCGCTCCTACGCATACTCATGTAAGCGTGCCTCTAACGGTGTCGCAGATCCGTTCCGCCACCGAGCTGCAAGCGCTGCTCCTGTGTGATGGGTGTTTACATTGGCTTCACAGGATCGTGAGTGACTACATATCTGACTATGCAGTGCCTCTGAATTCGTCTACAATGACCTTAACGTCAATAGGGCATGTTCGATCGATCGAGGTACAGTGCGAACCAAGGTTCCACCGACATCTGACGGGCGTTGATGCCGCGCTCCTCCGCCTTGCCCTTGAGGGCGGCGTGGAGTTGCTTCTGGGTCTTGGGGATCTGAGGTCAGCTTTGCAGGCGTCTTGTCTTACCTTGAGGCCGAGCTCCTGGGCGAGCTCAGCTTGCGAACTCCTGTCGGTGAAGTCGACCTGCCGCCAGTGGGCTTTGGCAAGCGCGTGCAAGTTCTGCCACGAAAAGTCCGTCACCTCGAGCCCCTTGATCTTTGTCGACGCTACACAGTAAGCACTTGTTCGGTTGTTCGGCGCGCGGCAGACTGTGATCACCGACGCAAGATCTACTCACCGTACCGAGGAACGAGCAGTTCTTCGAGCGTCTCGCGGCTCGAGAGGCTTGCCCTACTAGTGGTTGCGGTAGACGACGTTGCAGACTCGGACGGAGAACCGGCGTGGGCAACAGAGGTAGAAGCAGATGACGACTCGAGGACATGAACGTGGACAACGACGAAGACGGATCGGAGCTGGACGACGAGGAGCACTACATCGCCGGTCTCGCATCCGACGGAGTCCCGGCAAGCTGTGCACACCGTCTGGCCACGGCGCGCGCCAGCCCTCGTCAGCCGACGCGCCGGAATGAAGTGCGCTTCCCCTTAGGCGATCGTCGAGGCGAGCGTCTCCGGGCCTGCAAGTCGATTTTCGACGACGTTGATCGCACGCCGGACCCGGACACGTGTCAGCTGGAACCGTCCCAGCTCGCGTTGGACGCATTCATGTCGGCATCCGGCTCGGCAACACACCTACGCGGGGTGGGGTCGTTATCCGTGACAACAAGGACCAACGCCCGCGTCTACGATCTCGACAACGGCAGCGAAACCGCCCTGGAGTTTTTCGACCCCGCCACAACCCGAAGAGAGCCATACGTTCTCGTCGGAAGCCGCGTGGCCGCCCGCAACCAGTGCCACTGGCACAAACTTGCCACAGTGCGCCTGCAGGCGGCGACCAAGGGCACTTTCATGATCCTCACCGTGTCGGTGACTATCGGAGAGGCCCTATACCACACGGTGTTTTACGATGAAGAGCACATCACGCTCGACACCGCGATTGTGGACACGCGAGCCAAGATTGCCGGGCGTTGGCGCTACCCTACGGCGCGGGAGTCGGAACAACGCCGCAACCAGCTCGCCAAGTCGCTCCCGGCTGAGACGACTCAAGCAGTGCGCAGCAACGCGGAGATCAACGCCGGAGTAGCTGTTCAGAGACCTTCGCGCTTCAAAGACATGGACACGGCCGAGGCCCAGGCAAGGTCAAGCAGCTCCATGACTGCCGGCGAGAAGCGCGTGCCTCTTGGTCGCCCGCACACTGAACTGCTCGTTAGCGACCATGGCCCAGTGCCCCTCACAAGGCGCCATACCCACCACGGCATGCGCTTCACCTACGCCATGCTGGCCAGCGCCCCCGTGGACACCGAGGTGTCCATGAGCACGGCAGCGGACTCCCGCGACGTCGATGGCATCCCAGAGGGACCCGCATTAGTCGAGTTCGTGGCCGTTCGACATTCGTCGGCGGAAAGCCATCAGACCTGGACGCGAAGCCTGGGGATCAAGCCAGTCGAGCTTCGAGGCATCAAGAGGGCGAACTATGCGGACTTCGAGGCTCTGCTGCGATCAAGGATAGCTAAAAATGTCTTCACCGCGTTCTTTATCATGCAGTTGTCGGATCGAGAGGCGGCGGCGTACTCGGGCGCAATCTTTGTACACGTCCCGCAAGGAGCGTGGTGCATGGCATACAGGTACGCCTCGTCGCTGAGACCTCCAACGCCTTCGGCCGTATCGCTCTTAAGTTAGAGGATCGGGTAGCCGCCGCTGTCGCTGTGTAACTTTACTGGAAAGCCGTCAACGACGCAGACACAGGAGCAGTCGGCGTCGCGCGGCTCAGCAAGTTCGACAAGTCGTTTTTGACGACAAATGGCTTCTTGCTTTGCGTCTGGCCCTTGCCGAGGTGGAGAGCGTGCTGGTCGATCAAGTGCTGTGAGAGCTTCACAGCGTTGAATGACCTACCCGGGCTGCACCCGGCCACCGGACACGCCGTCGTCGCTCCTTCGGCCAGCTTGCGGACGTGCTCGTCCGCCACGTGGGGACCATGGCGCTTGCGCGACCAGAACTTCCACCTCTCAACAACGTCCAGAGAATCATCTGCGAAGCAGAAGGGGCAGAGGACGTGGAACGTCGTATCACGAGGCGGGGTGATCAATGCTCCTCCAAAGGGCAGCTGGTCGCCGGCGAGCTCGTGGGAGCGGGCGTGCTCGGCGTACCGGTGGCGCCCGAAGATCCGGCGGTGCTCGATGTCACAATGGAAAACATATCCCACTATGGTCTTCACGTACGCCTTCTTGGCGACCATGCCATGGGCCTGCTCGAAGTGCGTCACCGCGTGCGCTCGCGAGGTGAAGGTGGCTGGGCAAGGTTCGTCGTCGACAGGGAATGAGCACTTGTTACCAGCTCGGCTCCAGACGTCCGCGTGGTGGGTGCTGACGTGGTCAGCGAACGCGGCAGCCGTGGGCAACGTGATGCTGCACGTTGCCGCTGGGCATTTGACGTCGGCGCCGATGAGCTCGGCGTACGCGTCCCAGAACTGGGCCGACAAGGTCTCCCTCAGGCAGGTGTGGAGCTCATGATTCTTTTTGCCGACGTCCTTGTCGCAGTGGGGGCAGACCCCATCGACAAGGCTCTCGCCGGGGCGAGGGTAGAGCAACTTGCTTCGGGGCTGCGGCGCCTTCGACTCCAAGTCTTCGCACAATGCGCGATAGCGTTCCAGGTGGTCGGCGTGGAGCATGGTGATTCTGGAGTTAGCTCTGGAGTCTAAAGACCCAAATCTGTTCTGGGACCAGTACTCGCGGGGGCTGCGACCGCGGCCACGAGGCTTCTGGCTGGAGGGGAGGGATAGGAGGGAATCCGGGCTTCCACCTTCGTCAGATATCCAGACACGCCAGACGACCACAGACGGAGGAAGCGGAGGGCGTCCACCAGTAGAATCAGGCGTTGGCTAGAACATGACACAACAATGCGCACTCTCGGATAACAAGCGACAGTGAGGACTTACAAGACTGAAGTGTAAGGAATATCCTCCAAATCATACTCAGCGAGCATTGCGTCGAAGTAGGTCGGGTCGCGTGCCAGACGGTCGAAGTACGCGCGGTGCGCGTTGACATAAACCGTGACGGCGCGACGCTCTACACGCTCATCACCCCCTAGACCAAGCAGGTTGAAGAGGTGGCCGAGGTCGCACACGTCGCCGAACGCGAGGACGTAGAACTCGAGGAGTTTCTGTTGCCCCGGTAAAGGCGTCCAGTCGGGGACGCTGCCGGCCTTGTACGACTTGATCATCTCGTCCAGCTTCTTGGGCACGCCGGTGCTCGTCCCGCTAGTGGGATTCGAACAAGCCTGGACGAGAAAAGTGCCGACCGCAGCTTCCGCAGTCCAGCCGCCCGGATTCGCAGAGGAATCTATGGTTGTCGAGGGCGCCGGGTACGGTCGTCTTGAAGGTACAGTTGGGGCAGGGGAGAACGGGCTTGTTCTCTAGGAAGATTAGGGAAGGTCCGCCAGATATTATTACTCACTGTGGCTGCTCTTCACGTGCTTCTTAACGTCGCCGGGCGACCGAAAGATTTCCGGGCAATCTTCCAGCAGACGTGCCTCCTTGTACAGTAGTAATCCGGGTGTTCGTGACGGTGATTGTCAGCTTCTTCGTGCGACTTCGCGGAGTGGCCGCAGCCGCCGACAGGACACTCTGATTGGAATGTCAGTGTCCGCTCTCTCTGTCCAGAAGTTGATGAGCTCACTGAGGGCAGACCTCGCGGTCTTGCTGGGCGCTCTTTTGGGTGCACGGTCGGCGGGAAGGACCATTTTGGGGGGTGAGAGTTGATGAAAGGAGGGAAGGATGAGAGATGTGGATGAAGGAAGACAATCTTCAATAGCGTTTGATGTCCAAGCTCCAGCGCACGGGATGGGGGCTGACTGAGACATAGCGCAGCGCGTGAGTCGTCTGAGAATGCCATGCGCCCCTGCTGGCCGCTAGGTACGCTAGGTGGCGAGTCGCCCTGCACCAGATGAACTGGAACGAACATACGATCCATGCGGTCGAGGCTGCGCCCTCTCTACTCGTCCGCACTTGCCAGCCCTGCCGGTCCTATGATGTCCATACGCCCTAGCGCGGATTGAGAGAGTGCTGGTCTGTGATAATTCGCGTTGCGCCCTCGAACAGAGCGAACCGCAGTCGAGGAGATGTCCATACAGCATGAACACCCGCTCTAGCTCCCAAAGAACGCCCTCTGATTCATCGGCCGGCGTCGAGACCTGGTAGATCCCTTGGACCGACAACGGCAGGTTGCGCGTGACGTTGGTTCACATCGTAGCGCAGTCGCTCGACTTCCATACCTTTGGTGCGGGCACGTCTCCCGCACGTACTAATGACATACAACCTTCATGGCTGGCTAAAGCGTATCTTCGGTTACAATAAAGCAGAGCACCATCGGCACACCTCCTCACACCGTCCTAGCATCAGCACAGCAGAAACCCCGACTCACTTCATTGTCACACTGACCCAGCCATCCTCAGCAGATCCCATGGCATCGCCGAGGTCATCCTCTGGGTCGAGTTTGTCCCCGTCCATGTTCTCGAACTTGAGCACGTTCGAGCCCTTGGCGAGCTTGACCTTGGTCATGGCTGCCCACATAGTCTGCTGTCAGCTCTTCTCAATGCAGCTATGCCCACCATGGCGTCCTCAAGCGTGGTACCATTGGGCACGGTGACCTTTTTGCCCGTCTTCTCCTGCGACCAGTGCGTCTCGTACCCGTCGATCGACTGGTCCCAGTGACTGCCGGTGTTGTACGTCAACACGCCTTTGACGGTGCCTGCTGTCAGCGGCTGCGACGTGTCATGGCTCACCACCTCCTTCCTTGTTGGGCGGGTTCTTAGCTGAGACACCGGCTTTGGTCTTGGTAGATGCAGCTGCCTTCTTGGGCGCTGCCTTCTTCTTGACCGGGCGGGCGCGAGCTAGGGAGCCGGCGGCTTCAGGCTGGGGCTTAGGCGGGAGGGCGCGCTGCGCCGCCTGGCGAGCGCTGGTGCGCCGTGTCGGAGCGGTATCATCAGCCATGGAGGACACTGGTAGGTAAACTTAGGGGTAGGGTGCGTGAGTGGGTGAATACCTGAATGCAGGGTGCGGTAACGTGCACAACACGATATGTGCAGGAAGACTGAGCAAGTAGCTCTTATGCGCATGGGCTCGCGGTTGACGATGGTTGACTGGACTCGGGATGCCGTTATCTCGGCTGAACTGCTGTTTTCGCCGGTATCGCGTTAAGCGCGAGCACCGCTCCTACCAGGTCGCGTGTGATTTCTCAGTCTGAATTGCTGTGAACTTGCAGCCACGCCGCAAAACCGTGCAAGAAGTACATTTCAATGATTCTATTTAATCGTCGTCGTCATCGTTGGCCTCCGCGCCGACGGGCTTGTAGTGGTGGGCCTGGGGGCGCTTGCGGTGCCTCCTGATCCAGCGCTTGACATGACCGATGCCGCGCGCGATGGGGCGCTCGGCGTAGCGTTCGAACGCGAAGCAGATGGCAATGTTGAACACTGCGACGCCGAGCAGCTGCAGCTTGAAGCTGTTCGGGAGAGAGATGATGTCGAGCAGCTTTGCGATCGCCTTGGACGGCTCGAGCAGGATGTACGTCGAGAAGCTGAGCAGGCCGATGAGGCAGATCATCAGCGACGGGTTCGTGTACATCGGCTGGCGGTACGGCGGGCCGACGCTGAACACGCCCGCGACGAGGATGTACTGGAAGCACGAGATCAGGAACAGACTCGTGTTCTCATAGTTGAACGTCTCGAGCTTGTCGCGGTCCGTCGGCGGCATCGTGTACCACGGCTGCTGGCGCACCCACAGGAACACGGCGCCTTGGATGCACGCGTTGATTATCGTCTGTCCGATGATGGACGTCAGCACCTTCTTCGACACGAGCGACGCCGTCGGCCGCTTCGGGTAGATCTTCGGGTACGGCAGCGTGCGGCCCATCGCAACCGCGATCGGGATGATGATGAACAGGTCGATGTAGAGGAACTGGAAGTCGCCAAGGGAGGATGCGAACGAGTACAGCAAGGTGACGGTCGTGAACTGGATCAGAGAGTAAAGCGCCATGTACTTGAAGCACGAGAACGATGTCACCAGCGCACAGCGTCCCTCGCGGATGATCTCGACGACACAGGAGATGTCGGGCGTGCGGGACGTGAACGGCGCAGCGACAGACGCCTCGGCCTCCGAGAGCGAAACACCGACATCAGCAGCTTTCAGGGCACCGCAGTCGTTGGCGCCGTCTCCACAGAACGTGACAGTGTAACCGAGGGCCTGGAGACGCTCGACGAGCTCAGCCTTCTCGTCAGGACTCATGCGGGCGAAGATGACACCCTTGACGAGCATACGGTCCATCGTCTCAAGCGGTGCGTACTCTAGCATCCACTTGAAGACGTCGCCAGTAAGTGCGAGCTGGTACTCGGGGCCCTCATCGTCGTTCGGGTCGTCCGTAATCGGCTTCAGTGTGTAATCGTCAAGCTTTTGGCGCTCGTCGTCGACCGAGGACCAGTCCAGCAGAGCATTTTCCGTGCAGCCGGTGCCAGGCACAAATGTGGGGATGTACACCGACGAGGAGTGCGAGATGAGGCCGCACTCACGCGCGACGGAGATGGCCGTCCGGACATTGTCGCCTGTGACCATACGACACGCGATGTGGGCAGCGCGCAGAGTGTGAATGTTCGGCGCCGTACCGGGCTTCAGCTTGTTCTCAAAGACGATGAAGCCGAGGAACTGCATGTCGTGCTCCGCGACCTCGCGGCGCATGCGCTGGGCCTTGAGCCAGGTCAAGCCCTCGACGCTCTTGCCGGCGATGGCAATCACACGGAAACCGTTGCGCGTGTAGTACGACAGCATGTCCTCGTAGTCGGAGGGGAAGGAGTCGGGGTCGCATATCTCGGGCATGACCTCGGGAGCACCCTTGCAGTAGATTTCCATGCTGCTCGACTTGAGCCTTTTGACGATGACAGTCATGCGGCGGAGAGCCGACACAAACTCGTACGAACGAATGACACCGAGCTCGAGGTTGCTGTGCTTGCTCTTGTGAGGCTGCGCAACGTCCTCCATGCGCATCCGCTCCGAGCCCGGAGGACGAACGACAGATTGGACCAAGGTCTGGACACGCTCAGCGCCGCCAGCACCACCCTTGACGCGGCGAGACTGGCCCTCGTCGAGCGACCAGCCCGAGTACTCGAACATCTTGATGTCCAGAGGGTCTCCAAGCATCTCGCCGTCGATGAGCTTCAAGGCGTGGCAAGTCGCAAGTGCGTACAGCAGCGGGGTACGGCCGTTCGGCCCGCCGGTGGTGGGCACATCGGTGATCTCGGAGTGAAGCTCGGAGAAGCGCTGGTCCAGGCGGTCGATAGTACGCACACCGAGGACGTCGAGGCCCTCTTCTGTAAGGGTGCCCGTCTTGTCAAAACACACGACGTTGACCTTGCCTCCGATGTTGACACGGTTAGGCGAGATACAGAAGATGCCAGACTTGCGCAGACGTTCGATCGCAAAGGTGGTGCCGATGGTGAGGGTGGCGGGTAGCGCGGGGGGAACGACGATGGTGATGAGGTCGAGAGCGCGAACGAGAATCGTCTCCCACGCGATTCCAATGCGGATGAACTGAACAGCGGAGATGGCGAAACCAAAGCCAGCGATCATTGCCAGCACACCGATAAAGTTCATCGAGTCGCGATAGAACTTGAAACCGAGAGGCTTCGGGAACAGCATTGAACGGACAAGGGCACCTTTTGTCGTGTTGAAGCCGGTACGAGCAACCATGGCAAGCGCGACAGGCTCGTCGGAAGCAGGAGCCCACACCGGCTTGGCACCGGCACGAACACGGATGATCTTGGTGCCACTGAAGAGGTAGTGCTTGGCAAGATCAGCGTCGATGTCTGAGCTCCCGGCCTTCGCCTCGCGGGACATGGCACGGATGGCGTCGTCCTTGACGGGTACCTTGGACACCGGGACTGACTCCCCCGTGAGCATAGACTCGTTAACGATCGCGTCTCCCGACAGAAGCAGCGCGTCGCAGGGGAAGACGGTCAGCGTCGGGTCCGAGCAGTCGAAAATGTCGCCGGGCACCATGTCGGTGCAGTCCACGCGCTGCCACTTGCCGTCGATCAGCACATTGACGGGGCACTCGAACCTCGACATTTCCCTCATCCGCTCAATCGTCCTCTTGGTCTCGATCAGGGTGGAGAGAATCGAGGTGGCGGAAATCAAGGCGATGGCGAATGCGTAGTAGTAATAGTCATCGACGGACCAGAGAGCAATGGAGGCAATCTGGAAGACGTAGAACGGGTGCAGCACCTCATCGATGAGAAGACCGAAGAGACTCTTGCCCTTGATGTCGATCACGTTGTCGCCCATCAGCGTCCTCCTCTGCGTACGAGTGTCTGAATCAAGGCCCTGCGCAACCTGGCGCGCAGAGGTCCACTTCGGGTCGCGCCAGTCACGGATCATCGCCCAGCGTCCGGTCATCGGGTCGAGTGCGAAACGAGTGTACCGGTACTCCATAACCCTGAGATGTCCAGTCTGCTCCTCCCAGGTCAACTTGCCCTGTTCAACGTCGGCATGGTGTCCGTTGGTGCCGTTGAGAATTGAGTTGGCGGCAGAGGCAGCCGCCGAGGCGTTGGCAGAGGCGTGGGCCGAGGCAGCAGCAGACGCTGCCGCCGCCGCAGGAAACACCGTCGAAAGAGGGTACGGGTAATCGATAACGTCCATGGGGACGATGTGGATGTCGCCGTAGGGGGTCTCCACCACGAGCCAGCTACCCTCCTTCATCTCCTCGAACGGCGTCTCCTTGCCGCAGAATCGCACCCAAAGCATAGGCGACCAACGTCCGACCAGCCCCAGTATTCCCAAAGTGCAGATGCAGAAAATCCACCAGATGACGTTGCGAACGGGATCAGTGCGGTAGCCGGTGAACCGGATCGAGAGGTCCTCATCCGGCAGCAGAATCGTCTGACGGCTGGGATCGACGCCTTCCTCAAACTCTTTGATCTCATCCTCGTTGAAGTGAGCGGTGGACTCGCCAAAAATGCCATCACCAGGCAGCGGCACGAGGGGCAAGTTGGGCGACTGAGGTCGGCTCTGTGGAGGCAGAGAGGTGTCGTCGGCGAGAGAGGACGTGTAGCTTTCCGCGTCGTCGTCGCCCTTGCCGTAGCCCCACGAGTCCATGGACGACTCGGACGGCGGTGGTGAAGACTCGATCGAGTGGCGTGAGTCGATCGTGCTCTGGCGGCGCAGCAGACTTTCCTCGTCGCCTTCCTCGCGTCTGCCGAGGAAAGACGCGATACGTCCGAGGACGGAGCCTGCCCGCGGCGAGTGCGAAGGTGACTCATCCTCACGCCGTCCGTAGTCCTCACTTCCTCGAATGCGGAAGTCCCGGAACTGGTCCTGGGACTCGCGGCGCCATGCACGGCTCCCTCGTCGCGAGCCTATCCGGAATCGAGACGATGTGCCGTACCCATCCTCGTCTTCCGAGTCGGCAACGAAAACGGCACTTCCTCCGGGCGACTGGGGGTCACGGATGTCCATGCTCGGTCGCCTCCACATGCCCGACTGCGAACGGAACGACGCCATCGAGCTGCGGCGGCTTCCCGGGCCGTACCACTTGGTGCGCGTCACAGAACTGGGCGCCATGCCTATCGAGTCAGCTTGGACAATGCGTTTTGTAACTTGCCTCCGTCATGGTTCGTCATCAAGCTTCCAGACATCGAGTCACCCTGTCCTGGAGGGTTCTCCTTGTCTCTCTGCTCGATGGCGATCGCAATAGCCTGGTCGGTCGCTCCGTCGGTCCAGTCCTCGACGCGGGAGCCGGCGCCGTCCCCGCGGGGCTGACCATTTTGTCCGTTGGAAGACGGCCCCGCTCGACCTCCCGGATCGGTATCGCGATGATCGGCTGGCATGTTCAAGGGTCGAAGTGGGATGTCGTCCGCGTCCAGTTTGTTGGCGGCAACCCTCGGCGATGGCGAACGTTTGTCAGTCGAGAGGAGTTGGCCAAGGGTGGATCTCGCGGCAATGTTCAATGGCCCGCGGTAGTGGAGTTGAGGCGTTCAGGGTCGAGGGTCGCGTGCCTGGGCATTATGGTTTACGTGCGGAAAGCGGTCACTTTGATAAATTAAGCCACCTCATAGATGGTGCTGTGTCACGTGCTCGATCCCGCCTTGACGTCAGAAAAGTCCAGCAGCCTCCACCAATTTCGGTGTGGCCGAGGCGCAAAGGTTTATTTACGAGCGGATCACTCAGCGACGTCGTCAACAACAACACCACCACCATGGCCGACCTTAACACCCTACTTCGCTGGGCGATCGAAAACTCCGACAAGGACCAGCTGCACAATGACGCTACGCACGCCAAGGAGGACGGTGGCATGCAGATGAAGTTCAAGCCTGCTGCCCCAGGGCAGGCCCCGTCCAAGCACAACGCAACGCTGCACAAGGACGACCAGGGCGTGTCGCCCGCCTCAACGCCCGGGCCCGCGACTCCCACGGAAGAGAAGGCTCCTGAGAAGTCGGAGCTGACGACGGACATCATCGACCTCATTCTCGGCAAGCCGGATAGCATGACGATGAAGGAGAAGATGGAGTACGCTACGAACGACAAGAACGACGTCGAGTCGCGTGTCGAGGCGCTGGACGACTTCGAGATGCTCATCGAGATGATCGACAACGCAAACAACATGACGGCGCTGAAGCTGTGGGAGCCGCTCTTCTCGCTCCTGTCCTCGGACTCGCCGGACATTGTCCGCCACGCGCTCTGGATCATTGGCACCGCCGTCCAGAACAACCTGAAGGCGCAGGCCTCGTTCTTCTTCCAGGATGGATTCAACAAGGTTCTGGAGTCGATTGCGAAGAACGCCAGCGCTCCCGCCACGCGACAGAAGGGTGCTTACGCTCTCTCGAATGCGCTCAAGTACTGGCCGCTCGCCACTGCCTGGCTCTCGGCGAACGACAACCGCGGATACGATGCCCTCAAGGTTGGTGTCACCGACTCCGCGCCTCCCGTCCGACGAAAGTATGCCTTCCTCGTCGGTAACCTCGTCATGCAGGCTGGCACCAAGTACGAGGGCGACATGGCGCTCCCGGAAGACGTCAAGAAGCAGCTCGTCGAGGCGATCACTGCGCAGGGAGGCAAGGAGGGCGACCTCCTGAAGGGCCTCGAGGAGAACGGAGTCTTTGCCGCCCTTATCGAGGGTCTCAAGCTGCCCGACGACCACGATATCGAGTTCGAGGAGAACGCCATCCGCACCCT
The DNA here is from genome assembly GCA_023630055.1 of Trichosporon sp. PB005A. Lineage (NCBI taxonomy): Eukaryota > Fungi > Basidiomycota > Tremellomycetes > Trichosporonales > Trichosporonaceae > Trichosporon > Trichosporon sp. PB005A. The sequence goes on from JAMALZ010000019.1 coordinate 375,781, forward strand.
CGCCAACGCTGCTGAGAAGGGCGGTCTCAGCGCCCAGGAGAAGCAGGAGGCGAAGAGCATCTGGAACAAGTGGGACCAGATGGGTCAGAAGGAGCGAGGGTTCGAGGGATCCGACGCTCAGCAGGTTGAGAAGGCGTTCGCGTAGGTTAGATAGATCTGTATTATATTATCATTGGCATTTCACGGGCTACTGAGCGCACTCACAATTCAACATGCGCAGCGGAGAAGCGATACTCACTCCAGTCCTTACGTTCGGGGCTATTGGTGCATACACACGGGAGGCTGAGTGTACAGTGCGATACTGCAAATAGTCTTTGAGCTGGCCAGGTCTAGTGTGCCGTCGTGGCGCATGGTTAGGGCAGGCGGTCTCGCCACAGGAGGAGTCTAGCTGGGTACATACAGGCCATCGATGAGGCTTTCGTCCTCCTCAGTCTCGGAGTCACTGCTGGGGAGTGGAGCCGGCGAGAAGCCAGGGTCGGGGCGGTAGGCGTCGGGCCACGCTGACTTGTCCTGCCAGAGCCAGTCGTTCTCCTCTGTCCCCTCCCTCGAGTGGTGGCTCCACGTCGAGGGTGCGGTCCTGTCCTCCGAGTAGGCACGGCGAACCGACCAGACGACACGATTGTGCTCCAGGTCTCCTTCCCACTCCTCCAGGTCGTCCTCCCAGCAGCCTTCGGACGAGTACGAATACTCCGAGTCGGCGGCGTAGTCACCCACGCTGTTGTTGTCCCCATCGTGGGGGCTCCTGTACAACTCCGTCTGGCTCCGTTCATGTCTGGTGTTGTCCTGCAGGTTGATAGTGATGCGATGCCTGTACTTCTCAATCTGGCACAGCTCCTCGCAGACATACGCAAGGTGAGGCTTGCGGTTGATGAGGTTCTGGAGGTTGTGACGTGAGCGATCGATGGGCGAGAGGACGCTGATGTTGCTTCGCACAAAGGCGTTGATGTCTGCCTACCATCAGCGACTCTATTCGTTGCATGGCAGCTCACCTCGGTCGTGTGCGGGGAGTAGCGCCAGACGACGTCGTAACCGACTTCCCCGAAAAGCATCCAAGCCAGGATCATCACCGCCTCTGCCCACTGCTGCTGGATGCCTTTCACCCAGGTTTTGGGCTGCTTCCCGCGGATCCAGGTTCTCTCGTCCATGACCTGGACGTGTGCGCTACACTCGGCGTGGTCATCCTTGCGGCTTCCTTCGGGGAAGTGTATCCTCTCGTAGTGCTCCTGCAGCTGATCGAAGCAGTTGGGTGTGAACCCGCACATCTTACACTGCACTTCCAGTTTAGCAGTTCACGTCCGCACCACTTACTTTGTTCCTCGACTGCCATAGCTCAATGATGACGAACTATGAGAGATTGAGTGTGAAGTAAAAAGTCTACAACGACACGCGGATGAAGTACTTCAGACAGGATAGAAAAGAACGGGGTGCGAAGGACAGGTAACCGCGAGTAGTGTGTGGGCTGTGCTTGGCAGAGCTGTCGTACGAAGATCAGGCGTCCACTCCTGGGATGGTGTGTCTGGAGTCGGGGTCTGAGCCACCGAGCCCCATCAGGCCAACAGCACCCGTGACCTTCCTTCAGGCATTACTGCATTAACAGGCTCCATCCATGTGTCGTAGTAGAGCATTGAGCTTGGAATTGGGAAGGGTCGCAGACATCCTCCTTTGTCCGAGTGAGGTGGACCGAGGACTGCTGCCACGGCAACGTGTTAAGCTCGACATCAAGAGGGACTGACCACCACTGCAGGGATAAGCTGCCGTACACCTTACAGTTCAAAATACAATACCACAGTATAGCTGATGCAACAGCCCAGCGTCCCCATGCATGCCGTCTGCACTGCCGCGAGAGGGTAGGCAAGCGGGCTGCCACTTGAGGCTGACGGAGGTTCCCTGAACTCCGTGACATGACGGTGCCTGAGAGCTCGATATTTTGAACTGTGAATTCTGAGCGTCACCTTTCGCGACACTTGACAATCGAACCAGCCGGGCAATGCCGTCGAGACCACAGAAGCGAAACAAGAACGACAAGAAGCCGGAGGAGCCGAAAGCGGTCGCGGCGCCTCTGCCGCAGAGCCGCCTGTTCGCTCCTTTCCGTGCGCTCGGCTACGTCTCCGACCATGTGCCGTTCTCCATGTTCGTGCACACACCGAAAGGAGCTTTGGCGAAGCCTACGATTCACGTCGTCACGAGTGTTGGACGGAGCTGGTTGATGTGGGATGCGGAGCGTATGACCCTCCTCTTCGCTGGTGCGTGCTGTGGAGCCATGCAATTGCTGACATTGCAGGACCCGACGCTGGAACGACGATCACGAGCTTGGCGCAGACTGGTACGGAGGTGTTTGCTGCTGCCGGGTCGCGCATCATCAAGTACTACCGCGGAAAGGAGGCCTCTTTCTACTCGACGCCTGATGGCTCGACGCTCGGCAAGATCATGATCTTTGGAGAGCAGATCATCGCTCTGAAGTACGACGGAACCGGCATGTTCGTCTGGAACATTGCGTCCACCGAGCTCGACAATGAGATCACCTTCCACTCTTCCTTCACGGCGACGACTCTCATGCACCCGGCAACTTACCTGAACAAGATTCTTGTTGGGAGCCGGGAAGGAGAGCTCCAGCTCTGGAACATTCGCACCAAGTGAGTCGAGACACTCTTGCGACCAACTAACCTCAGCTCCCTCATTCACACGTTCCCCGCCTACAACCCTGCCTCCGCTGTCACGACGATTGTCCAGTCCCCGGCCGTCGACGTTGTCGGCATCGGCTACCTGGACGGTTCGATCCGCATCGTTGACATCCGCGAGTGCGAGCTTGTCATGCAAATGCGTATGGACCAGGGGTCGTCGATCACCGGCCTGTCCTTCCGCATGGACGGTCCCCCGATCCTGGCGTCGTCGTCGTCGACTGGGACGTTTGCCGTATGGGACCTGAGCAAGGGCGGTCGTATCCTTCACACCCAGCGCATGGCGCACGAGCAAGCAGTCAATGGACTGGAGTGGGTGCAGGGTCAGCCGCTCCTGGTGACGTCTAGTGCGGACAACAGTGTGAAGCAGTGGCTGTTCGACGCCCCCACCTCTGCGCCGCGACTGCTGAAGCTCCGAACCGGCCACCACTCTCCCCCGACCTCCATCCGCTATTACGGTGCTGATGGCAAGGCGATCCTCACTGCTGGCCGTGACCGATCTCTCCGCTACACGAGTGTAGTCCGAGACAGCCGGTCGCACGAGCTGTCCCAGGGTTCGCTGATTAAGAGGGCTATCGGACAAGGCGTGTCCGTTGACACCCTGAAGCATGCGCCTATCATCGCCATGTCCAGTAGCACGACGCGAGCAAAGGATTGGGATGATGTCCTGACGGCTCACTCGGACGACCTATCGGCGCGGACATGGCGGGTATGGGAGAAGCGAATGGGCGACCATGTGTTCGACATGGAGGAGGGCGGGGACGTGCAGGCCGTGTGCGTGACGGCGTGCGGTAACTTTGGTCTTGCAGGATCATCGACTGGCGAGATCAGGATGTGGAACATGCAGTCCGGCAAGGAGCGCAAGAGCTATGCTCTCACGGGGCCGGCACCGGGAGACAGCAAGCCGAAGATCATCGCGGCGAGCAAGCCGAAAAAGTCGAAGACGAAGCCCATCATAAAGAAGAGCATCGAGGCTATTACGGGTATCGTGACGGACTCGCTGAACTCGACCGTTGTCGCGAGCACGCTGGAGGGCAAGCTGTACTTCTTCGACTTCCACACGACGCAACGTGTCGCTGAGATGGAGCTCGACTCTTCAATTACCGGCCTGGACCTGCAGCGGGATAGCGGGCTCCTGTCGGTTATCTGCGACGATCTGGTCGTTCGGTTAGTCGATATCGAGACGCGGCGTGTCGTGCGTGAGCTTCGTGGCTTCAAGGGCCGGATTCTCGACACGGCGTTCACGCCTGACTCGCGTTGGCTCATCACGACGTCACTCGACTCGACCATCCGCACGTTCGACATTCCTACCGGCCGTCTTGTCGATGCGTTCCGTGTCCCGTCCGTCGCGACGAGCATCACTTTCTCCCCGACCGGTGACTTCCTTGCTACCTCGCACGTTGACAGCCTTGGTGTCCACCTCTGGGCGAACCGCGCGCAGTTCTCTGACGTTGCCCTTCGCCACATCCCGGAGGAGGAGGACGTGCCCGAGATTGCTCTCCCGTCCGTGCAGGGTGTGGACGACTCGACGCTCGAGGGTCTCGACGCCGGTGCGCCCGAGTACACGGACATCTACACCACGCCGGACCAGCTGTCTGAGTCGCTGTTGACGCTCTCGCTGCTGCCGCGGTCGCGCTGGCAGACGCTCCTCAACCTCGAGACGATCAAGGCGCGAAACAAGCCGAAGGAGCCGCCCAAGGCGCCTGAGGCTGCACCCTTCTTCCTCCCTACAGTGCAGGGCCTCGAGACCCGCTTCGACGTCGACGCGGCGCGCAAGACAGACGAGGAGCCTCTCTCCGCCCGTCTCGCGCCGTCCGCCAGCTTCCTCGAGAGCGAGTTCGTCCGTCGCCTCGCCAAGGAGGATGAGGACGGAGACTACGCTGCCTTCTTCGAGTACATCAAAGCGCTGTCGCCGAGCGCCGTTGACCTCGAAATCCGCTCGCTCGTCTCACTCGACCACCTCGCCGCGTTCCTGTCCGCCCTCCTCGGACGACTCAGGTCGCACCGCGATTTTGAGGCGGTTCAGGCCTTCCTGTCCGTGTTCTTGAATGTCCACGGTGATGTACTGATTGCCAACTCGGAGCTGTGTTCGCTCCTCGAGCGCCTCGAGAAAGAGCAGAAGCGTGAGGCTGGGCGTCTCCAAGAGCTCATCTCTTACTCTCTCGGCACTCTCGCCTTCCTCCGTAGCTAGATCATCATATTTGCATGCAACCTTGTCATCTTGTCTAATGGTACATCTATGCATCTGTGTCGGTGGTGCTGGTGGTGCTACAATGTCTACTCGTCCTGGTCCTGGTAGTTCGCCATCGGGTCCTCGTAGGCGTTGCGTGACATGCGGTACGCCTCCATGTCCTCCTCGGTGACGTCCGTCTTGGCCTTCTTGGTCGCCTCCCAGGCCTCGTCCTCGCCCATGCGCTTCCTCCGTCGCTCCTCGGCCACGGCTCGCTTCAGACGCTCCTTGTCGAGGTCGTCGGCGCTGGCTTCCCGTGACTTCTCCTTGTCGTCCGTCTTCTTGTCCTTGCCAGCCTCCATGCGCTCGCGGTGCATCTCGGCGAGTGACTTGACGGGCTTCTCCTCTTCCGGCTCCTCCTCTTCGTCCTTCGAGCCCAGCAGAACAGCTGCAGAAGAAGCCTGGTTCGCCTCCTTGCCAGCCTCGCCTGTGCAGTAGGATCGTGAGATCAACGAGTGACAACAAGCAAAGCCCCACTGGCCAGACTCCCGGTCGAACCATGAACCCCACACGCTCGTGTGGTTGTTGGGGAACACGTCCTCGGGGTACTTGGACTTGGCTTTGGCCTCCTCCTGGCCCTTGATGACCTCTCCTGTCCGCGAGTACTCGACATAGTGCTCCGTCTGGCCACCGAGCAGCTCCTGTGGGAGACGCTCCAGATGCTCTTCTCCTCCGTACTTCTCAAGAATGCTGGTCTTCGCCTGGTTCTTGACGACGTCGCGCTTCTGCTGGAACTCGCGATGCAGCAGCTCACCGGCGGTCGGGTTCGAATGGACGTTGACGTTGTGTCCACGCTGCGCAGACTGCCACGCAAACGCCTGCAGCTTCTGCATGTTCGTCGCGTCTCCAGAGTAGCGGGCGAAGTTGTCTCCGGCGAAGCGCAGGTCGTCTGCCGATTTGCCCTCTTCGGGGGCGTCACGCATGGATCGCGTCTTCGGGTCATAGTACGCGGACTCGGGGTTCAGGTTCAGGAGATACTTGGCTGTGTCCTCGCGGATACGAAGGTTTCGAACGGTCATTCGGTTCTTCGTGTCGAACGTCTGGTCGACCTGGTCGGCCTGCATGCTCTGGTCGCCGGTCTCCTCCTCCGAGTCATCGTCTGTGCCGAACTCGTCGTCCTCGTCCTTGGCCTTCTGCTTCTTCGCTTCCCGTTTGATTTCAGCGGCCTTCTTCGCCTCTTCTTCGAGCTCAGCCTCGCGGAACTTCTTCCTCGCCTCCTCAGCAGCCTCGTAGTCCTCGACGACCGACTTGTAGCTCGCGGGGTCGTAGCCGTTCCACCGGTCGCGCTTCGCGTCGTATTCTCGGGAGACCTCCTGGATGTTCTCATCGGGGGCGATGTTCTTGTTCGTAAACTTGGCGCCGCGCTTTCGGGGTCGCTCGACGCAGTCCTTGCGCTTGTGAGTCATGGCACCGCAGTTCTCGCAAGCGCCCTTGCGATACTTGGTCGCGGCCGGACCCGTCACGCCTCGGTCGTACCACTGGTCGATGGGAGCCTTCTTCTTCTCCTCCTTGCGGTGGTGGTTCAGCGATGGCTCTCCGTTGATTTCGGCCCACCACGGCGCCTTGGCGATATAATCGGGAACATGGGGGTTGATGGCGGGTTTGTCACCTCCACCCTTGGCCTCCTCGAGGGCCTTTTGCGCCCGGTACGAAGACCCGGCAATCTTCTCCGAGTGATCTTACTGTCAGCCTGATGCATGCTTGCTGTACGTACCAGCTGGGAGACGGATCATGGTGGTTTGCTGATTTAAGATTGGAGGAACGCGGTCTGAATGAGTTGCCACCGACCGCCGGCTTAGCACCAAGCTCGGGAGAAAATGGCCAAAAGCCACGAAAATAATCTAGGGTGTACTCATGATACACCATTCTTCAAGTCGTCGCCGCCGTCCCACTTTGCTTTCTCATCACTGACACCCTTCTCCCCATTCAAAACAAACGCCAACTCGAGCAAAATGTGGCGTCCCGCAACCCGAGTAACCGGAACGAACGACGTAAGTGTTTTGGTGCGGCACGGTGCTGACAGACAGGTTCCTTTGGCCAACAAGCGCCGCTTTGGTCTTCCTGAGGAGGCTCCCGCGTCTTCGGCTCCTTCCGGTGGCAGCGGCTACGGCAAGCCTCCCGGTGACATCCAGTTCTTCAACGGAAGGATCGACCGCGACCGCGACCACCGGGATGACCGCCGCCGCGACGACAGGCGAGACGACCGACGCGGTGGCGATGACCGTCGCGATGACCGGTACGGCCACAGCCGCCATGACGACCGACGCGACCACCGTGGTGGGCGGGATGACCGAGACAGCAGGAGAAGCCGATGGGACGAAGACAGGACTCGTGGACGCGAGCCTGGACCGGATGACAGTGAGTTGCTTCTTGCCGTGCAGCGCCTAACTATAGACCAACCCCGTAAGCGCCGTTCGCGTTGGGGTGACGCCAACGAGCGTGTCGACGTCTCTGGTCTTCCGACCAACATCATGGGCCGAGTAAACCAGAACGAGCTCGACAACTACGCTATCCACGTTCGTCTTGAGGAGATCGCCCGCAAGCTGCGAACGGGTGATGTCGTTCCTCCCGACGGACAGCGCAGCCCGTCGCCCCCGCCCAAGTTCGATGCATACGGTCGACGATCCAACACCCGCGAGGTCCGATACCGGGAGAAGCTGGAGGACGAGCGCAAGCGTCTGATTGACCGTGCTATGAAGAACGACCCCTCGTTCCGACCCCCCGCCGAGTTCATGCAGCGCCGCAACGGCCGACCCATGGAGAAGGTGTACATTCCGGTCCACGAGTTCCCTGAGATCAACTTCTTCGGTCTTCTTGTTGGTCCCCGTGGCAACTCGCTGAAGCGCATGGAGCGTGAGAGTGGTGCCAAGATCAGTATCCGTGGAAAGGGAAGTGTCAAGCACGGCAAGGGTCGCCCCGATGCGTTTTCCCACGACGAGGACGATGAGCTGCACTGCGTGGTGACTGCGGACGACGAGGAGAAGGTGCGACACTGCATCAAGCTCATCAACCAAGTCATCGAGACTGCGGCGTCGACACCAGAGGGTCAGAACAACCACAAGCGTGACCAGCTGCGTGAGCTTGCGTCGCTGAACGGAACGCTCCGAGACGACGAGAACCAGCTCTGCCAGAACTGTGGAGAGAAGGGTCACCGCCGATGGGAGTGCCCGCAGCAGAGGACGTACAGCGCAAATGTCATCTGTCGCTTATGTGGCGGTGCGGGTCACATGGCGCGCGACTGCCGTGGCCGCGGCGACCCGAGCCTGGCGCAGAACAAGCAGTCGCAGTTCGACAACGAGTACGCGAACCTCATGGCGGAGCTCGGAGAATCGTCGGGATCGGCGAACGCGCCCGCGCAGCCCGAGGAGCAGCGCATCCCGCCCTGGCGCATCCCCGAGAACTGGCAGGGTGGCGGCCGCGACCGCGAGCGCGGCGACCGACACGGCGACCGAGGAGGACCCGACGGCGGCTACGGCAACGGTGGATACGACCAGGGTGGCTACGGTGGCGGAGGCGGCGGCGGGTACGGGTACGACCAGGGTGGCTACGGCGGCGGGTACGACCAGTACCAGCAGGGCGGCTACGGCGGCGGTGCCGACTACTCGGGGGCGTACAACCAGCTCGGACAGGCCGCGTGAGCGCTGCGCCGGCCCCGAGACTCCTCCCATGCTATGTTTCTCCGTACATCTATGACCGACTCGATTTGTGACGTGTAACAGTTTTGACTCTCGCCTTGAGCTAGCTATCGCAATGCAGATAATGACAGTGCATCCTCTAAACCCTACAATCGTTGCGTTGCGTTGCAAGAACATCACCAATGCCAAGGAACCATGCCTCCCACCTCGTAACTAACAATCACCAAACTACACTCTACCACACCTCGTCGACGCGCGAGCGGTGGATGCAGAAGCCGGGCGTGACCCACTCCTTGCACCCGCACTGGACGCCTGCCCAGTCGAACGTGCCAATCTTGGCTCCGCACGGGCAGAACAGCTTGCCGCTGACCTGGCCGTTGAGGGCCGGCTCCATCCACGTGAGCGGCTCGACAAAGTAGCCGGAGCACTTGTTGTTCGTGAGGATGGGCGGGCCGGCCTGGGCCGCCTGCGCGGCCTGCTGCTGCGACAGCGCCGAGAGGGCCGCCGGCGTCAGCGGCTGCGGCATGCTGGTCATGCCGAGGTTGGAGGGGCGGCGGCGCGCCGGCGGCGCCTCGCTCTCGGGCGATGACGGCGGCGACGACGCAATGGGCGAGGACAGGTTGGACGTGGCGCTGAAGCCGGCACGGAGGGCTGCGAGCTGCGGCGGGAGGCGCGCCGCCAGCGCGTCCGCGTCGAGCATCGGGCGGCCCGCGTGCCCCCGTTCCGGCTTTGCGTCCTTCGCGTCGGGCGCCTTCTCCTTGTCGGCGCTCGGCAGTGGCGGCGTCGGCGGCCGCCCGCCCTCGCTCTTCACCGCCTCGGGGCTCGTCATGGGCGCGAGCCCGGCAGGGCCGGTCATGGACCCGGCCGAGTCGCGGCGGGACATGGTGAGCTGGCCGTCGTTGCCGAGCACGGAGCGGGAGCGGGAACGCGTCGTGCCGTCGCTGATGGCGCTCATGGCGCCGAGCGAGGGGCGGCGCGAGGACGCGTTGGATGCTCGCCGCGAGCGCGCGCCCGGCAGGCCCGTGAGCGGGTTGATGACCGAGGACACAGAGTTGGTGCGCTCGAGCGGCGCGAAGGGGCCGTCCTCGGTCGCCGTCAGCGGCTGCGGGAGCGCGAACGCGCTCGGCGTCTGCGGCCGCGTCGCAGGCCCCCCGCCCTGGTTCAGGATGTGGTCCATCATGTGCTCGCGCGTCGCCAGGTTGCGCCGGCACATCTTGCACCGGATCTTGCGCCGGCCGGTCGCGCCCGCCGGCGTCTGCGGCGTCGACGCCGTCGGCGAGAGGGGGTAGCGTGCCATGTGGTCCATTGATGGGCGGCCGCCGAGGTCTGGTCGTGCGGTAGAGGGTAGAGTGGAAGTGCAGAGTCAAGGTTCGGTGGCAAGATTTGGAGAGATTTTCGTCAGCACAGTGCTACCGCCGGTGGAGGTCGGGCGCGGGCTGGTGGAGGTCCCACCACACCGCCGCCATAGACTTACTGAGGACCATGCCCGTGTTGCGCTCGAGGTAGAACTGCCGCGTGCTGCGGTCCTTCATGGTGACCCGCCCCTTGGCCTGGTGGTACACGCCGAGCTGGTGCCAGAATGTCTCGCTCGGGTCCACGACGGGTCGCGCGTCGCGGACAACCTGGACAGCGTCCTCGGGGTCGAGCTCGAGCTCGTTCATCAGGAACGCGGCCGCGACCGTCGCGCTCCGGCTCATGCCCGCCTGGCAGTGCACGAGCACGCCGCCGGGGTTGGTCTGTGGGGCGCGCGGCTCGATCGCCGGGTCGCGCTCCTCGTCTGGCGTGCCTTGCCGCTTCAGCAGCGCGTCGCGGATCCACGCCGACGTCGACGGCAGGAACTGCAGAATGTCCGTGTCCTGCGCGTCGTCGATCTCGATCGTGTACGCGGCGAACTCGGGGTCGAAGTTCAGCCGTGGCCGCAGGAGCGACACGACGTTGGACTGCCGTCAGCTCCTGCTCATGTCTTGGCACGGTCGTCGATCAGGTGATCAACACGGACTACCCAAACACCAGCTCGCACAAGTGTCACCACCTACGACGCCCGGGCTACCGCATGCACACCGAGCACTGGCACCGAGCACCGAACCATGCACCGAGCACCGCACCGAGCACAGCGCGCGCTGCTGCGACGCGGTAGCCGGCTGCTGGCAGCCGGGTGGGAATTTCAGGCTCATCGGAACGTGCCCGGGCCGAGACGTATACTCACGATGCCTCGCTCGCGCAGCCCCTCGACGTCCATGGCGGCGACGAGGTCGCCGACCCAGAGCCCGTCGCACACCTGCTGGAGGTGCTCGATCTCCTCCTCCTCCTCCTGCTGGGCGGAGTGGGTTTGCCACTCTGCCTCCTGCGGGTCGTCCTCGTCCTCGTCCTCCCACGCCTGGCGGCGCTGAATGACCTTGGGGAGCGTCTCCTCCAGCATTGCGATCTCGGCCAGGCGGCGCGCCGCCGCCTCGAGGCTGCCGGTCGCCTTGAGCTGGTCGAAGACGTCGTCGACGGCGAGTGAGTCAGGCTTCTGCGCGTCCGCCGGCGGCAGGTCCGTCATTGTCATCTTGGTGCGCTCCGGGAGCGACGGGCGCCGCGACCGGTCGCGCCGCGGCGTCGCCTGGGCCGTCTGCGCTGTCATGACCATGGTCGCACGGTCGGCTGAGTGGAAGAGAGGGGAAGTGGGGATCTGGGTGCGGGTTGGAATCTCGCGCCTGATAACAACTCGGGCCCAGGACCGTCCTAGATCCCGCCTGCCGCCTGGCCGCCTGGCCGGCGGACTCGTCGGGAACAAATCGCTTAATCGCGCGTCGACCGCTCCTTGAGCTGAGAGCGCTCCGGCACCGCTGATCCGCGTCTGAATGCAATGACGCAACGGCAGTACGCGGCTGCTCGCTGGCGCTTGCGCTTAACGCGTTAATGCACGCGGTCCACACTCATGCCCACGGCCGCACAGTGCACAGCCGCAGCCGCGCCAAGCCACAGACGTAAAGACCGTGGCCGGGCTTTGGCTCACCCGCTCTACCAGCGTTCCGGCACGACTCCCTACACCCGGAAGTCATGTCCGGTCATCTACATCACTTGCGACGCTCCGACTTCTGAGCCGTACATCATCTCTGAACGCCGCCATTCGTGAGATACTGCAGGACGTAGCCAGAACAGTGTTTCAGGTATACGGCACATGCTCTCGCACGCTCTCACGCGATCTTAGCCACAGACGTCACTGCGTCGAAGACGACTGCGGCCCCTCCATCTCCGATATGCTTCATAGCTCGACAATCCGAGCTGTTCGGCGTCATCGGACAGCGGCATAGCTGCGGCTGACGCTCCTATTCACCCCGATACCTGACGGTTCCAGATCCGATCGCTCTTGGCAACAGCATATTCCCCGACTGCAGGCTTCCATTTGTATGCTATTCATTCACCACTACGCTACACTTGCAGTCTAGAAGCCCTCTGCGAACGTCAGATGTGCCTCAACATATTTCAACTGTACTCACCAGCGAGAGCCTGGTTGAAGCGGTTGACCCTGGTGGCAGCGGTGGCGTCGATGGTCTTGTCACCGAGGTCGACGAGGAGACCGCCCTGGACAGAGGGGTTAACGCGGTTGACAAACTTGAGGGTCTTGTCCTGGCCGACCTGCGAGCCCTTGAGGGCCTTCTCGAGGCGGGACATCGACTTGTTGTCGAGGGGCTCGGCAGAGGTGACGGTGACAAGAAGCTCTCCACGGTGGGCGGACATGAGCTTCTCGAAGTCCTCGAAGACCTTGGCGGCGGAGCCGAGACGGCCGTTCTCAGAGAGGACGTTGAGGAGGTTGAAGAGGATGGGGGAGGAGCCCTCGGGGACGACCTGCTTGAGGACCTCGGAGCGCTCACGGGCGGAGAGGGTGGGGTTGTCTGTTGGCGGTTACACCCGAACAACGATGACGAAAATAAAACGCGAAACGAGTCGATGAGTGTTGTCGTCGATCAACAGCAAGAAAGAGCGCGTCAGCAACGGGTTCCAACAGGCGCTGCGCAAGCTCGCGCAAATAACGTACCGATCTTGGACTTCAGCTCGGCGTTCTCCCGGAGGGACTTGGAGAACGAGGTGACGTCCTCGGCGAGCTGGTCGAGCTCCTTCTTGCCCTGCTTGGCAGCAGCAACGTAAGCCGACGAGGCGTAGGTGCCGGGGAGCGAGTTAAGCTGGAGAGGGGGCTATCTGGTTAGTGATATGTTCCATCTTTATCCAGCCGTGACGCATTCCCGAGCAATATCCCGATAACCCAACACGAAGTCGAAAGTCGCAACCTCATCTCGATCGATCATGCCGCGTCGTCCGTCTTTCGTCTTCAACGCGCTCGGAAAGCTGCGCGTTGTCGCGCAGCACGACGTCCCTGTACACTCAATTCCATGTCTCCTCCGTGCATGCCTTGCAAAATCCAACAGCGTTGCCGAGAGTCGACTGCAACTTTCTTCCAAGCTCTAACGAGGCCGGGCGGATCGGGGACGGGGCGCGCGGGATATTGCTCTGCGGGAGTTGCATGTCGATACGCACCTTAACCGACGAGGCGGTGGCGTAACCGCGGCGGAGGACGTTGCGGGCAATGGAGGCCATTTTGAGAGGGGTGGTGATGAGGGGTGGTTGAGTGGTGAGCAAGACTGCTGTGTCTGTCTGGGCTCGCTCCTCTGCACTGGCTGGGCTCGCCTCGCCTGGCGGGTAACGGCTCGCATAGGTGGTCGGAGCCTCCGGAGGAACTCGGTGTTACGTGGACCCGAAGGGTGGCATGGAGGGTGGGTCACGTGAAAGAGACCATCATTTACGTAAGATTGGGAGAGACCCGCGTGGCCACACATCACGTGAGATTAAGCGGAGGTGTCGGACAGACAACCGTATTTGGTGCCGCGTGTGTATCGGCATGTGCGGACGATTTGGATTTCGCGGGGTGACGGGGTGACGGATTTAGGCCGAGTGACCCGAAAGCTGAGACTAAGGTTGCGCTGCTCGCCCACGGCCCACGGCCCACGGCCGCTCCAGCTGCCAGCTACCAGCTGGTGAGACCTGCCCTCGCTTGCCGCCGCCGCCGCCTGCCCCTGCCCCCGTGCCCTCGTGCTCGCTTGCACCTTGCGTCCGCTGCCTGCCTACCAGCCCAGCCAGCCTGCAGCCTGCGGCCTGCCCGCATCCCAAGCTTCGGTCCTTTGTCGGCTGATCATCCACTTTTCTCCAACATTTTCCTTTCCATCTCGGACTCTCCCCATTCCTCAACACCTCATCTTCTTGCATCAACACCACAAAGGACACCCGATACCAGACCACTCTACCAATCGCAGATCCACTCCCGCCCATCCTCCAGTGGTCAAACACGAGTGCGCCCGCCCCGCCCGCCCAACCGCACCCTTCCTCCTTGGTCCCCGCCGCCGCCCCTCTCCACCACGCACAGTCGCTACTTCAGCCGACTGACTCGCGCCCATCTCATTAACCGCCGCCGCCATTCGCATTGCGACATTGCCACCACCACCACCCATCGCAACCACCACCACCGGTTGATCACCACCACTAAGCACCAGCATGAACTCGACACTGCCGCTGCTGTCGCTGCTCCCGAACGGAAACTACTCCGGATCGACGTCGCTCGGAGACAACAACAACTTCCGGTCATATGATTATGTCAACTCGGGAGAAGACAACAACGGCTCCAACGGCGGCCAGACGATCGACTTTGGGTCGTACGGGTACCCCGACGACCTGAGCTTCTCCGTCTCGCACCCGTCGTACCAGCGCCCGTCAAGCGGACACGGGCAGCAGAACGGTGGCTACCCGCACCTTGTGCAGCCGGACTTCTCGAACCAGTACCGTGCCGAGCACCACCACGGGTCACATCACGGGGGCCATTCGCACAATGAGCACCACCACGCGCAGCACTCGCATTCGCATTCGCAGCACCAGCACCACGTCATGAACGATCACCGCAACGGCAACATGACTGTGAACGGTGATGCGTCGCGCTTCCTGGACCTCGACCTGAGCCAGCCGGGACCGTCGTCGTACGGACACTCTGCGGGCAACGGGCTGTACTCGTCGTCAGAAGCGTCGCACGACGAGGCGAACGGATACGTGGACCAGCGCAGCCGCGAGGACGAGCTGGTCAAGGTCGAGGCGAGCAAGGAGGGCACTGCGCCGGCAGGCGAGGGCGAGGACGCCGACAACGAGGAGCCGCTGTACGTCAACGCCAAGCAGTACCACCGGATACTGAAGCGGCGGCTTGCGCGCGCGCGCCTCGAGGAGCTCAACCGCCTCGTCCGCTCGCGCAAGCCGTACCTGCACGAGTCGCGTCACCGCCACGCCTGCTCGCGCCCCCGAGGCAAGGGCGGACGGTTCCTGACGGCGGACGAGATCGAGCAGCTCAAGCGCGAGGAGGCGGCCAAGGTCGAGGCGGGCGAGAGCGCGGCGCCGTCGACGAACGGCGACGTCACGGACGCGTCGGCGTCGGCGCCCAACACGGCCGCCAACTCTGCCGCGCCGTCCAAGGCGCCCTCGGACGCGGGCTCCAACGCCGGCAGCACCGAGGCCGCCTAGGCCTCCTATGCCTCTGACAGCACATGCCCCTCCCCTCTGCGCTTAACGTGCGGACCGGCGGGGCGAGAAAACCCCACATATAGACAAAGTAGCACCAATCCACACGACACAACACCATCGCACTGTGTGTACTTTTAGTAGAGCTCTGTTCTTCATTACACACTTGTCCGCCTTTTCTCTCTTCCGTAACTCATTTTGGGCATGATTCTTTTCTTCCTCTTAATGATGCATGGCACGTCTTCTGGCCGCGCCGCGGGCGGCATGCTGCTGCGCCAGCAGCGGCGAGTGTGCAGCTGGCTGCGAACTCGTCCGCACGATCTGGGCTGGACGAGCGTACTTGGGCGTGGTCGGCCTGAAATTTCGAGCGGCTCTGGAACGACCGCACGACGCAGGCTGCGGCAGCGGCATGCGCCGTGCAGGCCCGCGCCTGTATGGCAGCAGCCGGGATATCCCCTGCAGCGTCAGGCCCTGAGATTGCTTGCGTGCTGACTCCAGGCTCCAGGCTAGGCTGGCATGTGCTTGTGCTTGTGTGCTTGTGCGTCTGCCTGTGTGCGGAGGGGACGGGGGGACGGACAATCGGCCAAACAAATCGCTTCCTGTGATCTCCAGCGAGTAGTTTTTCTCCTCCCTTTGCCTCTGCGCGCTCTGCGGGAGGGTGAGGGCAGAGAGGGGCTGTTTGATGCCGACCGGGCCAGCGCAGGGCCAGCGCAGGGACGCGCAGGGCTGGGAGCCAGACGCCCTGGAAAAAAGGCCCAATCGCCGCGTAAAGGCCGCCCGCTGCAGACATCGCGCCCCAAGGGCCAATCAGCCGCCCCATCGCATCGTCGTCTGAGGTCGGCTGAGCCGCGCTGCGCGCTGCGCGCTCGTCAGAATGCTGACGCGCATGCTCTTACGCTGCTGCTCTGGATTCCCGGTTGATCAAGCACGGCGCGTTGTTTGGCCAGCAGCTTGCGGCCTGACACTACGCGCAGCGCGTTTCTGATCGAGCGCGCGTTCTGGCAACGTATAGGGCCGCAGAACCGGTATCAGGTGGGCAGGCATGTCGACAGAGCGTGTATCAGATAATTCTACAACGGCTCTAGGCGCCGACACCAGCCCACGGGCCACGGGACAGCCGTAGACGTCGGGATTCGCGACCTGCGTCGGTTTCGGCCCCTCCTGCCAGAGTCCCGCGACGTGACCCCGGCCAGACCCGCTACCGTGCTCCCGCTGCTGTGCCGAGTCCGACGCAGCGGCCAGCGGCAACTTGCTCGGCACCTGGCGCACCTGGCGACCATGCCAGCGACCCCACCGCACATGGACGCTAGATGGGAGCTACGGTTCTATGGATTTATCGGACGAAACACGCCGGTTACCGTACCTTTGGAGCCCTCAGCGTCACATGCACGACCACCTCGCTAGCGCAGAGCTCATCGGTGTCTCGGCTCGTTCTGGTCGCCGGGAGCGCCGTCGCTTAACTTGATTTCCAACTCCAATGCACTCCACACACACTGCGCACGCTGACTTTGGCTCAGGCGTCAGGTGACAGCACGGCGAGCTGCGAGACCTTGCGCGCCGCTGAGGCTGTGGCGCCAGCCGCGGCGACTGACTTTCCTCTGCTAGACATTGCGTCGCGACAGCTGACTTTTCCGCGTACAGTGTGACGACTAGCCTCCATCGCGATCCATCGGCTTATGCTTGGGCAACATTTGTGCATTCTACATTCCTATTCGTATCACTTTCTTCCCCGCCGCTGGAGCGGCCGGGTCTACAAGATTATATCTACCTGCTTCACTTCTTCTCCTTGTCGGCCTGGGCGGCCTTCTTCGCGTCGGCCTTGCGCTTCTTGCTCTCGTCCCACTTGGTGTCGAGGTAGCCGAGGCCGACGATGCCGGCAAAGCCGAGGCCGAGGACCCACAGGCCCTGGCGCTCGCCCTCGGACAGCGGGCGGTTGATCGGCTCGTACACCTGGTCCTTGGTGTTCCACACCGGCAGCGACACGGGCACGCCGCCCAGCTCGGTCACCTCGGCGGCGGTCAGGAGCGACTCGCGGTCCGCCTTGGACACGGGCTTACCGCTCTCGTCCCACACCATCTCGGGCTCGAGCTGCGTGTCGCTCGCCTGCTTGGCAGAGTGCAGCGGGCCGCCGCCCGGATGCGTCGCGGTCGACGCGGGCGTGTACACCTGCTCGTGCAGCGGCTTGTCCCCGCCCTTCTGCTCCGACGAGCGCGACGTCTGGAAGTTGTCCGGCGTGTACGGCTGCTGTCAGCTGGAAATCTCGGTGAAGAAGCTAGAGGCAGGCCGGAGGCTAGGCACACGCGACACCGCGTGGCTTCCACATTGAAGAATGTTCGGTCAACCACGCAGTTACGTCATGCCTGACCGAGCGAACCGGCGCAACGGATAATCAACCACAACACCGAGAGAACCTGCGAGATGCGTGCGCTCTTCGAGGGGGCGCACGTCTCTCTGCGCCGCGAAAAACGCATGCACGGTCCTCTGCTGCTGGGGGTCTGCCGAAGCCGGGTCGCGGCAGTGCCTGCCTCGGCCAGCACGGCATGCAGCTAGTGCGGCATGCATGCAGCACACGAGCACACTCACAATGACCTGCGGCTCCTCCTTGGGGTCGCGGTGCTTGGGGATCTTGATGTTGATCGGGGCCGCCGCCGACTTCTCCTTGATGGGCAGGCCGGGGTGCGACGCCGCGACCTCCTCCGCGACGGGCTCGGGGCGCTTGCCGCTCGTCGGCGCGTGGATCGGGGCGTCGCCCGACGTGTGCGTCACGTCTCCGGGCTTGGGCTCCTCGTCCTTCTGCGCCTCGGCCGGGCGCGAGGTCGACACGGAGCGGCGGGATTGCTTCGCTCCGGGAGTCTTGACGGGCGGCACGGGCGGCAGCATGCCCGTCGTGTCCGCCGAGGTCAGGCGGGCGACGAGCGTGGCCCTGTCTGTTAGCTGGAGCATGCAATGGAAGCTCACTTGTTGCCCTGCTGCGAGAGGTTGCGGCGCTTCAGCTCGGCCTTGAGGGTGACGACCTTCTCGGTCTTCCAGTTGCGCTGGGTGTTGAGGAGCACGGCCGAGGCAAGCGACTTGGACTGCGTCGCGGGCTGGATGTTAGCGCGCGCCGCGGCGGCAGCGGGCGTGACAGAGTTCTGGTTGCGCTTGGGGGCCGCGGCGACGGGGGCGGCGGTGTGCAGCTGGGCCGCCTGGGCCGTCGCACGGAGAGCGCCAGCCGAGAGGCGGCGGCGGAGCATGTTGCGAGATGCGGAAAGAATGATGGGCGACTGGGCCGTTGTGGCCGTGTGTTTATCAAGCCGGGGGTCGGTGTCTAGGGAGTGTGGGTCGGTGGGTCGGGAGCAGCTGACCTGGTCGTCGGCGGCTGGTCGATGTCGAGATTGTCAGAAGGCTCTGCTCAACTGGCTGATGGCAGCTGGGAGGATGTGAACTTTAGATCGTGCCCAGACCCAGGGCCGGTTGAACCCGATCACCCCCGTCACGTGTTCCGGTCTACGGCGTGGCGCACGTGGCGCTGGGCATACGGTCTCTTAATTCTGCTGCATGGGCGCTCCGCGCTCCAGCCGACCTGGCAACCGGTGCTCAGCGCAGACGTCCCGGCGCCACCGCGCAGCCCGCAGCTGATCCGCGACCCGGCACACGGCACACGGTGGATTTCATAACCTGAAACCTCAAAATATCTGGCCACGACCACCCCTCGCCTCCTCACTCACAGTTGCCTCTCTCCATCTCCAACCCCTCCTTCGCCGTCACCCTCCCACACACTCACATCCACAATGGGCGGCGACATCGGCGTCAAGCGCAGGGAGACAAAGGTGCCGCTGAAGCGTGCGCCTGCCGGCCCGGCGCCGCTGACGCGCACCTGGAAGACGGTGCTGTACCCGATCTCGGCCGTGCTGCATCGTCTGCACGCATGGCTCACGACGCTGCTGCTGGCGCTCATCGCGCTCGGCCCGATGCCGAAGCACATCGGCTTCGTCATGGACGGCAACCGGCGCTATGCGCGGAGCAGGGGGCAGAAGGTCGCTCGTGGCCACAAGATGGGCTCCGACTCGCTGAAGCGGGTGAGTCTGGCGCTGTGCTGCGGCGCACAGCTGTAGGATTGGACAACTAGCTGACTCCCAGACACTGCAGATCTGCCTGCGGCTGCGCATCCCCGTCGTCAGCGTGTATGCGTTCGCGATCGACAACTTCAACCGGCCGCAGGAGGAGGTGGACGCGCTGATGTCGCTGGCGCGGAGCTCGCTGCAGGAGATCTGCGCGAAGGGGTGAGTCCTTCTCTTTCTTGCTCCCACTCCCACCCACTTGAATGCCCATGACAATGCATGGGGACTGGGACGCAGCGACGTGGCACCGGTGCTGCGAGCTAGTTGTCTAGCCCATACCGTCGTTGCCAAGCCGAGGTTGTCACGGAGCTAAAGCTAACCCAAACAGGGGGTTCCTGGACCAGCACGGCGTGCGCCTGCGCTGCATCGGACGGCTCGACCTGCTCAAGCCCGACATGCGCGCGGCGCTGCTCGAGATGGAGGCGGCGACGGCGCACAACACGCGCGGCGTGCTCAACGTGTGCGGGCCGTATGCGAGCCGCGACGAGATGACGAGCGCCGTGCGCGACACGGTGCGCGAGGTCGAGGAGCGGGGCGAGAACCCGGACAAGGCGTGAGTACGTGAGGGAGCCGAGCGGGGGGAAGCGAGTGTCGCTGCCCCCGAAGCTGGGGGTGTAGCCCGCTCAGCTGATCGACGGGCTGCAGCACCAGCTGGTGAAACGGCCTGCAGCACTGCGATCCAGCTTCGCGTTGTGTCTCTGATGTAGCTGACCCCAGGATCACGCCCTCGCGCCTGTTTTCGCGGCTGCAGTCTGTGTCGTCGGCCGAGTTCATCGACTCCGCCGCGGGCCCGCTCGACATCCTGATCCGGACGTCGGACGTCAAGCGCCTGTCCGACTTTATGATGCCGCAGTGCCACGAGGACACGCAGCTGCACTTCATCAAGACGTACTGGCCCGACTTTGGGCTGAGCGACCTGCTCCCGATCCTGCTGGGGTGGCAGCAGAAGGTGTGGCTGCGCAAGGGGCTCGTGGGCCGCGGGCCCGAGCCGTCGCAGGAGGACGCCGACGAGGACCAGCTTTCCGACGACGACGAGTAGACTGTGCGAGCGTGAAGGGCGGTAGTGTGGGCCAGAGGTGGAGTGTAAGTGTAGAGCCGTGCCGATAGAGCCATAGACCGTGTTCTTGTGTGATTAGTAGCAAACCCATCGCATGCCTGTGAGCAGTGTACCCATGCATATCTACCATCTAGCTTCTATCTGTGACTTGCTTCTCCGTGCTCCACCTCCAGCCGCAGCGACGCCCGCCTAGTCGCAGCTCCCGTCCTCGGGCCCGTCCTTCCACCTGCGCATGATGTTCTTCCAGTCGCACTTGAACTCGGGCTTGCCGAGCTTGCGGTTGACCTCGTTGTGCCTGCGGCAGAGCCAGTCGTTGAGCTTGGTTGCGCTCTCGACGGCGGGCTGCGGCGGGCTCTCCTTGATCGCGGCGCCAAAGTCGTCCGCGCACCACGAGCAGGGGTACAGCGCCGGCAGCGCCGAGAGCAGGTTGGCCATGTGCGTCTTCTGCGCCGCGCTCGGCTGCTCGGGGTAGTACGCCGCCGCCGTGTGCAGGAACGTCCACGTCGAGCGGCCGAGGGCGTTCGTGTCTGGCGGGCACTCGGAGCGGTCGGCCGGCTTCGAGGGCTCGGAACTCGTGGACGAGGGAGAGGTGGATGACGAAGCGCCAGAGGTCCCAGGGGAGCCAGAGGAGGAAGAGGAGGCGCCGGACGAAGAACCAGACGCAGCTCCCATCGCCGCCATCATGCCCGCCATGCCTCCCGCCGCCCCGGCGGCCTTCGAGCCCGACCCAGAGGGCCCAGAGGAGCTCGAACCAGAGCCAGAGTTCCCAGCATTCGGGTCCTTCTTGTACACCTTGATCCCGGCAAAGTCCTGCCACGAGTTGCACACCTTGCACACCTTGCCGTCCTTGTCGAGGATGAGGCCAGGCGGGAGGTGCGGGTGCGTCTCCTTTGTTGTGCGTTTCGGCTCGGACATGGTTCGAGGTGCGGTCGATGCCGGGTTCGCGGGTCGTGGGGTTGAGTCGAAAGCTCGAAGGTAGCGATAGATAGAGTTAGCTGAGAGGAGGCTAGTGAGTGATAAAAGCAACAGATAAAGTGAGCAAGTGTCCAACACCAGATGCGAGGCACGATCAGCGCCGATCACCACCGAGATTACTCAGCGTTTCGAAAATTCGGCATCCCTACGTCACCGTCTGTGCCTCCACCGTCACCAGGCAGTCACCCACCACCGATGCTCTTCAGCTATCTGCATACACTACTGGTACATGACTACGAGACACGCTGCATCTTCTCCGGGCCGCCGATCTGCTCCTCGGCCTGGCGGCGCACGCCGCGCATGCCGCCGCGGAACCCGCGCCCCCGGAAGCCGCCTCTGAAGCCGCCGCGGCCGCCGTGCCCTCCATGGCCGTGCCCACCGTGGTGCCCGTGACCGTGGTGCCCGTGGTTGCCGTGGTGGTTACCATGGTGCTGCGGCATCTGCTGCTGCTGCACGTCCATCCCGGGCATGCCCGCCATGCCGCCCATGCCGTTCATGGCCGCCATGGGGTTCATCATCATCATGTTGCCCATGCCGTTCATGCCCGCCATGCCGCCCATCGCACCGAACATGATGCCCTGCGCAGCAAGCATCTGCATCTGCATCAGGTTCGTGTGGGTCATCTTGATCAGCTGCCGCAGCTGCCCCTTCATGTTCGGCGGGACGAGCGGGTTCCGCAGCGTCTGCAGCAGCGCCTGCAGCCGCTCCTGCATTGTGTTCATGTCCGGCAGCTTCAGCTGCTGCCCGTCCTCGGCGGCGCCCTCTTCGTCCTGGTGGTCAGCTGGAGGAGATGATCAGCTGGCTTACCTTCTGAGCAGATTCGCCCTCGCCCTCTTCGCCTTCCTTTTTCACCTGGGCGTCGCCCTCTCCCTCTCCCTCGCCCTTGCTCTCCTTCTCCTTCTTCTGCCCATCCTGGTACGCTTGCACGCGATCACGCAAGTCCTGGTCCGGATTCAGCTTGTCGAGCGAGGTGATCTTGGACTCGCACTGCGGGCACTCAAAGTCGTGGTCGACGAGGAACGTCTGGATGCACTCCTCGCAGAACGCCGTGTCACAGCACGGTGTCCGGGTCGCCTCGCGCAGCGCTTTCTTGCACAGCGGGCACGCCAGCTCCGCGTCGAGGGCGGACTCGTCACGCGCATCGTCCTTTGCCGTCTTGACGGCCGCCTGCTTCTGCCATTGCCGCGCGTCAGGAACAGCACGCACAAACCCTCCGTCCGCGGTAAGCATTGCACCCTGCGACGAGCCCTCGCCGCCGTCCGGTTTCTCGACCGTCGTAAGCATGCTTCGCGGAATACCCGTCACACGGACGTAGCGCTTTCCGTCCGAGGCGCCTGGGTCGCTGTTCTTCGGGCAGTTCTGGATCCAGTGCCCCTTCTGTCCGCAGCGGTAGCAGATGTATCCAACGGGCGGCTCCTTGTCCGTGTTCATGAAGCTCTGGTCGAACTTTTGCGGTCCGCCGGGACCGCCGCCGCCTGGCGGCTTGAAAGGCCTTCCTCGCCCGGCTCCACCGGTGTTGAATCGCGGTTGCCTGCGGTCAGTTTCAAGGAAATCTGGGGAACTTACGTCGACATGTCCTCCTGCATGTTCTCCCACTCATTCGCCTGGATCTGGAGGATGTTGGCGATCGCCGCGTCCTCCTTCGCGTCGCCCGTCGACACCTGCACGGCGGGCTGTGCGGGCTTGTCCTCCTTGCCGTCGAAGCGCTTCGACATGCTCCCGAACGTCCCACCGGTGCCGCGCATGCCGCGGCTCAGCATGCGGTCCTTCATCGCATCTCGCGCGTGCGCCTCAATACGGTGCTCGCCCGTCAGCGCCGACGCCGCGTCCGTGCCGATGATGTAGTTCTGCGCCGTGCCGCGGCCCTTCATGACGGCCGGCCGGCGGCGCACGACGAGCGACGAGGAGCGCGCAATCTGGTGGTCGTCATCCTTGAGCTCTGAATGTCAGTTAATGAAGATCAAGGACGAACTTGCCTTCCCCGTTCTCGGCGACAACGAGATCAAAGTCCTTGCCGTTTCCGAGGTTGTTGTCCAGCATCACCTGCCGCTTCAGGTCGAACACGGAGATGTGCGTCCCGTCGAACTTGACGCGGGACTCGTCGCGCCCCGCGCCCCAGCGGTAGAACACAGTCGACATGGTGGGCAACGGCGAGAAAGGTTACCTGACGAAGATTGCCAAAGACGTAAGGCTGCTCGACACCGAAGCGATGCCTCTTTCCGCAGAGCTGGCTGAGACGGACGACGCAACAAACACCGTTCTTAGGGGTCTTCAGAGAGCTGCAGATGTACCCTGTGCGTCCAGTCTATCCGTCCTGCTCGATGTTCGCGTGAGATGTGTTGACAATGGCTTAGCTGGTGGCGAGCTGAGCTGAACTGTGTGTCCGAGATTGAGATCGCCGGCCCGCGGGAGCAGATGACGGAGCAGGCAGGGCGTGGCTGTCGCGTGCCACAAGCTTCCCACGGTAACCTAGGTCCACATATGCAGGTCTCCCACGCTTGCGGTATCACGTGTCCGTGATCGCCATCCAAAGCCGCGGGCGAGCAAAATCCCGCAAAAGGCACCGGAGCGTCACTTTGTGGAGTGGCCCGCGCCGCCCGCCGCTCGGCGCGCGCCCTTCGCGCGGAGCGGGCGGCACGGGCGGCGGTCGGGCACGGCACCCAAGGATCCCGGATCCCATTGAGCGCAAGGAGAGTGCGCACGACACCCGTACGACCCGCCCGCTCGGAACAGCATTAGGTGTGCAAGGGCGGCCACCCTGCCGGCCAGGGAATGAAGCTTGTCTGGAACCAACGCACGCAGCGCTCTACTGACGCTCCACTGTGCCTTCTACCCTCTCTTGAAATCCCGCAGAGCTGCAGAATAGAGGCGGCGCAGCGACGCACGCTGCGCCGCTCGCACACACTCCGCTCACATAGCGCAGCCTGCCGCCCTGACCGGCGCGTGTCACAAGCCTAGCACTGCAAGACGTCATGCGCCGCGGGACGGCGGTACGGCGGACTGGCGGCGGTCCTGAGCTTCCGCCGGAGGCCACCCGAGCACCACAGCGCAAGGTTGCAGGGCTGCGGACATGTGGACACGAATAGCACACGCAGTGCCCTTCGCCGCTAGCGCGCCGATCGCCGAGCCTCGAGCCTGATGGCTGACGGACGTACGGACGCGTAACGGACAGACAGACGCAGACACGGACGGACATGCTGGGCAGACGACGGCCCAGGTGGTGGCACAGACGTACGGAGGCTCGCCCTCGCCGAGCAAAGAGTGAATTGTGCCAGCAATCAGAGTTCGAGTGACTGACCTGGTGAATACACCGGTCTGAGTTTTGGTCATGTATTGCTGCAAGCCTGGGCGGACACGTACTCCGGCGGCCGACTGATCTGTGCAAGGTTCGGCGCGTGCTGTCTTGCTCCTGGGCACTCGAACATCAGCACGCCAAGGCAAAGGGCACGCTGGACATGTGACGCCGGGAGCTGCGCACCACCGACGTGCGAGATGCTTATCGGCCAGTAACAAATCAGCAAGCATGTGCAGCGCGCAGCCTGATCGCGCTGATCGAGTGTGCGTTTCGAGCGTGTCGCGACTGGCAAACCCGGCCGGTGAAGCGCGGCAAACTTCGGCTCGTCGTATCTGTCGGTCGCCAGCAGCGCTGGCGCAGCGGACGATCGGGACCCACCCTTGGCTCTGCTAGGCTTTACGCGCGTTACGCTTGCAGCTTTCCGAGAGGGTGCGTGCGGCCTTTTTGAGCGGGCGCACACACCGCGCGCTGATAGGCCAACACGTGATGCGAACAGCGGGCAGCGTGGGTGTCTCAGCTGAAACGGTGCTGTGCTTGCTTTGTCCAGCTGCTTCAGCTGGATCGCTAGGTGTGCACACGAGCAGCGCCCCAGTGCGGCTTCGCGGCTTCCAGCCTGCAGCGGTGCGCGGCGGCGTCCAGAACGCGGCGCCCAGAGCCTGCGGCGCGCACCCATCAGACGGACCCGCCAGCCTTCTTTCCTGCAATGGCGCTGGCGCACGCGCGCGTCCCTCCCGTTAATGAGCAGGCAGCACGTCCCTCCCCCGGGGACGGCCACAGGCCGCAGGCGCGAGGCAGAGAGGCAGAGAGGCACAGGCCACTGCCATGCAGAACAAGGGTGGAAGCTAACAGACAGGGCGCAGGGTGCCGCAGGACCGGCCAGGGTGCTCGGAAGCACAAGCACTGGCGCGCTGGCGGAGTGCTACCTCGCAGCCTCTGATGACGATTGCCCTGGCCCAGGGCGCCGGCGCAGAGGGCAGAGGGCGCGGGCTAGCCTCCCTCCGCACACGCACAGCTCGTGGATTGTGCTGTGCGCTGCCCGTACCCCGTTGCAGATTCAGTCGATTCAAGCTGCCAGGTATTCGATATGCCGATTTGTATACCGACGACGACAGTGCCAACGCCTGCGCAGCGGTGACGGCAGCGAGACAATGGGGAAGCCGGCCGGCCAGCCGGCGGTGCCTGCAGAGCTGATGATTCACGCTGCAAGGCGACAGGCTCCCATGCTCCCAGTACCTCGCCCGCGTGAGTGTCCTTTAGGTACGCAGGTACGAGCAGCTAGCTAGCTGCAGGCTTGCAGGCGGCATGCAGCGCACGCGTATGACCTCACCTCACCAATATCGAATGCGGCCAGGACATGTGGAATCAAATTCTGCCCTCAGTTCGCTTCCAGAGGTCCGCCCCCACCGCGGCCACCGACCCCACCTGGGCCACCTGGGCTGGCCTGGATCGCCATCTGGCCCACGGCCCACTGGCTGCAGAGCGAGCAGGACCTGCCGCGGCAGGGGTCGAGGATCAAAGAGTCTTTTCATGAGTGGCGCTCGGCGGCGATTCGAGGCGCACCCAGAACATCTGAGCCCGAGCAGGCGCAGGCGCGCGAGCTTCGTGAGCAGGAGTGGAGCACGGCCGCCAGCCAGGACCGGGACGCCAGGAATGCGCGCATGAGCCTTGAGCCTCGTCGAGAGCCGCGGACATGCTGGCCCACGAGCCTTTGAATTGCTGCACTGGAAGCCAGACAGGCACGCCCAGCCTGCGTTTGTACCAGCCCGAAAATTTAATACGGTGCATTCAGACCGGCTTGCAAGCCGCAAGAGGAACAGAGGGACAGAGGTATGTGGGATGACTGCTGGTGATGAGATAATCACTGCAGAACCGCTCGTCCGCGGCCTGCTCGTGCGTATAACGCAGTCAACCTGTTCCGCGCTCCGCAAGTCCACAGTGGGATGGGACACGAACAGATCAGAGATGCCGCTAATCAGTCGCGTAAGGTTCAGCATGAGACGCTCTGAGACGCGCCAGACGGCCAGACGATGCATGCGAGGGAGACGAGGAGACGCGCGCGAGGCAGCGAGGCCAAGCAGCGCTGTCGTGCGATGATTGGTACTGGAGGTGTGTCAAAGAGTGGCTTTTGACTGGTCGAAAGAAAAGAGGCCACCGAAGCGCAGGTCGTAGCCCAGGGCAGGGGTTCGAAGACGAGCAAGGGTCGACGCAGCCCTGAGCAGTGACTTGACGCTGCAAGGCAGGCTCTATCGCTCGAGCCGCGGCTGACCCTGAGCCATTTCCTCTTTCATACATGCCATCCACCTCCCTCGAGTCCTGCACTCCCTGTCTGCGTCCTGCGTCCTGCGTCCTGCGTCCTGCACTCAGCACTCAGCCTCTGCCGCCGCCAACAACACCAGCAAAGACGTCTTCTTGCCTTCCACCACTCAAATTCTTTCTCTCTCATAAACACCTCTCTCATCTCACACACCTCATCGCCACCCAGATCATCTGTCTGTCGACCCATACCCCAGCACCACACACGATCGCCCAGCGCCGTAACGCGACTCATTTCCGTGCCCCAGCCTACGCAACTCCACAGCCCAGCCGCGCAACTACTGTCATCGCACGCACATCTGTATCACTACGCCGTCTCAACGTCTCCTGCACTGCTCTCGCAACCGCACACTATCAAGTGAGCTACAGCTTTGTCATGCCTCGCCCGCGTCTCTAACCGCTTTCTCAGCGCTTCCCCAAGACATTGCCTTTCCGTGACGCCCCTCGGTGTGCCAATCCATTACGGAATCCCGAGCTTCAGCCCAAGCGTCCCATTAAAACCGCAACTGCAACGACCACCTCGCCACCACCCACCACCTTCATCTGCACCTACACTCGCACCATGTACGACTCGGACGTCATCTACCAGCCGAACCCGGTCGCGTTCCAGCGGCCGATGTTCTCGAGCTCGTTCTCTTCGCCTGCCGGGTGTTCGTTCAACTCTACGACGACGTCAGCGCCCGCGTCTGCCTCGGGCTCGCCGTCCCCGCCGCCGACGCTGCTCAAGCCGTCACACAGCCTGAGCAAGAAGCACCGGCCGCAGATGCCCAAGAAGATGAGCAGCACGACGGGCAAGCACAAGAGCGTCCAGGTCTCGCTCGAGGTCAAGGTCGAGCGGTCCAAGGGCTTCCATGCGTTCTTCGTCCCGCTCGCGCGCTCGATGCCGCCCGCGCCGCCAAGCTCGCCCGTCCTCGCGCACAGCGAGGGCAAAGACTTCCCCGAGTGGTCGCTCGACGGCGACGCGCGCAAGGGCGAGGAGCGCTGGGTCGAGGACATCGAGCACGCCCCGCACGCCCCGCAACAGCGGATGGATCTCGACTAAGCTCCCCGCCCGCCTCACGCCTCTTACGCCATCATCAGCACCATCTGCACGCATCAGCATCTCGGGCCGCCTCGCCACGCGGGTCCTCGACCTTGTATTCTGATTACTCGCTGCGCGAGTTGACATCACATACACCATCATCGCCTTGTCTTATTAAATCGCATTTTGTTAATTGGGCCAGTACCCAGCCATAGTTTGTATACAGATATGATACTGCCTGCATCTGGACTGCTGAGCGCGCGGCTCTCTTCACCTTGCAGCGCGAGGACTGACGAGCGCAACTGATGGAGTGACGTAGCGTTGGGCCTTGTGACGCGCTGATCTACGCTGGTCGCGAGACACTGGCGAGCGCCAAACACGGCCATGATGGACATGAGTGCGAGTGCGAGGGGGGCTGTGGGCCCGGCCAGGCGGCCAATCGATGTGCGGTGTGTGTTGTGCACGGACCGCGGGCATCTGCGCTGTGCGCTCGTTGCAAAGGGGCGAGAAGGCATGCATCTGCGCCACATGAAGCAGGGCCCTCGCTATCACGAGGAGGCTATTGGCTGTACGCTGTGTGGAGTTCGGAATCCGCGAAGCAGGAGGGAACCCGTCAGAAGCTCGAGTGACGAGTGCGTCGCGCGGCCTGCGTTGCGCGGGCTGAAACTGCTCGCGCTCTCGCCCCATTTCTCATATCGCGACCAAGCCGTGCATGATAGCCTGTATTCGCTGAGCATCCCCACTCTCGGGCATGCAAACAGA
This sequence comes from Trichosporon sp. PB005A, assembly GCA_023630055.1. Taxonomy (NCBI): domain Eukaryota; kingdom Fungi; phylum Basidiomycota; class Tremellomycetes; order Trichosporonales; family Trichosporonaceae; genus Trichosporon; species Trichosporon sp. PB005A. The sequence goes on from JAMALZ010000019.1 coordinate 404,381, forward strand.
CGTCCCACACACGACGATGGGACGACCCGCGGCCCAAAAGGTGGAGGCGACAGCGATCAGCGTTACACCCTCCGCGTCTGGCCGGCGGAATGCAGCACGCTTTTGGAACAGTGGACATGACCGCCGCAAGGCGCACCGATCAGCTGACCCGCCGACGCAAGTACGCAAACTCTTAGCTCAGCGCAACATCCCCAAAAGAGGGAATTCCGGCCGCCGCGAGGCCCGGCCTGGCGAGCCGGCAGCGTTCCAGCAGCATGGACGTTCCTGCGTTCCGAGCTTGCATGCGCGCATGCGACAACGGTGCGGCGGGGGCCGGCATGCACCCAGACCTCCTTGGTCGCATTTGGCAGGAGCGCAATGCCGGGCCGAGGGGCACTTTGCTCCGCACCCAGCCACCGCTTCGCGCTCGAGCTCGGGATCGGTGGTCCATGCGTCGACCTGGATGTAGGTGCAGCGCATGCAGCGGTGCAGCGGTGCAGCGCATGCAGTGGTGCAGCGGTGCACCAGCTGCCAGCGGCGAGCAAAACACAAGCGGCCAGCCCGGCTCTCCCGGACGCCATCCCGTCCCTCCGGCTAGTGACGGCGCTACTGCCCGTGGCTCGGTGTGGCCGAGGCGACGAAGCCGCGGCAAACACCGAAGCCTCTGTTCGATCTCGCAGCTCGGCCGCATCGGCAGCATCGGCGCAGGTCCCTCGACGTCATTGGCCGCGCGCCGCGGCTGTTCGCATTCCCAGCGCCGTGACGCAGCGCCACACCCCTGCTGTTAGACGATGCAAGAGCTGATCGAGACGGTGGCGTTAGCGTCAGTAATGCCGGTAGCGCTCGCCCCCGACGTCATGCCAGATCGCGGCGCCAAGACGGGACGTAGCTCGAGATGTCAGTTCCTCGTCAGAACCAGCCGCAAGGAGCGCAACATTGGATCTTCTTCATGCTTCGTCTAGCGGCCTACGCGCTCACGCCTGGGGCAGCGTGACCTTGACGCCGAGGAGGCGGATGAACTCCTTGAGCCAGACGCCGATGGCGCTGTTCGTCAGCACTCTCCCTCTCTCGCTTGGGCTCTGCGCTGTCGCTCGAGCTCCGCTCTCGCTGTCAACTCACGGGTACGCCGGGGCCGAGACGAGGTTGTCGTCGACGTGGACGTTCTTCGAGAACGCCTCAAAGTCGACGTACTTGGCGCCCGCGTTCTCGACGTCGAGCTTGCACATGGGGAAGGCGCTGCACTCGCGGCCCTTGAGGACGCCGGCGGCGGCGAGGATCTGCAGGCCGTGGCAGAGTGCGGCGACGGGCTTGCCGTCGCGGAAGAAGGCGCGCACGACGTCCAGCACGCGCGTGTCGCACCGCTGGTACTCCGGGAAGCGGCCGCCGGGGACGATGAGGCCCGCGTAGTTGTCGAGGTTGCTCGTGCACTCGTCCCAGGTGCTCGGGAGCGGGAATGGGTGCCCCGGCTTCTCGGAGTAGGTCTGGCGTCCGGGCTCGAGGATGTGCAGCACCGCGTGGATCTCGTCGCCCGCCTTCTTGTCGGGGCACACCACGTCGCACTGGATGCCCAGCATCTCCATCGCCTGGAGGGGAGCGCTGCCGTCAGCACACACAGCCCGCCGCGACTCACTAGAGCTCGTAGTCCTCGATCGCGTCGCCGGCAAGCATGAGCACCTTCATGGTCATCGTGGCTGTGTCTGTGGGTGGTGGGTGGTGCGGTGGGAAGAGAGATGGTGGGGATCAATTGCGGCACAGGCGGCGCGGCAGGCGCTCGCGATCGGCGTACGCGAACGTCCGCCATCGGGACCACCTCCACCTTCGACCCGCAGATAGCCAGTGCGGCATCTTCGAGCCCCTGCCGCCGGGAGCAAATCGGTCCGCCGGCTGAACACAGATAACGGCGCGAGCAGGAGGCGCTGCCCAATTGCGTCGTGTGCTATGTCGACTCGACTCCTCTCTGATGGTGACTGACAAAGCAAGAGACACAGCTGGGGCGAAGACGACGACAGGCCGCGAGTGGGGCTGTGATAAACATAGTCTTGTTTCCCCAACGATCTCGGTACAGATGGACTCTGCCCCACCCGTCTGCACAAGCCTACAGGCTGGCTACCTATTGTCCAGACCGCAGCCCGCCCCACCTACACTGAACGGAGACTCCTACTGTCTCGGTGCAACACTCCCTCTGACATCCACAGTGCACACAGCCGTCACACTCCACAGCCCGCACCATCGCACCGCACGGCGCGCGAACAAGTGCCTGCCGCCAAGCGCGGTCTGTGCGCATTTCCGGCCGTCGACGAGCGTTCACGTGTGGTCTTGGCTGATGGACCGACGGGCGCTGGCGTGCTGGGCGCGTTGGGCGTGCTGTCCAGCCTAATGCCTGGTACTGATGCATCTTGCTTCTTACTCATTCCTCTAACCCCCACCACTTCACGTTCGCGACGCAGCTGTCCCCTACAAGGCTCACCGAGCTCGCCGACGACTCCGCGAGGGTCACCGACCAGGCCCGGCCTCACAATCATTCAGCGCAACATCGCACAGCGCCAGTACAGCATGGTCCCGCTCTACCTCCTCGTCCTCCCCATCACGCTCGCCGAGTACGTGTACTACGAGCGGCACGACCCGCACCACGGCGTCAAGATCTTCGGCTTCGTCATGGCCGCGCTGTGCGGCGCGGCGCTGATCGGATACGCTGGCTGGGTCGTCGTGCGCCGTCGCCGCCGTCGCAGCCAGCGCGCGCTGCCTGCGCTGCTCCCCTTGGTGAGTGCGAGGCGTGCCTTCGCCCCGTCGCCTGTCGTGGGTGTCAGGCGGGGCTGCTGGGATAGTACTGACACACACAGCCCGCGAGCCAGATTCCGGCCTACCAGGCCCCGGCACCTCCGCCGAGCGCCCACTCGCCCGGCTCGACGCGCGTGTAGTGCAACACTGTAATGGACGTTGTATCATTTCCGGGTTTCGTGATGGAAAGGTTGTGGCTTCACCGGTGCGAAACGTGCGTCGCAAATAGCCCTCGGGTATGGCAGACCAAAGCTGCTGCAGGCGGTCAAGTTGGCCTGTCTGCTTGATGACGCTCGAAGTGGCCGTCGCCAACGCATTGCATAGCCTCGGGCGCGTCTCACCACTTCGCCTGGATGGGCCCATGGGGGCGGATTTGGAAACAGGCAGGAGGCAGAAGAGTTGGATAAGAGCAAGGACGACAGCTCATGAGGCTTCAGCAAACAGAACGTCGGTAGGCTTACGGCCTTGGCACAAGTCATGCGGATGTCAGAAGACTGATATAGGATACATGAGAGAGGATAAACCCTATTGGCAGGACCTGGCTGACCCAGCCGCTGCTGGTCAGCTCGTCCTCTGCGCGGCCCAAAGCTCACACCGATTTCGGTTCGATGGCTCTGCTGACAGTGTCAGCTCCTGGCGAAGATGGCATGGCTCACCAGATAGTACACAGTTCAGCGAACGTAGCAGGCGCCGGCTAAAATCAGCTAGCCATGGGTCGGCTGAACCGTGTGAGAACATTCTGATTGGCTTTTCTGCTTGTCAGCTTGAAAAATCGTTCTGGATAGCTCACACCGCTACGTCGACGGCAGTGGCTCATCGGTCGTATTTGCGGCTGCAGTTCCAGTCCGCTCTCGACGCAGGATGTCGTTTGCCTAACTGCCTCGGCTGGGATCAGCTCTGAAGCCCCTAGACGAAGCTCACGGCGCTGTACCAGTGCGGTGCTGAGACGAGCCGCACCAGTGCTCGTGCGGAGAAAGTCCCAGTGTTCAACTGGATCGAAGTTGAGCTGCTGCTCAATCGTTAGACAGTGTTCTGGACAGGCTTGCATCATGCACGTCCTGGAATCAATTGGACTGTCTGAAGCTGGGCTGGTACGTACCAGACAACCTGTTGGTCGGCTTGGACTGTCATTACATAGCTCACGATGACACCGGGTCAGAGGCTGCCGTCAGCTGAAGTCGCCAGATGTATAGCGTACCTTTCGTTGCCGGCGAGAACATTAGATCTGACAGTCAGGTACACCGCCTCGGAACAGCTAGCACTGGCCGGCATCGACGGACGGCGGGTAGAAGTCAGTCAGTTCCGAGGAGGTAACGAACTTTCGTCAGATTTGAGTGGGATGTGGACTGGGGGACGATTTCATCACCGACCCTAGTGCTACTGGTTCCCAAGTGATGACTTCACCCATACACCATTCACCCCGCCATGCCCATTGTCCCTAGCACCTGCATGTCAGCTAAGAGATCTTGAGCCTAGCTGACTCTGACTGCTGTGGCTTGTAGCGTAGGCTTGCCGGATCACCATGCGCAATGGATGAATTTCCGGTATGCTCGTGAATTCACCCTGCGCTGCAGACTGCTCGTTAGCTGGACGTGGTCGGAACACTTCAGCTCACGCAGGAGGCCGCTCCTGTTTGCACGCAAACCACCTGCTTGCCGATTGTTGAAGGTGGGCTAATGAAGCTGCTGTCAGCTCCGTTTCGAGTCGGAACAGACAGCTTACCTGTCCAGACCTCCGAGACGACCGCTGCAGTTGGTATCCACGGGTTCCACTTCGGCCCCCAAGTGAGTCAGGCCCTCGGGTTTACGGTGATGGCGTGCAGTAGTCCGGGTATGCCTGAGAGTTAGCTTGCGATAACACCCTTCCAGCTACGTACCCAAAGGACGCCGTCAGGCTGTCAGACGGCATCCTCTGAGATCCAGGCGCTACACCAGATAGGCGACGGAACACTTCAGGTCTTCACGTAAACCACAATGACCAGGGTGCTGTAGCTGCTCCAGTCAGCATTATTGTGTTCAAGAGAGCTAGGTGACGCACATTGGGTCTCCTTCGCCGCGCTGTTACAAACCATACTAGTCCCCATTCAGGTCACGGACCCCCTCGCGCCTGACATCAGCTCTTCTATCAGAACGATTGTAGCTTACATTGGTTCTCGCGGCTCCAATGATCTGGTGACAGGAACAGTAGCGCTCAGGTACAACTGCACCTTGGGGACGCGGGTGGCCCGCCCAAAGCGGAAGCGGAGCAAGAACTATCTTCAGCTGAGGAAATCGAACCTTGCAGAAACGCCTACCCTCCCATCCATGGACCGGGCAGCTCAATGATCGATGTTCAGAAAGGAATACAGCGGGCTAAACCCTGGCGGTTAGCTTTACCATGAGATCGCGTCATAGCTCACTAGCGGGCCACGGTCTGGCTGTGGTGCAGCTTTGTCGCATGTTCCTCCAAATGCAATGGACACGCCCGGTCCTTACACTCACGCAGAGCTCGTCCAGCCGCTCCCGGCTCATGTGACGGCCATATGTCTGCTGTCAGCTGAGGGCGTGTCTCTCACCAGCTTACCTCGACGCTCCCTCGACATCGATTGGACCTGTCCACCTGTGGTCGATAGAACGGCGTCCCCTCAGTTCCGGCAAGCAGTTCACACAGGACCTGGGGGAGCAGCCTGCATGTTAGCTGCAAGAACGGAAGAGTTACAACTCACACTGTGGGGGGTAATAGCTGGTCTAAATTGTGCAAGTCGCTGCTAAGAGAGTATGGTGCTGTGAAATGGGAGCGAGCGCGAGAACGACAGTCCAGTGTGTGTCGGTCGTGTCAGCTCGTGTCAGTCGAGTTGTTTCCGTGCGCCCCTCAACGATACAGCAAGGCGCGGGGCGGTCGGGCGAGGTGCACAATGCATGTTTCACAGTCATACCGCCACTTCACGCGCAGTGAGCGCCGACAGCTGCGCAAAGCAAGGCGCACGAGTGGAAGAAGCGGCTCCAAGGTTGAGCGCCTGTCACCATGCAGTCTGACAATCCTCACATCTCCTGACTCGTAGGTTCACTGAATCAAGCATTTGTCCTCCGAGGCTGCTCAAGCCTCAGGCGACTACTGCGCAGGCGGTCGCGAACAAGGTTACAGGACGCGTGCTGAATTGTGGTCGTATCGAGTGAATGAGGACAGCGCACGTAGGTGCCGTGGTGCCGTAGTGCCGCGCTACGCTCTGTTTGCAACCAGGTCCGCTCACTCATTGCCCGCGAAGTCCTACTCATGCGCTGATAAGCAAGCCGACGTCATGGCATCTTCGCTGCGTACTCCTTCGATTCCAGAGCCCCCGGAAGCCTCGGAAGATCCAACACAGTGCTACGGGTGAGTGAGCGTCGAGCCGTGCGTGCGCGCGCACCGCCGGCGATGAACCACGGCTCGCGTTCTTCGTGCGCTTCAGAAGTGCCGGTGCATCAGGAAGAAGGCAATTGTGTGACCCCGCGGGGAGCCGGGCAGCACCAACTCGTGTTCCCCTGGCGACGTCATCAGAGCGTCAGGTGGACAGTTGCAGTGCAGCGCCGTGCACTGGATGCGCGCTGCTGCCCGCGCCGACAGGGTTGCGGACGCGTGTGACGGGTCTGAAACGCGCCTTCCCCGCGCTCGTCAAGCGAGCTGCGGGGTGCGTGGAGCCGGCTGATGCTGGTATGCTTAAAGGCTAAGACGGGCAGAACATGCTCCGGCTGCGCATCAGCTGGTCGTGTGCTCCGTCTTGCGCACGCGCGGGACGCACGCAGAGGTGACGTGCTAACGCGAGTGCACGCGCTGGCGCAGGGATGGTCCGGGGTCCGGCGTTGGCCGTTTCACGTGAAGGAAGTAACCGAACAGCGGCCCCGCACCCTGCGGTCCACAATCCGCGACCGATACGGGCAGTCCGGCCCGTCCTACCGTGATACGCGACTGAATGCCTGACTGATAGCAGTGCACCGCGCACAGCTCTGGCGCTCTGGCGCTCTAGCGCGCCGGCACTCTAGCGGTGACACACGCGCAGTCGCCAATCTGTCCTTCCTTTATTTCATCGCGACGCTTGCGCACGAGCCTCGTCTGTTCCACTTTCCCCTCCACTCCTCTCTCTCGCTCTCTCCACGATCACGACCCGCGACGCCGCGACCCAGCCGACGACTCGACGACCCGCCCACGACAAGCCGCAGCTATATATACCCTTGCACGCACGCGTGACACACCCAGCTCCCAGTCTTCTCCCGGCGCACTCCCGCCCTCACGTTCCTTCGCCAGCATGGCATCCCCCTCTCCAAAGGGCAAGCTGCCCGCTATTAATACCAGTCTGCCGGTGAGCTCCCGCTTCAAGTTGAGCTGACACCAGAACGCGATGGCAAGCCCGGACCGTACGCTTAGCATGCTCGCCAGGCTCCAGCGCATCGAGGAGGCCAAGCCGCGAGTGAGTACCTCTTCTACCGAGACGCTCTGCACACCTGCTCCCGAGTGTCCGAGGAGTGAGCTGACGGCAGATCTCCAAGATTTCGTGGATGAATGATGTCTTCGTGTACCGCGAGAGCATCCTGCCGGTCATCATCTACCCCGTCCTGGGCTTCACCTTCTTTGCTGCTGCGGTGGCTGTCGCCGATATCTGGTACAATCGGACTATCGCCATCTCCAACAATGTTGGTGCGTGTTGTCGCCGCGACTGGGCGAGAAGAAGAGCTTCTCACGTGCCGCTTTACGATTCAGCTGACCCCAGTGCCCCTGCTCTCCGTTGTCGTTGGTCTTCTTCTCGTGTTCCGCAACTCGACGGCGTACGAGCGCTACGCTGAGTACGTTGTGGCGCCGAGTACGACTAACGTTCAGGGGCCGCAAGGACTTTACATCTATGATCGCGGCATCTCGCTCTCTCGCCCGGGTAAGCTTCACATGTTCGTTCACAAGCTGACAAGCAGTCTATCTGGGTCGAGGTCGTCCCGCCGCCGGGCTCTCACTGGACAGCGGCGCAGCGCCGCCAGCTGACTGAGCAGAAGCGGCAGGCGATCCGCATGATCGTCGGCTTCGTCGTTGCGACGAAGCACTACCTGCGTTCCGAGGGCGGCGTGCATCACGCCGATCTGCAGGGGCTGCTCCCTGCCTCGCTGGTCCAGTTCGCCCTTAGCGGGAGCGGCGGTGGCCCCGAGTCACCAGGCTCGGACCGGGGCACCGTTACGGGGACGTCGGAGTGCTCGTCGCCGCGCTCGTACTCGGGTGTGCACGACGAGGAGCGCGACGTCGGTCTGCCCACTGGAGCTCGCGTCCGGCCGCCCTTATTCACGATCTCGTCGAACGCGACGCTCGTTGACTCACCCGAGCCCTCCGGCTTCATGCGCCAGCGCCGCCCCAGCACCGTCAAGGTCCTCGACGAGCGTGTCCCCCGCAAGGGCAGCAGGAGCCCGCCCCACAAGCTGTCTACCATGAGCGAGCGCACGCCCCTCATCAAGGCCGGCGTCAGGCAGGACCACAAGCACTCATCCGTCGACCTCGCCGCGCGCGCCACGGCTCCGTCCGTCGCCGAAGTCGGTCTCAGCGGCATGGTCGAGGTCGGTCTGCCGCTTGTCATGTGAGCTGGTAACCCCGACATAGCTGACAGCAGATCGCACGAGATCAGTCGTACGCTCTTCCGCTTCCGCCGCCAGGGCTACCTCGAGGACATCGGACCTGCTGTGAGTATATAAGTCAAGTCGAGCGTGGAGGAAGTGACGGGGGCTTACAATCTTAGGGATACAATGCAAAGCAGGCTTACGTGCAGAGCATGATTGACCAGCTCGGCTCGATGGAGCGCATCATGTGAGTCCATGCTAGGGACCGGTGATGGTAGCTGACCTCAGCCAAACCCCGCTGCCGTACATGTACACCTCGCACCTGAAGCAGTGTGTCACAGTGTACCTGCTCTGCCTGCCGTTCGTGCTCGTCGAGAGTCTCGGGTGGAAGATGATCCCCATCATTGCGGTGACATCGTTCACGCTCGCGGGCATCGAGGGCCTGGCCTGTCTGTCTGAGGACCCCTTCGGATCGTGAGTGCTTAGGCGCCTCAAGCGCCAGCGAGCTTAGCTGCACTGCGCCTTTCCAGCCACGCCCAGCTAACCGCAGTGACCCGTCTGACCTGAACCTGGACCTGTACTGCACTGAGCTTCTGGTGGAGATCGAGGCCGTGCTGGAAACGCTGCCCGAGGGCGACCTGGACGAGGAGATTGTGTACCGCCGCTCTGAGCGCCAGATGCAGATCGACGACGAGGAGGACGGCTGAGTGTGCGCTGCTTAGCGCGCCCCAGCCCCAGCGTGCGCAGCGGCTGTTCGCATTGTGTCCCCAACCGCGCGTAGCTGCAGCAGCCAGATCTGTAGTGAGAGGGGCGACGCATGAGCTGAGCGGAGGAGTCTGTAGTTATACGAAACGCAACGAAGAGCGACGACATCTACTCCCTGTGTATGACCTTGCTTCCATGTATCTATGAGTTGACGAACGTTGGTGTGTCACGCAGAGGGGGTGCAGTGGGCAGTGATGGACGAGGTGAAACAAGGCCGGGTGTGGGAAGGAGGGTGGAGGAGAGCACCGATGGAAACCGACGAGGCGGGCGGTGCCCCGGGTCTTGGTATCGCGCGATAGTAACCGCCTAAGTGAGGTGTAGCCGAGTCGTGTCTTGGTGAGGTGGGTGAGTCGTGCGCGCGCGCATGCTAGTGTGCGGTGCTGGCTGTGCATCCCACTCCACACCTCCACCCGACGTGCCTCAGGAACGCAGGAACGGGTTCGCCACCCAGCGCCAAAACGAGCAACCGTCCGTCAATCACAGGGCGAATTACTCCCGTGTCGCTGGCTGAGCGAAGGCCCGGGCTGGGCGCTGGCGCTGGTGCTGGTGCTGGCGCTGGCCGCTGGCTGATGGACGCTCGCTGAAAACCCTCACTAAGGGCCCAGTGAGTCTCCTGCACATCTCTCATGTTGCTGAATCCACACGCAACCATTGGCCACACCCCACCCCACACTCCCACCACCCTCGTCACCACCACCACACCCTCGACCTCAACCACCACCTAGCACCCTTCTCCCACACACCCATCCACGTCCTCCCCGCCTCCCCGCCGCCGCGACCACCACCCCCCGCCGGCCCACCCATCACCCCGACCGTGCGACCGTTCCTTGCGACCGATTCGACCTACTCCACCGACTGATCCGACGTAACGCTCCCACCCCCGGCTGACCTGACCTCGTAGGCATGTCCAAGCCCAAGCCCGGCCTGGGCAAGGGCATCGCGCGCACGCTCGCGCCGGTGCAGGCGACGCGCAGTGTGGCGCGCCTGCACCCGCCTGCGCCTGCGCCTGCGCCTGTGCCTCTGTGGGAGGCGGGCTCGCGGCGGTCGTATGCGTCGGCTCCGCGCGCGGTCGAGGCGGCGGCGCACCCGCACCCGTACCCGTACCCGTATCCGTCGTCGTACCTGCCGCCGTCGCTGCTGTTCGACCGGCCGCGGGCGGGGCCGTCGTCTGCGCGCTTCGACTTTGCGCCCCCGGCGACGACGCTGCCGGTGCTGCGCGTGCCGTCGCCGCCGCACCCCGCCAAGACGGCGCGCCCGTTCGAGACGCACACGGTGCTCTCGCCGAGCGGGGCCAGCGCGCCCGTTCCGCCGCCGCTGGCGCTGGGTGCGCGGCCAGAGGAGATCGACGTCAGCCCCGCCGCGCCGGTGCCGGACCCGAACAACCTGAACCTGTACTCGTCCAACCTGATCTTCCACCTCGGCGCGGCCGGCAGCCCGAAGGACCGGCCGCCGACGCCCCCGCCGCGGCGCGGGGGCAGCGACCCGCCGCCGCCGCGGCAGCGCTCGTTCCCGCTGCCGGACGTGACGCCGCCGGCGTCGCTGACGTCGACGGCGGTGGGCGAGGACAGCTACTTTGCGCGGGTCGACGGCGTGTGCGTCGCGGACGGCGTCGGCGGCTGGTCGCGCTCGGGCAAGGGCCCCGGCGACCCGGGGCGGTGGGCGCGGCTGCTGACGCACTACTGCGAGGAGGAGGTTGCGCGCTGGTGGGCCGGCGCGGACGAGTACCTGGCCGACAGCGACTGGAAGCGGGCGTTTGCGCGCGACAAGCAGCCGCAGCGGCGCCCGCTGGACCCCGTCGAGATCATGCAGCGCGGGTACGAGAAGTGCCTGTCGTGCGCGGCCGCCGAGGGCATCTACGGGAGCAGCACGTGCCTGCTGGCGCTGCTGCACCACAGCACGCTGCTGGTGGCGAATCTGGGCGACTGCAGCCTGCTCGTCGTGCGCCGCGGCGAGGTCGTGTTCCGCACGAGCGAGATGCAGCACGCGTTCAACTTTCCGCTGCAGCTCGGCACGCACAGCCGCGACGAGCCCATGAAGGACGCGAAGCGGTACGACATCGGCGTCGAGAAGGAGGACGTTGTGATTGTCGGCTCCGACGGCCTCATGGACAACCTCTTCGACGAGGACATTCTCGAGACGCTGTCCGAGTTCGCCCCGCCGGCGCAGCAGTCCAACCTGCCCCCGTTCTCGCCGCAGGTCGTGTCCGAGGCGCTGTGCAACCGCGCCCGCGAGATCAGCGAGACGACAACGGCAACCACGCCCTTCATGATGCGCGCCATCGAGGAGGGCATCGACTTTGTCGGCGGAAAGCGCGACGACATCTCGGTGCTCGTCGGCGTCGTCGGGGACCGCGACTCGAGCCTGACGCTGGAGGCGGCGTAGCCGCGCGGAGCGGAGCGACGCGCCGAGAGCCGAGAGCCTAGCGGAGCGAGGCGAGACGTGAGCGGACACGTCTGCATCGAGCGAATACCCCGGAGACCGAGCGCACCGAGCAAGCCGGGTGATGCGAGTCGCGGCTCGCGGAACCGGCGATCGTGTGGCGTCCTGGACCGGGTGGCAAACGTGACGCCCGACCGTCGTTTCAGCTCGCCGGCGTGATCGCGTGAGCGTGAGCGTCCTCTCCGACCTGCCCCGAGCTCTTCCGATCTCTTTTCAGTATCCAGCAGCAGCAGCCCGGGCATTGCATCCGACCGGCGCCCGAGCCCGCGCCCAGCTCCGTCCGAGGAAGTGGCCGAGCCAAACAAACCCCAAGCCTAGACCCAAAACCCCAGATTAGACCGTTGTACCCAGCCAGCCAGATAGATCGCGCACATGCATAGTGTTGTCACATTTTGTCTAGTTTTTCTAATCGAGTGGTCGTCGATGGCGAATGGTGGAGAAAGATGTGGACGGGACAGGGTGGGAAATGGGGATAGGTGGTTGGAAGTGGGAAGTGGTTATGCTACATAGGCTCGTCGGGATCGGCCCGGCCTCACGGTCTATGGTCTAGTGGTGTCTACTCTGCTCTCCTGCTGTCTACGCTCTCCGCTGCCCCCGTCCTCTGCTGCTCTCCTCCCCTCGTCGGCGGCGGCTCGCTGCTCGCGCTCGCGCCCGCCTACTTCTCGCCCCTGACGCTGAGGCGCTCATTGGCGCCGAGCCACCGCCCAACGCCCTCATAGCACGCGATCATGAGTCCGCACGCGGGCGCGACCTTGGCGCAGCGCGGCACGACGCCCGCGAAGAGCGCGCCGGCGCCCTCGGTGCGCACAATGTGCAGGCAGAGGGGGATCGTCGACGCGCGGTGGTTGAGCGCCTCGGGCGCGCAGGAAGGTGACGGCGTGAACACCTGCCGGCGCGTCTTGAGCACGTCGAACGGCTGCGTCAGCAGCGCCGCGACGATGCCGCTCAGCGCGCCGGACGTGAACGAGATGCCGACGGGGGAGAGCGAGAGCGACGACTGGGGCGACGACAGACGCGCCTTGAGCAGCTCGAAGCCCGCCCAGTAGATGCCTGATGTTAGTGAGGTTGCACCTAGCGGAAGAGAGGCCGCTGCGCGGCTGACGCTCAGACTCACCGGAAAACGGCACGTCGCGCCACAGCGTCGGCCCCAGGCCGCGCCACAGGATCGCCGCCCCGTCGCCCTTGACGAGCGCGGCCATGTCGCGCGCCGTGCTCGCGTACGTCGGTGGCGCGTGGCCCGCTGTCTGTCAGCTCGTGTTACTACGAAGAGCTCCGGAGGCCGGGTCTCGGTAGGCGGGGAGGACCCGCGCGGCACACTCACGTGGCGGCAGCGCCTGCAGGCGTGTCCGGAACATCTCGATCGGGCTGATGATCGTGGCAGACAGAGTACGCGCCAGCGAGCCCGCAACCAGCGGCGCTGGCGTCAGGATCGCGTTCTGCCCCGTGCCCGCGAACACGGGCGCGAGCACTGACAGCAGGTACTCGTACCCGAGCATGTAGATTGCGCTCGACGGCACGGACATGGTTCTGGGGTCAGCTATCTGGACCACAAGAAACAGCTTCAAAGGCTGAGGCGCGCAGAGAACGAAGCGACGTCCGTCGGCTGGGGCAAACGTTCACGGGCAGTCTAGTTCGGCCCAGCCCACACGTCGCTCCGGCTTTGCTACGCTCAGCCTGCGCTCGTACTCACAACGTCGTCCCGACTCCCTTCCATAATCCCCTCACGCCCGTCTCCCGCCGCACCGCGGCAATCTCGCTCCAGAACCCACCCTCCTTCTGCGCCTGCAGCGGCAGTCCGCCCGGGATGCCCCGCCCAATCGCCTGCTCAAAGGTGGCTGCTTCGCTCGCCTCGCCCCAGATGCCCGCCCACTTGGACGGGTGGTAGCACCCGGCGGGCGCCATGAGCACCTCGCCGCCGGACGACCGCAGCAGCGCCGACGACGGGCGCGCCCCCGGGATCGTGCTCGTCGCGCACTCGCCTCCCCGGCTCGGCACCACGACCACCGTCTGGCAGCACTCGGCCGGCGGCCGGAACTCGGGGCGCATCTGCGGCTGCACCGTCTGCAGGCGCGTTTTGAGCACGTCGAAGGGTGTCACTGCGGTTAGCGAGCTCTATCAACGGCGAGCTAGCGTGCCTGGATCTGATGAATACTGCAGCCCCGTCTCCACTGATGGAGGCGAAGCGGAGCTCCAAGCTCGGCTCGCCACCCGGGACTCACTGAGCAAGCTAGTCGACACGGCACCCATCATGGCCGCAACGGCCTTGGCGCCGAACGGCGAGATCTTCCTCGGGTTCGAGGGCCCGGGCCGCGACTCGGCCTCGCCCTGGCGCTCGCCCCATGCCAGATCTTCGCCGGCGTCCGGCAGCTCCGGGTTCTCGAGGTCGGGGTGCTGCGCCGGCGGGGGCGGGAGCGGGTGGTGCTTGTGCGGCGGGGGGTGCGCGAGCACCTCGGCGGGCGGCATGGTGCTGGGCCGGAGTTCGTGTCGGGATATTCGTAGAACGTTCGTAAGCTTGGTTTCGCTGTGTGCGTTTCGTCCGTCGGCGCCTTGCTCTGCTCTGACGATGGCGGTCAGGAGCTTGGGGACGCAGTGCGACGGGTTTTGTGGAGCCCAGGTACTTGTTGTCGGGCTCGAGAGGTGGTGGGTGGGTGGTGCAGTGGTGGTCCTGAAATTCTAGTCAGCCGACCAGCCCAGAATGAACGACGATGACGATCTGAACTGCAGGTGGCCAAGCTCCGCCGCTGACTCGGCTACCTCTATTTTGACGGTGGCGCGGGCACTCACCACCACCCAGCCAGCCAGGCAGCACGCGATGATGCGTTCTCCGGATCTCCGAATTCGGATCTCGCACGTGGCCTATGACGTGTCTTTCCCTGGCTGACTGGACTCGACGCGGTATCACGTGTGGAGCAATGTTCCCACCCTCGCCCATACGCGTCGGCGGCCAGCGATTGATTTCTCTATCGCCACTCCCCCGTCGGCTCCGTCATCGCGTCAACAACAACATCCACCTAGCCGATACCCTAACTAGCCCGCATCCACATTGCCTGTTCTTCTACGCCACTCTACACTGTTCTAAATCACCCCACGACCCCGACCAGCGACTCTTTTACACGCGACGCCCAACCATCCGGCCCGCGATCTCAACCACGATGGAGACGAAAGACCTCCCCACGACGCGGCAGCCGCTCAGCGAGCTTCCGCTGTCCGACTACGTGCGCGACCCGAACCTGCCCCTGTCGCCCGTCTCGCTGCCGCTGAAGCGGCCAGCGACACCAGGGCACGCAACGCCGAAGCGCGTGGTGGAGCTCGACGCCGACGAGCTCGGCACCGGCCGGTCGCCCGCCCGGCGGCTGTTCGACGCGACGCCGCGGGCATCCGCGGTTGCGGGGCCTTCTACTAGCCGTTTTTCTCGCTCTGCGAACGAGTCCGAGTTGGAGACATCGAACGGCGGTGGATCGGCGAGCGCATCGGCGAGCGGGTCGACGAGCAGCCTGAACGGGAGCGTTGGGGCGCTCGCGCCGTCTCCGCCCCTCGGCTCGCGCCGCGGCTCTATCTCGCGCCCGCCGCGCCCGGAGCTCCCCACGCCGTCGTCATCCACGAGCTCGACGGGCGCCTCGACCCCCTCAAGTGGGCGGATACACGACCCGGGCTTCGTCGTGTTCAGCGACGACGACGTGCTCGCGCGCCCCGTGCCGCCCTCCGTCTTCGTCCCCGTCGCGGACGCGGACGAGGAGAACGTCCCCCCCGCGCCGGAGGTCGAGGCGACGCCACGGCGCAAGCGCTTCGAGCCCTCCAAGCTGAGCACGGTCACGACGAGCGAGCCGGAGCACGAGCGGATAGCCAGCGGCAAGCAGGGCATGATCACCGAGGCGGATCTGGCCTAGTTGTCTCCTGCTCGTCGCGTTCCCTTCTGCTCTTCGTCTTTCTTTCTGCTCTCTCGTTGTCTCGCTATCCGCTCGGAGCCCTCGAGCAGTGTTGTACGCTCATTCTAGCCACTGTACTGTTAGTCCATATGCATGTTCGCTTAGCCTGATTACGCCTGCACAGGCGACTACCGGCACACCAATATCTGGTAAGCGAAGTGTCCGGGTGGCTGACAGACTCGGCGTTGACTAGCCGACAGCTGACGAAGCGTGTCGCGAAGCTGACGCGCCCAGCAGCCTCCATAGTACCATAAACTGCCTCAGAGCCAAGCTGGCGAGTCCATGGGCTTGACCAGCGCCGCCCTCTCACCCGCCAGGCTCGCCATTTTGTATCCTCCTTTCCGCGGGCTGCCGTGGCCAGCACCGACGCTGAACTCCGCTGACCAACCGCTCACAATACGCTGACCACTGCTTACACATCACAGATTACATCTATGCATGAACGCGTGTCTGCGATACTTGCCCCGGACGGGCGAGGGCGCAGGAAACCAAAAGCTACTGGGGTACTGAATGAAGGGAATCGTCCTTGCAGGTAAAGTCTATGAGTGAGGGGCGTTGGGAAATCGGGAGGTGCGACGGTTAGAACCACTGCACACAGCCCAGCACTGCAAGCGCGAGGAAAAGGACAGGCGAGGACAGCGAGTCGGCGCCGCTCTTGCCCGCGACGCTCGCGCTCTCCGCGTCCGGGTCCGCGACGTTGACCTGCGGCTTGGTCTCGGGCTCCTCGACGGCGAGCGTGGCCGAGGGCGTCGGCATCTCCTCGCTGCTAGCCGACGGGGAGGGCGACGGAGACGGAGTCGTCGTGGGAGACAGCCTGCGGGTCGACGGCGAAGGGGACGGCTTGGGCTTCTTGCTACGGTCGCCCTTCGGCAGCTTGCTCGCCGGCGCGATGGGCTGCTTGCCGATCTGGCCGTTGCCGATGAGCACCATCTCGCCCTCGCTCGGCACGCCGTTTACGACGAAGAAGATCATGGCCGGGCCCGGCGTGAACAGGTTCGGGTTCGGCGGCATCTGCGATACGTGCACCGTTGCCTCGTTGTTCTCCTCGTCGACCTCCACCGACGTCTCCAGCTCCAGGTAGCGCTGGCCAAAGTTCATGCCGTGCGTGCTGAAGCCGGTGCGCACCACGGCGACCTTGACGTCCGCCGGGTCGACCGACGCGTTCTTGTACGTCAGCGTCCACGGGTCGCCGCCGTACGACAGCGACTTGGGGAACGCGCTTGCGACAGGCCGCGGCTTGTTGTACCACGACGGGTACCACTTCTCGACGCTGTACTTGGTCGGCCACAGCGACGTGGTCACATCCGGGTTCGGGTTCGAGCCCGAGATGAGCACCGAGCCGTCCGACAGCAGGATCGCAGTCGAGTGGTACATGCGCTCCTGCGTCGAGGTGCCGAGCCCGTCGCGGTTGAAGCGCCTGCCAAACGCCGCGTTCGGGTTGTAGATGACCGGCGTGTAGATCGGGGACTGGCCGAGCGACATGCCGACCGAGTAGTTGCGGTCGCTGTAACCGGCGGTACCCTCCTGCACACCGTTACCGAGCCACATCGTGCCGTCGGGCAGGTACACGAGCGAGCCCATGCTGCGGGCCTCGGGCAGGCGGTCATCGTCCTCATACAGCGGGGTCGGGTCATCGGGGCGGATACGAACGCACGAGTCGTCGGCGGGCACGGAGGTAACGTTGAATCCAGGGTTGCCGTCGGTCGAGTTGCTGAAGTCGGCGTCCGAGCCGCCGCAGAAGACGAGCTCGGCGGTGTAGTTGTTCGCCGGCGTGAGGGGGAGCATGGCGGCGGCAGCTGACGCCGGGTACACGCGCGAGGCGTACGGCATGTCCGGGAGGGGGATCTCCTGGCGGGTGTCCATGTCGTAGAGGATCGTCTTCTTGGCAGCCTGCAGGAAGAGCTTGCCGCTCGGAAGGAGCCAAGTCAGGGGGAACAGACAGAGGGGCAGCGTGTCGTCGAGGAACTGCATGGGAATCGCACCCGACGCCCGCTTCGGCCAGTACTCGTACGTCGGGTTGTTCTGCTCCTTGACAGCGACGTAGCCGCCGTTGAAGTCACCGCCGATGACAATGACCGAGCCGTCGGCAAGGCCCTCGACGGTCGGGTACCAGCGCTTGCTCTGGGGGTCAGTGCGTTCCGGAGCGATGGGAGCCTGTGCCACACACGCAGTCCATGTGACAAGGGGCTACTCACCGTCATGGTCAGGTCAGGGCCGTTCTCGGCCCACTCACAGGTGCCGTCGTCGCACGGCGTGATGACGCGGACGGCCTCGCCACCGTCGGCGTTGAGGTACGGGTTCTTGCCGGTGGGGTTCTGGAGCTTGTCGTTAACAGCGACACCACCGTGGGTGACGGGCTGGTTGCCGCCAAACACGGCCCACGAGCCGTTGGCGACATGCAGGCCGCCGGCGCAGAACGTGTTGGACGTGACGGCCATGGCGGTGGCCTCGTGGGTCTTCAGGTCGTACCGCGTGCCCCACGCCGGGTGGCCGCCGATCTGCAGCGAGTTGTTCTCGGCCTTGTCCAGGATGTACACCGTGTCCTTGGTGCCGAGGAACATCATCTGCGCCGAGACGCCCGAGTCGCCCTTCTCGACGAAGCCGCCGGGCACCGCGTCGCGGTCGAGGAACGCAGTCGTCGTCGCCTGCCCAACCGCATCCGCATCGGCCGACGCCGACGCCGACGCCGACGCCAACGCACATGGACACGGGACAGCAGCCGCCTGCGCTTGGCGGTGGCGGTCTGTCGGGCCATGCGCCGCGCTAGCCGTCGCAGCCAGCAGCGCGATGCTGGAGAAGAGCATTGTAACTATGTGGGGTTAAGCAAGTAGGAATAACAGTATTTCGGCCAGCGAAAGGAATGAGAATGCAAGAGATTGTTCTGTTTGGGTCAAGAGGGAGTGTCGGTACGCCTGGAGCAGGCGAGGGTGTCGAGACGAAGCCAGACGGCGGAGAGAAGATGACGGGGGTCGGGGAGGTGGAAGAGGTCGAGGGCGAGAGGAGACGAGCAAGGAGCGTGAGGGGTGAAGGATAGTGAGAAGGTTAAAGAGCGTTGGAGCTGCGGGGAGCTAGAGGAGCGTGCGTTGGCGAGCGCTAGTCGTTGTCGTCGTGTGGTAAGCCGGGCGGGCAGAAGCTAGAGGGATGGGATGGGCGGAGGCCCAAGCAGCGGGATGTTTAAAGCGGACGACGACCCACGGGCGATGGAGTCGCGGCACAGCGTACGGCGCACAGCGCACAGCGGCACAGCGGCACAGCAGGGGACGATCTGGATGGACGCGGCGGCCCAGTCGAGACTAAGTCGGTCGACTGGCTGGCTTGGACCTTGTTGGGCTAGTGGGTGGTTAGTCTCAGGGCGGCGAGTGGAATGCCATTCAAGGCCCGGAAGACAGAGACAGATCGCAGCCTCCTCTGATCCCTAGGGCTTCAGGTTGCGGTGCGCCGCGTTCAGCCTGTGGCCTGCATGGTCTGCTCGCTTGCTCGACTGATCCGGATTGTCTCGCTGAACACTGCTTGTCTCGATGTTTGGAAGCCCAGGACGCAGGAGGCCGCAGTGGCTGCAACCGCCCACCAGCCAAGGCTGTGTCGCTGTATCAGATTCTATTATCGAGGCTGCTGAGCCCGCATGATGCGAGGGCTGCCCTGGCCGCACGGGGCCGCTGATCGCCTCGACCCTCGTGCATGCTGCATGCGGCGCACAGAGCTGCGATGCGCCGTTGTCGCCAGCAACAGCCCTGCTAGCCCTGCGTGAATCGAGCGCCAAGGCTTGGGCCACAGAAGGTTGATCGGGAGGGACTGGTGTGCGCCTCTTGCCTCTTGGGTGACGACTGCATGTCTGTTCTGGCCAATCGTGGGCAGCGGGCAGCGGGCGTCGCGGCGCCTTCGAGCTGGGCGGGTCCTGCGCACGGCATGGGACATGGGCGACATGGGCCGGCCAAGCATTCGCTGCACCCGAAGCGAGCCCAGCCAAGCCCACGGTGGATGCGATCGCGGATGACTTTGCTTTACTCGATCCGGCACCCGGCTCGTACCCGGCTGCTAAATCCTCGGTCAGCCCGCTGGGCCGCAAAGCCGCCCGTACCTGGCACTACCTCCCGCCCCTGCCCCGGGGCCGTCATGGGTCGTCCCCTCCGCCCCTCCGGCTCCTCCCGCTTACCTCCTAGTGCGCAGCACGCGGCGAGCAGACAAGCGGCCATGCACCGTCGGCCGAGGAGACGGTGCGCAGGCGATGATTTGCACTGCACCACGAAACATGCAGCTAAGGAGACGGCTAGGGGGCAGAGACAAGGTTTGCGACACTCAGACGCCCTCCGCAGACCGCGCCAATCAGGGCGCCCACCGGATGACCGGAATACGCGCCCTGAGGCGCCCGGGCGGGCGCCCTCACGCGTCACGGCGCGTCCTGGCCCACCATGCGTGCCAGATCTCTTAGTGCGGCATTGGCGTCAATTTGCCCCTTGCACCAATAATGCCCATGAAGGTGCTCCGCATCGAGCATCGAGCGCTGTCGTCATGTCGTCGCTGAGTGGCCGCAACCACCAGCGCTCACGGAGCAAGACGGCCGAGCCAGTTCTGATCGAGCTCGTCTGCTCAGGCACGTTAACCACTCCCAGAATACATGCGATTCTTCTTGAAATACACAGCGCAGAAGGACTAGGAGAATGCCTTCCAGTCGTTGGCCTGCTCCCACGCGTACGCCGCCGCGTACAGCGTGCCCTCGTCCCAGCGCCGGCCGACGAGCTGCATGCCGACAGGAAGCCGCACGCCGGCGTCGTTCGCAAGCATACCGACAGGGAACGAGAGCGCCGGGTGCCCTGTCTGAACGTTAGCGTGCCTCTTCCCTCTGGCCCAAGCGCTTGCCTGCAATTCGGACTCAAACAGATTGCTGACAACTCTGACGACAGGCAAACCCAAACATCACTAAACCCCCCGGTAACAAGCCGGTGCCTGTCTGCAGTCCGAACGCTCCGAGCACGGCCGGCCGACCGCGGGTGTTGGCTCGCAGACGTGCTGTGGGCCAAGACCTCGCTACCAGCTTGGCCGCAGTTGATCTTCGCCTCTGCCGTCCTTCGGCGCTTATCCGCCAATCGGGAACTCACCAGGTTAAACGGCGCCGTGTTCAGCGTGACGCCCGTGCAATTCTTCATGACCTCGTCCAGCTCGGCGCCCGGCTCGAGGTGCTTCGGCGGCAAGCACGGCAGCGTCGGCATGAGGAGGACGTCGACCTCCTCCATGGCCCCGTCGTACGCGTCCCTGAGTTTGCGCACAAGGTTCGTCGCCTTGCCGTAAAGGGTCGGGTTCATGTGCTTCCAGCCGTACTCGCCGTTCACGAGCGTGTTCTTCGAACTCACGAACATGTCGTCGAACGACTGCTGCGTCACCGGGACGCTCTTCTTCGTAAAGTCGTTCATCGCCAGGTTCCTTCGACCAGAACCTCGTCCCAAGGCGACCTGAGACGCGCCGAGACGACCAATGACAGCCCACAAGTCTGGGCCGTTCTTGTGCATCGGCACAGAGACTGTGGAGACGGTAGCGCCGAGATCTTCCAAGCGCGAGGCCGCCTGGCGAACCAGCTCGCTGACCTTCGCATCGTGCACTGCCGCGGCGAAGCTCTCCGTCAGAAGGCCGATGCGCAGGCCCTTCACGCCCTTGGCAGCGACGGCGGCGTAATTGGGCACCGAGCCGGGAAGAGGGCAGCCAGCGACCTGTCTGTCGTCGATGTCGTCGGCGCCGGCGATGGCCTGCAGGAACTGGGCATTCTCCAGGACCGTCTGACGTCAGTTTCAGGTCTGAACGAACTCAGCTTGCGACTCACCCGGCTCATAGGTCCAACATGATCCAGCGTCGGCTCGAGGCTCACGACGCCAGTGTACGGTACCAGCCCATGAGTCGGCTTCATTCCAACAATGCCGTTCTTGGCCGCAGGGATGCGGATTGAGCCTCCCTGGTCTCCTCCGATAGCGAGGTCGACGTCGCCACGGGCAACCAGTACGCCGCTCCCGCTCGAGCTACCTCCGGCCGAGTAGCCCTCAGCGTACACGTTGCTGATCGGGCCGGTCGCACTTGAGTCGCTGAGTCCCCACAGGGACAAGTTCTCGCACACAGCCTTACCGAGCACTGTGCCGCCGGCCTCGAGGATGCGGGTCACGACGCTGGCGTCGACGTTCGGCACCCAATCCTTGACGGCGTTGGTGCCGACGAGCGCAGGAACTCCTGCGACCGCTACGTTATCCTGAGGTTAGCTGCTGTTACTGCAGCGCTCAACTCCTTGAATGGGCGTGTGGTGGCATGGGGAAGACCGACGTACCTTCAGCGCCACCGTCTTGCCCTTGAGCAGCCCGTCATTCTGCTGCTGGTCGCGGATAGTCGCCTTCCACGCCCATGCATTGGCGGGGTTGGCCTTCCCCGTCGGCCGGTGCACCTTCTCTCGAGGGAAGCGCTCTTCATCGACGATGGGCACGTAGTCGTCCATCTGCTCGACGCGGTTCCAGATCTCCCAGATGCCCGTCAGGAACGTGGTGTAGTGCTTCTCCTCATTCTCCGGTACGGACAGCCCCAGCGGCTCGAGAGTTTCGCGCACAGAGCTGCCATTGACTGGGTTGTTGGGCGAGAGCTCCTTGGGCGGCAGGGCGGCGGACATGGTCAGAGCGTGATTGTCGATGGTCTATTTCAGGAAAGCCAAGGCGAGGAGTTGTTGTGCGATACCTGTAAAGCCGAACAATGCCTTGGATGCAGATGTTGAGGTCGTTGATGCAAACGAGGAAGGCTCGAGTACCGGTGCAGGTCGTGCGGCGCGCATGCGGCGGTGGGCATGCGGGGAAGACAACGGTGTCGGCGTCGTCCGACAGCCATATGGCGAGTGTCGTCATGTGCGTGCCTGGGAGGCTCGGACCGGTTCCGGACGACGCTGGACGGTGTTATTCGGCGCAACGTCCACAGCACCTCACCACCTCTTCTATATCATGCAGCGCCTGTCCCGGACAGCGCTCCGCATTCCCAACCCTCGCATCCAGAGACGTAACATGGCAGTGCACAACGTCGCCGCCGCCGGCTTCGCTGAGGGCACGAACGAGCTCGTGAGTCTGCCGGTCTGCCGCGTCTCGCGCGTCCAGCGCCCGAAACACACGCGGCTTGCGCCCTTCTCAGCGTGCCCTGTCGGCCCCGCATGTGCATGCCTGACATTCCCTTGCCCCTCCTTCGAGATGGCTGCGGCGTGGAAGAATGGACGGACGGGTCTGTGATCGCGAAGCTGACGCCAGTACGACCGCGCGCGCCCGTCATACCCCGCATCGGCGCTGCAGTTCATCCGGGCGCAGCTGCCCGACGCGCCGCTGACAATCGTCGAGGCCGGGTCCGGCACGGGAATCTTCTCGCGCCTGCTCCTCTCGCCTCCAACCGCCGAGTACCCGCGCTTCGACGTGAAGACGCTCGCGGCCGTCGAGCCGAGCTCGGGCATGCGGACTGCGTTCGAGAAGGGCCTCGCCAAGGTGCCGCAGCAAGACCTCGCGGGCAAGAATGTCATCACAGTCGACGGTGGGTTCGACGACTTTTCGCACTCGGGTGTGGCCAAGGGTGAGGCGGACGCCGTCGTCATCGCGCAGGCGTTCCACTGGTGCCCGGATTACCAGAAGGCCCTTGTGAGTCGCGAGATGAAGAGGGAGGCTGCGAGCTCGCAAGCTGACGTGCACAGACGGAAATCGCAGAATACCTGAAGCCGGGCGCGCCGCTCATTCTCATCTGGAACCTGGAGCAGAACCAGGACGAGTGGCACCAGTCCTTACGCGACCTCTACCAGCCGCTCGACCAGGGCTCGCCGCAGTACTACCGCGGCGGGTGGAAGAAGCTGTACGACACGGACGCGTACAAGAGCCTGTACGAGCCCGCACAGATCGAGCAGTTCCCGTGGCACATGGGCATGACCGAGGAGGCGATCCGGGACCGCATCTTCTCCAAGTCATACCTAACCGAGGGCAACCTGAAGGGCCAGCAGCGCGATGACTTTGAGAAGGAGCTCCGCCGCCTGATCCACAGGGACGGCCCGGGCAAGGAGTACATCGACAAGGACCGCGGCATCATCAAGTACAAGTACAACACGGACCTCGTCGTCCTGCGCAAGAAGTAGACGTAACAGAGAAGAAGGGCATACATCTCTGTGCACAGGTGCTTAATACTTTATATATGACACGTTAGCTGTAGTCGATATGTAACGTCGTGATCGATGTCTAATCCAAATTCTACTTGTCTTCAGACTTGCCGCCCGCTCCAGCACCGGCTCCGGCGCTGCCAGCCCCAGCCCCGCCGCCGCCGGCCTCCTTGCCTCCATCGGGCTTCGGGGTTTCTGACTTGCCGCCGTCCCTGCCCTCCTTGAACGCCTCCTTCGACCCAGCACTGCCGCCGCGTCCCGCCCGGCGGCTGCCGGCGCGAGACCCGCGTCCACGCTCCGCCGCCAGTCCGCGCCCAGGCGGGTTGGACAGCTCGACGGTGACAGGAGCGTCACGGATGCTCTGCTGAAACAAGTTAGCTTTTTTTGTTTGCTGCAAACCTACCCCGACAGGCGCGAGCTTCAGCGCATCCTGCATCTCCGTCTCGTTCGCGTAGTCAACGTAAGCAAAGTTCTTCTGGCGGCGCATGTGGTCGTAGACGAGCTTGATACCGATCGCCTTCTCGCCCGCCGGACCCATGAACGCCTTGACCTCCGCCTCGGACGTGGGGGTCGGAAGGCCCTTCAGGTAGAGCGAGAAGCGTTTCGGGGTCGCCTTGCCCTCGGACTCCTCGCCGTCGGCCGGCTTCTCGCCATTCGTCTTCTCCTTCTTCTCCTTGGGCAGAGGAACAGGCGTGCTGCCGGGAGAGGCCTTGGCCTTGCCGGCTGCTGAAGACGAGCGGTCCGTCGGCTTCAGCTCGCCCTTCTCGCTCTTCGCGTCCTTCGACGGTCGCAATGCACGAGTAGCCGCCTGTGTAGGAGACGTCGCCATCTTAGGACCGGCTCCCGACGACTTTGCTGACGTGGAGGGCGCAGCGTTCGTGCCAATCGGCTTGGGCGGGACAGACTTCGCACCGGCCGCGCCAACGATGGGCTTGTCCGGCCGGGACTGCGACAGGGGTGCAGCTGCACCAGAAGCGATTGGTGCAGTCGGAGGCTGCTGGGCCTGGTTCGCGCGGTGCGCAAAGTTGAGGCCGTTGCTACGCATCTCCGCAGATACACGTCCCTCGGTGATCTCCAGCAGCAGGTGACCGCACATGGCGTCGGTGAGAACCCAGTGCCAGGTGTTGGTCCATGCGTTGTCTTCCGACGTGGGAATCTTCTGGACCATACCGAGAACCTTCTTCAAGAGCGCGTGCTGCTGCTCACTACTCATCAGTTCCACCGCCGCCCGCATCACTCACTTTAAGCAGGCGTCAACACGGTCCTTCACAACCTCGTACACGTCGACGAAGTGATCGCGGGCTGAAACCAGCTTCTGTCGGTACGAGTCGAAGTCGCCATAGATGGCGTAGTCGTTCAGCGATGCAGGGTAGCGGACTGGGGGTCAGTGCAGACGTCACAGATTACGCACAGTGCAATCCGCCGGAGATGGTCAAATCAGCCTTGACGGCCAGGGACAGGAGCGACAGAAGGCCAGTGCGAGTGACAGGAGCCGAGGTGACGAGCATGCGAGTCTCGGTGGGGTCGTAGACACGCTGAGCCGTGTCGACGAGTTCACCCATCTGAAGCGCCGTCGTCCACATCGTGCCCTGTCCTCCAGCGATCGTGGCGTATCCCTCGCCGTTGTCGACTGGTTGCATCAGCAGAGCCTTTGGGAGCCGAACTCACAGAGCTTGTGCATCGCGACGGCTCCTCCGAGTCCGAAGAGCCTGAGCTTGATACCGGACGCCTCGATCAAGGCCGAAGACGCCTCGTCAATCACAGTGAGGTTGTTGACCTCATACTCTCCCGTCCTAAACTTCTCGACGATGCGGACGTCCTCGATTAATCCCCACACGGTAAACACGGGGACGGGGAACGTGATCGCGCCGGAGAGAAGGTGCGGGAACTGGGAAAGCGGGAAGTGAATCGAGGAGCTGTTCAGCTGGCTGATAAGGGCAGCCCGTCCAGCCTGTGCCGGGATGGACAGCAGCTGATTACGCGTCACGGGCGGGATGAGCGGCGAGTACTGCAGGAGATGCCGCAGGATTCTTCTTCGTCAGCACAGAGTTCCGCAGCCGACCTACTTGTCTCCCATGCGCTCCAAGGAGTCGGCGTTCAGGAAGCCAAAGTCACCCGTATGGATGACGGCAGTGGCCTCATGCTCGCGGATCAGGCGGTTCAGCTCGTGGTCTGTGCGTCAGCGGCCTTGGAAATCAACGGCGACCCAAACCGACTTACAATCACCACGAATGTCCGCAACGCAGAGAATACGTGCTGAAGAGCCGGCCAGAATCACGCGCGGGTGGTGCGTGCCTGCACTTCGCGGAGGCTGGGGTGCCGGCATGACGCCATTCGAGGAGGCCATGAGGGCGCTGGCAGTTTCGTGAATGGAGATCGTCGAGGCCGGGGTCGTGAGAGCGAGATCAAACTGTCTTCACTCTTGGTAAAGCCTGATTGGGGGTACGGGCCCGTGTCGTGCGAAAGCGAATGAAGTGATGCAGTCGAGCACCTTGAGGTATGACAAAGTCGCGAAGAGGTCAAACCATCGATGACACCCATCGACGCCGCGCGGAAGCAAACCGAAACCACGCGAGCGCACGGGGCCCCTGCGCAGGAGTGTGGCGATTAGGCCTCGCCGGGGCGCAAAGCTGATGCAATCGTGTACGGATAAGCTGGTCCACGATAATGCATGCGTTCACGTTGGCAGGGTACGAGACGGTGCCGGTGCTATCAGATCCTGCCCTCCATCAAGCAATGACCAACCTTCAGCTGAGTGTTACGGGTTACGGCGATCGCGACACAGTGTGCGATGTTACCTAACCCAGATCGACGGCACCTCCCCCTACGGCGTCACCGCTGGCTGCAAGCAGTGCGGGCCTATGTCCTCGGGTTTTCAGGCCACCACACCAGCTCGTCCCATTATTATCTCCACTATGCAAAACCGTGCTGCCGCAGACGGGGGTCGATAAGCTCCATGATGATTTCCTCGCTGTTTGAACTAAAGTCCGAGTCGAGCGTCCATGCCACCTGTGAACATAAGTCTGCTGTAGCTTACTGTCTCCGACACTCACTTCCTCGAACGTAGTAAGGGTGGTCCTGAGTATGGAGCCTTCTTCGCTTAGCTACTTAAGCCCTCGAGGGTTGTTGTAGTGAGGCGCCACGATGAAGACGCAGAAGTCGGGCTGCTTAGTCTCTCCGGGCGCCAGCATTTTGTTCCCCGCTCAGATAACCGCTTTCCCTCGGATGACCTCCCAAATAACAGCCTGTGATCCGGCAAGTACGTGCTTGGGAAGCTCCGTGAAGTGCTTGGTCGCTAGCCCGCGGTCCTCGTATAGCTGTCAATTCAGCCTCGGGTTCAAGAACAGCCTGCCGTCGTGACCGATATTCGAGGAGCACCCTCGTCCTGCGGTGGAGGTTGCGCGAGGTGCTCATCGATGTTGTCGAGAGGCAAGTTGATTCTAGGGTCCCCAAGCTGAAGCTCCTTCTTGTTGATCTCCCCGAGAAACGATGGAAACCCAGGTCGCCTCCGGGGCTATGAGAGCATCATGACTCCCGGGACCTGCTCTTGGCAAGCTCGTTGCGGGGCTGTCTGGAAATCTATTGTCAGAAAAGGCGGGCGGATCGGTCTTACTCTCACGAAGTTGCTGATTGTGTGGAAGCATACATACGTGGTCTCAGGTCGGACACTGGCTTCGATGAAGAATAGGTCCATGGAGAAGAAGAACGTGTGCTGAAGAGGGACAGGCAGGACAGGCAGTTGGTTCACATCCTCGGTGCTGACTCAGACGGCACCAATCCTGCGCAGTGGGAAGGGGCGCAGCTGAACCGATGGTGCGGGCAATGCATGGGCCACGGGCCATGCAGCTCCACACGCAATGCCCTCCCAGATGCACCCGGTCGACATGTTCTCGGACATGGTCGGATGCTCGCCACCACGGCAGGATGAAGGTAGAAGAGAGGCAGAGGTGACCGGGCAGATGGAGCTAGATGGAGCGTTCGGCGCGCGTTCGGAGTGCTTGTGGACGAAGGGGGCGGCGTCGACATTGGCGGGAGGTCCCGGGGCGGCGGAGTTCGGCTGTTGTCCGCGTCGCCTCGTGGCGGCAAGCTCAGGCACCAAACCACATGGCTCCGCAGTGTTCAGCCGAACCTCACCCAGTGATCAGCCAGGTGGTACGGTGAGAAAATCGCGGTTTGCAGCTGGAGCATCAGAAACGCTTTGTGAAACCAAGCTCCAGCCTCAAAGTGACGCATACAGGCGGCGGCCACCATCCGAGCCACTACGTTCCGTGCCTCAGTCGTTGGTTAGCGCACACTGCGGGGAGGAACGTTCCAACTTAAACCCCGTACCGCTCGACAACCAGACAAGCGAGCGCGACAATACAGGTACCGAGCTGCAGCCAGAGACGTAAAGATACACTGATGCCCATGCATGATTATGATAGTCTAGTAGAATGTGTGGTGAAATGCTGAAATGTGTGTGACAGAAGGTTGCCGAAGCGGCTCATGATTTTATGCGATGATGGAAGCAGTGAGGGGTCGGGGGCAGTTGGGGCAGAGTAGCGCTCTACTCCTTGACCGCGCGCTTCGAGCCCTCGCGCACCTTTCCTCCGTAGAAGAAGAAAATGTACGGAATCGGCGCGATAACAGATCCAATGAGCGCAAGAAGCAGTCCTGCTTGCCAGAACCCCATTTTATGGAACATTATCGTGATCTACGATGTCAGAATTTTAAAATTTGAGCAA
Organism: Trichosporon sp. PB005A; assembly: GCA_023630055.1. NCBI lineage: Eukaryota > Fungi > Basidiomycota > Tremellomycetes > Trichosporonales > Trichosporonaceae > Trichosporon > Trichosporon sp. PB005A. The sequence goes on from JAMALZ010000019.1 coordinate 432,678, forward strand.
GATTGAGGCAGAAATGGGTGAGATACGAGTGAAAACGTCGTGGAGAAGAGGTTTGGTGGATGTGGTGGCAAGTGCCACAAACCTCCACATGGTTATCCCCAGGCACCGGGACCTGATTAGAAATCCACGTGGCCAATAACCACGCGCTTACCACGTGTACATCACGTGACTCCACCAGATTGGCGAGTGGCAGCCGAGACACTTACCCAGAGAGGAACAGAAGCACCGATACACGAGCGCATAAACGTCTTGGCAGCGACAGCGGACGCGGCAAAGTTGGCGTACGAGTCGACAATGTAGGAGTTGGCCGAGATATAGATGATAAGCATCGAGAAGCCGAAAAGCACTCCGGCAACCATGGGGCCGATCCAGTGAACGGGGTGGTTCTCGTAAGTCGTGAAGGCGAAGATGAACAGCGAGATGGGCATGACGATGGCGCCGACCATCATGGGGTAGAGACGGGCCTCAGGAACAGCGCGGCCGGCGTTGTGGCAGTGGGTGGCGTAGAGCTTCTCCTGGATAGGCATGCAGGCCATGGCGATCGAGATACCGATGATGATGGAGACGAACGAGACGCCGGTCATACCGATGTTCCAGCCACGGATCTCCTCGAACGCGATGGGGAACGCGAAGAAGAGAGCGTAAAGGAGGGAGTAGATGAAAGAAAGGAAGAAAGACATGAAGAGGATGATGGGCTCGCAGAACATGAGGACGAAGGGGCGGAGGAGCGAGGTCTGGAGACGCTCCTTGAAGGGAGGCTGGTCGATGTCGTGCTTCGAGATGTAGACATCCGTGTTGTGCTCCTTGTTAAGCTTCTTGGCCTTGCGACGGAGCAGGATGGGGGCGTAGGACTCGGGCATGATGAAGGTGAAGACCGAGACGACACCGAGGAAAATGAACAGGACCCAGTAAATCCAGCGCCACTGACCAGTCTTCAGGGCGATCCAGCCACCGAAGAGGGGGCCGAGACAGGGGCCCATGAAGAGCGTCATCGAGAAGATGGCCATGGGGATACCACGGGACTCGACAGCCCAAACATCGGCGATGGAGCCACCAACGTTGGTCATGGGGGCGGATGAAGCGATACCGGCGATCATACGACCAGCAAGCATGGTGGCGATGTTCTTGGCGAGACAGGACGGGAGGGTGAAGATGAAGTAGAAGCAGATGGAGATCGAGTAGACGGGCTTGCGGCCGATCATCTCGGAGAGGGGAGCGAAGATAAGAGGACCGACACCGAAGCCGAGAACGAAGAGCGAGATGGAAATGAAAATGACCTCCATGGAGACGTGGAGGTCCTCGGCCTGAGAAGGCATGTCACCGGTAGGCATGGCAGATCCAAGGGCGACGGAGATACAGAGGAGGGCGCAGCCGATAGTGATGAACCACTTGCGGCCGTTGCCCCACTCGCGGGGGTCCTCCTTCGTTCCAGGCTCAAAGTCGACGAGGATCTTGCCATTGTGCTTCTCGGCCTCAATGGCAGCCTCGTGGCGGAGGGTCGGGTTCTCGGAAGGGGCAAGCGAGTTGCGCGTGAGCGCGTTGTCAAGCTCGACGCCCTCGTCCTGAAGGATCTGCTCCTGTCGCTCGTTGTAGATAGGCGGGCGGGCCATTTCGGCCTCAATGGGTTCGATCATGATTAAGGTAGTTGTTTGTCGAGGGAATGGATAAAGCAGTTAATGTGCGTGTGCAGTATGTCAAGGGAGGGTATTAGTCGTACAGAGGACGGAGAGGCGACGAGATATTATGCTGGGAAGAAGTGCGTCTCTCTGCACCGAACAGACTTATGTATATTTTTCGCTACTGGAACAGCATGATACGGGCCCGCTCCACCCCGCACATAGGAGAAACCCCCCATGGCTTTACACGGTCTCCGTGAAGAGGAGCGCTGGCGGACGGCGATGATAACATGCAGCCCTGCCGCCCGGCCGCGCTCCACCACGGAAGGCCCGGACGTCACTCCGTTAAACTCGGGGCAAAATTGCCTGAACGGGCAGAAAAGCAATTGAGCACTCACGCGAAAAGCACGTTCCGCACGTGATTCCTCAAGCCTCACCCAAGACGCACCGCGGCCGAGCTGAACGACGTCGGTCTCTTGGGCGGATCCAGGCACCCCTGACGAAAATTTCGCTTGTTGTGCCGTGAATTGGGTTCATCATGTCCGTCGAACAGCGCGAACCCAGGCGGTCCGTCCTCCACTTCCCCCACTCAAAGCCCGTCGTCCGCCGCTGCCGCCGCCGTGCCGCTCGATCTGCGCGCTCTGGCTGGCTCGCTCGCCTGGCGCTCAGGGGCGCGGCAGGGACCCGACCGAATCTCGTCTCGGTGACCAAGCGGCAGACCGCTGAGTCAGATGACGAGCCCCGACCGTTCCTGTCCACGGTATGAGACGGCGGAGAGAAGTCACCATCGTCTCTGACCCGAAAGCAGATGTCAGCCTTCGCTTGCCTGGCGGCGTTCAGGACCCTCCCTGCGCCGTCCCAGGACCCAGCCATGGTGGCGAGAGCGGGATTTGCTGTCCCACCCAGTGATCTTTCGTTCCCGCGAGATCGACCATGTAGTCTGTCATGTTTGCTTTGCTCATCGCATCGTGCTCGATGGGTACCGCTCAGGAATCGGGGTGCGGACGTTTCACCGCGTTGCGAAGCTGCGGCTGGCCCGAAAGCCACACGCGCCGCCCCCTACCAGAGTTACTATCCTGGGTCAAGTGGCTCGGACTCAATGCAAAAAAGACCGAGGTGATTGGTGCCTCGAATGTGAAGCCCTTCCCAACCCTCGCGGGACGAGCGAGGCGTCCCCGCCATCTGCTGCGTGTAAACAAACATGCGGTCCAGTGCTTCGATCTGCACATGGTGTGTGTGGTCCAGAATAGCTTAGGATGTTTACGCGCCGAGATACTCCGACCCCGCGCGATGCCACTGCGGGACCCATCTTGATCCATGCGGCAACGAAGTGTACACCGAGGTAATAAAGTTTTCTGTATGTGGGGCTACGCTTTACCAAAGCAAGACGGGAAACGCGCAGGTACACTTCAGAAGCTGTGATCAAGTGACGTCGCCTAAAATTTGCCGGGCAACCGAGGTCTCCGCCGCGGGGGTACCGCAATGTGTGTTCGCGATCGCGCAGGCGAAGCTCGCTAGCGATCAAGCAGCCGGACACCTTGGGTCCTCGGTGCCTCGCGCCCGCCCCGGCCCCTGCGGTCCCACGGCCTGCCAGCCCACGGCCAACCAGTCCACGGCCAACCAGTCCACGGCCAACCAGTCCACGGGCAGCATGTCCACGGCCCACAGCCCACGGCCCATGTAGTTCGATTGTGGCTGACCCAGCCGGAGCCACGGAGTCCCAAGGGCGCCAAGACACCCTTCTATTCTTTCGGACCACTGGAATCTTGGCTGATCTCATCACCTGTCCTGTGACCAGTCTGTCACCACGTCAGCAAAGTTTCAGCGAGTCAGAGATCTCGCAGAAATCAGCAGGTCCCGCCACGGCCGCGACGGTCCGCGTGCCCGGCACGTGTTGGGGCGATCAGCTGCTTCCGTCCCTGCTGCACGTGATCCTGTGCCTCCACCGACCGACGATGACGGTAGTGCCCCGATCTCCGCTTCCGTCATCGTCTGTGCCGGTCGGCTTGGTCGGGTTGTTTGGTTCCGCCAGAGATCGACGCCAGTTACGCCAGCGACCGTGAGTTGAGCGCTGTGACACGTCCCTTGCGCCACCGACGACCCCGGCCACCGTCTCGACGATCCAACACCATCTTGTCATTTCTCCATGTTCGGCAGAGCCATCAGACGTTTCGGAACCACCATGTCGCAACCAGAGTTCGTGTACAAGATCTTCCCCTCCGCGGCGGAGGACAGCAGGTGCGTATGCTTCATGTGCCCCTTTTTCGGGTGACCCGATGTGACGTGAGAAGCGATCGGGCGCTGACCGAGGTCACAGGTTCTACTTCCCCCAGCCGATCCCCGCGTCGCACCAGTTCTTCCTGTGCCAGAACGACTACCAGGACGGCTTCGTGCACATGTCGACCGCCCAGCAGGTCCCTGGCGTCCTGAACAGGTACTTCGGCGACGTCCCCGCCGTGAGCATCCTGCGCATCGAGTACGGCAAGCTCTCGGCTTTCAAGCGCGTCCGCTGGGAGAGGGCCTCCAACGGCGAGGGTAAGCGCGCACCTCGTTTCGCATTCGCTGACCAACCAGAGTACCCCCACCTCTACGCGCACCTCGAGGGCGAGAACATTGAGAGTTTCAAGGAGATTGAGAAGGGCCCCGGCAACTGGGACGCCTCCCTCAAGAGCATTGCCGACTGGCTCAAGTAGACGTATACGTCGTCCCAATGTACGTGACCGATATAGCTAATAATATGCATGAACCACAATCCGCAAGTGATCTCATCGGCAGAGCTGTCTGCACCTTACACCCTCGGCTCGGCGAGAGCAACTAACGGCTACGTGTTGTGGCTGCTTCACGAACTCATCAACAGACAGTCCGCGGACATTCCGTCTCCGGTCTCTTGCGTGCTCAACAGTGTCGTTCACTCTATTGCTCGTTCCGTGCTCGTCACGGGTAGCTGTTCGTCACGGGGGAGCCTTGATAGCCACCTCGACGTCGCAGCCGGCGTCGGCATCCTCGGCGTACTTGCCGTGCCTGCATTACTCATACCCAGCACCCATGACGTGCGAACACCGAGCGGCCTCGTCTCCATTCCTGGCAGCGGGCACGCGCAGTCCCGGGCAACGCAGAAGACCTCGGAGTCCGCTATCTCGGAAATCGCTGGGCCCGAGCCCCGGGTTCCTAGGCTCGCCCTCCGATTCTCGGCGAACCGGGGGCCGTTTGCCTCTCTGCCTCGGGGCATGAGGTTGCCTTCTCTAGACGACTGGCTGTCTTGCGTTCGTCGGATCAGTCTCTCCAGCTCATCGCGGGTCGATGCGTCTCTTCACCTGCTCCCGCTTCCTGTCAGCTCATCTTCCATCCTTCTCAGAGTGCCCCACCTCGTCTCTCGGGCTTGTGAGGCCCGAGGTCTTGGAACTACGACTGACCGGACGTACCCACCGTTCTTGGACATCTGGTGCTGACAGAAGGCTCTGCGCCCCGGCCGCGACGTGCTCCGAGATCTCGACGGCCCCTTAGTCGCCATCCAGCTCGAGCCCTCGACACTCCATCTGTGGCAGGAGGGGCTGACAATGACTTGCCCCTCCCAGCCTGCGGCGGTTCTGACAATGACTTGTGCCTCCCAGCCTGCGGCGGTTCTGAACCACGGACGACAGGCCGTGGATCCGGGACCCCAGCGACTCGAGCGGCGGGGATCTTCCAGATGATCTCCCCTGCTCGAGCTCTGAAGACGTGCGGGCCTGGCAACGTGGGAGTGCAGCTAGCGGTCCCCTGCCCTGTCGAGAAAGGCCAGCCCGTGCTCGTAGTCGCTTCGGCGCACCCGCCAGCGTCCGAATTCACTGGTGCAGCCTGTGTGGCAGACTTCTCGACCGCGGCATCGTCGGGGGCCGGAGACCAGCGCCAGTGTCAGGATGTGGCAGGGGTGAGTACCTCGCCGGCCGCGCTCGTGCACAGTGCGTCACCGTGTGCTCTCAAGCCAGTGCAGCGCTTGAGCGGTCAGTTGTCAGCTCTCAAGCCCTCCCTCGCCTCGCGGCGCCACGAGCCATTATAATCGCATTGTCTCCAGTTATTCTCGCTGAGCCACTATCTTGCTACTTCCTGTCCGACCTCAGGCCGCCTCCGCCTTTGCCTTTGCCTTCTCGTCGCGGATGCGCCCGCGCTCCTCGACCATGCGGGCCATCTCGTCCGCCTCGGCCGTCCCGCGCGCCCTGTACCCGTCGATGACGCCCGCGTGGTCCGCGCCCTTCATCTCCTGGCTGAGCTTGAAGCGGCCCTCCATGTGGTCTATCTCGATCTCGACGCCGACGATGGCCTTCTTGAGCATGTTGGTGTAGGCCTCGGGCGCCTCTGCCGTCGTCCAGAGCGTGTCGGTCTTGTCCTGCGCGGCCGCCTTCGTCTCAGACTGGAGCGTGAGGTCGTCGAGCAGCGTGGTCAGGAAGCCGAGCGCCTCCGCGTCGTTCGCGCCATAGCACGTCAGGCGCCCGTACACCTGCACGGCCGCGTAGTCCCACGTCGGCACCGTCTTGCCCGTGCTGGGCTTGGTGCCGCGGTAGAAGCGCGGCGGCACGTACGAGTGCACGGGCGCGTTGAAGAGCACGAGCACGTTCTCGGCGAGTGTGCCGGTGCGGGCGCCGGCGCTGGCCTCGAGCGCGGACAGGATCGCCTTGACCTGCGGGTTCGCGCGCGCGACATGCCCGCGCAGCCGCGCCGGCGCGCCCCCCGCGCCCGGCGTCAGCACCCACGGGATGTGCGAGACCTGGATCGTCTCCTGCCCTGCGAGGGGGAGCGCGGTCGTGAGCTGGCCCAGCGGGTGTTCCTTGATGAACGCCTCGAGCGCCCCGCCGTCGTGCTCGCCGTGGTACGCCGGGATGTGCATGGCGGAGAAAGGTTGAACGCGCGCTGGTGCTGGCGCTGGCTGAGGGGTGGGGGTGGGGTAGCCGGTGGAGGTGGGCGGGGAGGGGAGCTGGTGAGTCCTCGTAGCTGGTGCTGTTCAAGGACGGGGCGCGGTGGTGTGTCAGAGCCAGAGTACGCCCAAGCTGCGTTATATACTCGCCGCTTGTTGACAGAAACGTGCCGATCGCGACAGTGCGAGGCGGCACCGACTCGGTGGGCATCGACTCGGCCAACGGCGTTCAGGCTGATTCAGAGTGGAGGCCGTTGCCGAGCGAGTCTTAGTGGAGGTGGCGCGGTTGCCCGACACCTTACTCAGCGCGTCCGTCCCGCTGCTCCACTGAGTCACTCTGCTCGAGGACGAATGTTGTGGCAAAGAGCCGAGGAATGCATGCCCAGATTCGATAGACAGGTGCGCAGATTGGAGCTCTGCGGAGCAGCTTTGGAAATTGCCCCCCGCATCGCAGATCGCAGACGGACACAGTGAAGGACGCAAGACGCCGACACTACTCGGGTGCATTTCGAACCTCGGGTTTGTCGAACCACAGCGCGTGCATTCATCATCAAGGCGCGATCGACGGAGCGGCAAGGCCTCGCGGCGCTCGTCGCGGAGATGACTTGCCCGCTCCTCGGCCTGCGTCAGTGTCGCTTATCGATGCCTCGTGGCCGACTCGCGCCTGTCTCTGCGAGCTGCGGATGCCCGCCGGCAGTGGCCGGAGCAGCGATGACTCCCAGTTGCAGCTTTGGCAACAATAGACGACCAACGCGACCCGATGACATGGCTGCACCTTGCGGTCTGAAACTCACTCGCACGTGGCCGGCCGCAACCACCCTTGTGAGCGCCATCGTATTGTACTCGGACGCTGACACACCGGCAGCTCGCTCACTGCCCACGCTTGCCTCGCTCGCTACGCTCGCTCGTTTCACTGCTGCTAATGATGGATACATGCTAGGGTATACGCTATTCCCGTAGGGGGTTTTCTAGAGCTCGTCGTGAGCGACCTCGTCATCGTCGTCCTCGTCCGCGGGCGCGGCCTCCTCGGCGTCCTCAGCCTCGGCGGTCTCGGACGCGTTCGTCGCCTCAGACTTCCTGTTCGACTCGACAAACTCGGTGAGCGACTCGAGCGAGCGGTCGCCGTTGTAGTCGAGGAACTCGTCCGAGCCGGCGGGCTTGAACTTGAGCGTGGGGAAGCCCTGCACCTTGAAGGGCGCCTCGGCGGGGATGTCGTTCTCGGTCGCGTCCATCTGAGCGACAATGACGTTGTCCGGCTTGTACTTCTCACCGAGCGACTCCCAGATGGGAGCAAGGCGCTGGCAGTGGCCGCACCAGGGAGCGTAGAACTCGACGAAGACGTCCTTCTCCTTGTTGTTGAAGAGGTCCTCCCACGAGTTGGCGACGAGCTTGTAGACGGCGCCGTCCTGCGACTCGGGAACGGGCTCCGACTTGACAGTGGGCTTGATGTCGCCAGAGACGACACCGGCGACGTGCTTCTTGATCGACTCGATCGTGGCCTCCTCGTGCTGGACGAACTTGAGCATCTCGGTCAGGTCCTGGACAGCGAACGCCGGAAGCTTGTCGGTGGCGACACCGAGCTGCTTGCCGTACTCGCCGAACTTGACGCCGTCGATCCAGACGAAGTTGACCTGGTCACGGAGCTCGCGGGCAGTGTCCTTCAGGCCCTCGATGATCTTCTCGCGGGGCTCAGCGTCGGCAGGGTCGGCGAAGAGGAGCGCGAGCTTCTTGCCAGACTCGGCGTAGGTGCCGAAGTTGTCGGGGCCGAGCTCGGCGAAGAGGGGAACGGAGTTGGCCTCGACAAAGGTGCCGAGGTCCTCCTCGGAGATCGACTTGATGTTCTTGTGCTCAAGAACGTTGTGGCCCTCGTCGAACGACTTGTAGAGGACAATGGCGGGGAGCTTGGGGTTGCCCGGGAGCTTGGGGAGCTTGTCGCCGACGACCTGGCCGAAGACGAACTGGTCGCGGGCCGAGTTGGCGTACTTGGCGAACGACTCGGGGACGGGGTGCTTGGCGTCACCGTAGGCAATGACGACGACCTTGTCAGTCTTGGTGAAGTCGTCGTGGTTCTCGGGGGTGACGTCCGAGACGGCAGGGAGCTGCTGCTTGTTCATGTACGAGACAATGCCGTCGGCCTTGCGGGGACCGCTGTAGTCGGTGGGGACACCGTTGCGGAAGACCTTGAGGGTGGGATAGCCCTGGACATCGTACTCGCCACAGAGGTCCTGGTTCTCAGTGCAGTCGACCTTGGCGAGCTTGATGCCCTTGTCCTTGAGGGTGGTGGCGGCCTCCTCGTACTGGGGGGCGAGGTTCTTGCAGTGTCCACACCCTGTGGGAGTCAGTTAAGCCCGGTGAGAAGTGAATAACTCACAAGGAGCGAAGAACTCGACGAGGGCGAGCTCCTCACCGGCGACCTCGTTCTGGAAGTTGTCGGCGGTGAGGTCGACGACGTCGGAGGCGGCGAGAACGCCGGAGAGGAGGGGGAGGAGAGCAAGGAGGGACGTGGTGGGGAGCCTCATGTTGATTAGTGGTGGCTGGGAGTGGGAGGATGAGGAAAAGCAAAGAAAGTGTGCAGCCTGACTAAGTAGGATTACCCCGGGTTGGTGGTGGACCACCTCCACGTCGACGCGACATTGGGTGGTAGGCTGCTTGGCTGGCGCCTCGCAGGCTGCATAGCCCGCATAGCCCGCATAGCCCGTGTAGGGTACAGGCCGCTAGCCGTTCGCTGGGCCGGTGGGTGCCGCGAGCCGCGAGCCCGCTGGTGACCCGCGCAGGACACGCCAGGGCGGCCAGGGTGGCATCCGAAAGGGACGAACAAAAGATGCCGCTGAATCATCGTCGACCGTCTGTGGTCCAGCGTCCAGCGTCCACCCACGCGCCTGGCGCCAGCGCATCCTTTGCTAGATCCGGTAATGTCCGCCAGGCCCGGCTCGCCCTCGCGTCCCATCGCGCACACATCGACATGGCTCCCAGCAAGTCGTAATCGCCCTGGACCCGCCCACGATTCAAGCATCTCATCGCCTCCCAACCCAATCATCTCATCCTCTGCATCTGCTCCTGCTCACGTAACCCTCCACACCGCAAATCTGATGTGGAACCTGGGACCCAGCTGACGTGTTGACGTGTTCGCAGCTGGTGGTCTTGGCCGTGTTCGGGACGGTGGGCGACGCGTTAGTGACGGGCTACACCGAGTAAGCGGCGGCACTAGGCAGAAGCCCATGCATTAATAGAGTTGCAGTGGGGCCCTTGCGCTAGACTCGGAAGCTAGCGCACAGAGGGCGCCTCATACCTCGTGGTGCCGGAGCCGTCCAGCGATCCAGCGACCCAAGGCGCAAGCAGCAAGCAGAGTGCACATGAGCTGGCGGCTGGCGGCTTGCCGAGGGGAGCGCAGTGGGGCCATGAGGGCCACCGGTGACTCCCATCCGCCGCCCACTCCACGAGCAGGCCAGCTGGCCACCCGATGATGCCACTCGGCACACGGCCTCCTCCGCACACAGCACACAGACCCATCACCCCGCACTCACCTCCCAGTGCGTCAGGCGATCATGCAGCCCTCGGCCCGCATCACTGGTGCACTACGGCCCCGCCGTCCCCGTCTTGTATCTAATCTCGTCCGATCCTCCTATCGGCCTCCAATCTCGGATTTACTCCCAGTCACTCTTGTTCACGTGCCACTCTTTTGCCCGGTCTCGCTCGTCGGCCCGCGCCCGCACGAGTGATGCCCAGACTGTCCCCGGGCAATCACATCGCTGACATTACTCACACGACCACGCCGGTGCAACCAAGGCCGCAGACACACAGAACCCATGCATGTATGCATACCAGTAGAACGCCGCCCGGCGCCGCATGCATACAGAATCGGCAGCGCTCTCCTTCGGACAAAGTCGGTCGTATTATTCGACGTCACTGACGGCGCACGTGACTTTGATGCCGTCGGGTCTCTGGGGAGCATAACTCACCACGGAAAAAGTCCAGACGGACCGCCTACGGAGCCGGTAAACTCCAGTCGTCACTCCTCGATATCCTTCGAAAAACACCAAGAACGCATCGACGATTGAGAGAGACTTGCTGTACCCACCCCTTCCGTGTACAGTTAGCAACAGATCTCTCTTCCGAGGACCCCGTTCTCGTGTCGCTGTCGACTTTCATCTCCGTCTCGGCCTGACCTAGATCCGACCGGAAACCGGCCGCGAAAATGTCTGCGAACGAGGCCAAGCCCGACGCCGTCCCGGAGGCCGTCCCCGAGACCGTCGCCCAGGAGGCGCCCGCCGAGGGTGCCGAGGGCGAGGCCGCCGCCGAGGAGCAGCCGCAGCGTGGGTAGTCACTCTTTCGGAGCTCGGAGCTGCAGTATTGACATTTCAGTTCCCCCTGTTTACGTGCGCCTGCCGAAGCCTAACTCGTCCCGCACCCTGCCCAAGGCGACCGGCACCGAGAACTACTCGTCGCTCACGCTCTACTCCCAGCCCTCGGAGACCGTCCAGGACCTGAAGCTGGCCGTCAGCGAGTGGATCGGCGGCTACTGGCTCGGCCCGTACTCGCTCCGCCTCCCCGGCCAGCCGGCCGAGGCGCTCTCGCAGTCCAAGGACGGCGTCGACATTCACGCCGGCGAGAAGCTCAGCGAGTGGCTCGAGATCGGCGACGTCTTCGCCCACGTCGCCGAGGAGGGCGACCGCTCGCTCGAGGTCGTCAAGGGTGAGTGGCTTTTTTATTATTTTGACGCTCGGCTAAAACCGTCCAGAGCCCTACACTGAGGCCTCCGCCCGCCAGGCCGTCGTCCGTCTCCTCGACTACATCGAGCCTTCCGGCACCTCGGTCCACACCCTGTCGACCCCCATCGGTATCGCCCCGGGCGCCACCATCTTCGAGTCCGTCCGCGACGGCAAGGTCACCGCCCAGACCGGCGGCGCCGCTGCTCCCGTCTACGAGGAGGTCGAGGCCCAGGTCCCGACCGGCGGCAAGAAGGGCAAGGGCGCCAAGAAGGAGACCATCAAGATCAAGAAGGAGATCGCTGCCGAGAACCTGCACGCGTTCTCCGACTGGAAGGAGGAGTGGCAGACGCTCCCCCTGTCGAAGCTGCCGGTCGCGCAGGCTCCCCTCGAGGTCCAGCCCTGCCTGCGCTCGATCCAGCTCTCGCCCTTCAACCCTCCCCCGGCGCACCTGCGCCAGAAGGGCCACCAGCTGTACCTCCAGGTGTCGATCCTCGAAGGCGACGTGTACACGCTTGTGTGCAACTCGCGCGGCTGGTACGTGTCCAAGTCGAACGTGAACCACTTCGACCCGGCGCCCCGCCCCGCTGCCGACGGCTCGATCCCGGCGCCGACGCACTCGCTTATCGACCTGCTGCACTCGCTCTCGCCGCTGTTCTCTGAGCGCATCTTTGCGCTGCCTTCGCTGTCGTCGAAGCCCCCGGCGCTCGACCCGCTGTCGACCGTCGCGATTCCTCAGGCCGAGCCCGCGTACCCGTGGCTCGTCTCTGCTCCCAAGCCGGACATGGTCCCCGACGTGCTCCGCACGCAGCTGGCGTACCTGCACACGGGCGCGACTGTGCCCGAGGCGCTGGACTCGTCGCGCGACTGGAACGAGGAGATCCAGGGCGTCAAGGAGCTGCCTCACAGCACGATGCAGGAGCGCGTGTTCCGCGAGCGCATGGCGCAGAAGACGTGGTCCGAGTTCACGCAGGCGTCGCTGCGTGCGATCCAGGCCGTCGCGCGCGGCGACGTGATCCCGCTCAACCCCAACGAGCCCTCGCGCTCGCACATGTGGCTCGCGTCCAACATCTTCGTGACCAAGGCGATCGACTCGATCGACGCGTACGCGCACCTCGGCGGCGACGCGGCCGCGCACGTCTCGCACGCCAAGGACGCCGAGGGCGTCCGCCTCCTCAACCGCCTCGACGTCGACGGCGCGTACCTCCTCGGCCACACCGTCGTCGACTGGCAGGGCGACCGCTGGGTGTGCCAGTCGGTGCTGCCCGGCATCTTCTCGCGCCGCGAGCCGACCCCCGCTGCCGCCGACGAGGCCGAGGGCGCCGACGGCGAGGACAAGAAGGAGGACTGGGTCAAGGTCGAGGGCGAGGCGGACCAGTCCAACCCGCTCATCATCTACGGCGTCGACTCGGAGCAGGCCGGCACGCTGCACTGGGACGAGGCGACGCACAAGATCATGGAGCAGATCGCGGCGCAGCAGCGTCTCGCGCCCCACAAGGTCAAGGCCGGCGACGCCGAGCGCGAGTTCTTCGCCTCGGCCGAGGTCAAGGGCCTCCGCGGCTCGGACGGCCGCCGCTACCTCCTCGACCTGCCGCGCCTGAACCCCGTCGACATCGAGTGGCTCGAGAAGGACTACAACGGCAAGCTCGCCGGCCCCGAGGAGGGCGACGCCCCCACGTACCCGCACCGCATGGCGCTGCTGCGTACCGAGCTCGTCGAGCTGTTCTGGGAGTCGGAGCTGAAGCGCTGGGCGCGCAAGGTCGCCGAGGAGCAGGCGGCCAAGAAGAAGGCCGAGGAGGGCTACAAGGCGGACTCCAAGGACGGCGAGGACGCCAAGGACGGTGAGGAGAAGAAGGACGGCGAGGAGAAGAAGGACGAGGCCGAGCCGGCGATCGACCCCGAGACGATCGCGTCGCTCAAGGACTTCGAGCTGCGCTTCAACCCGGACGCGTTCGTCGACTCGCTGCCCGAGGAGGGCGCGACCGAGTTCGGCCCTGCCAAGTACACGGACGAGAGCGACCCGTCGATCAAGGCTGTGCGTGACGCGTCCGTGTTCCTGCGCACGATCGCTGTCCCCGCCGTCGCGCTCGACGTGCTGACGGGTGCCGCGACGGGCATCATGGACGGCATCTCGCTGACGCGCCACCTGCACGCGCGCGGCATCAACATGCGCTACCTGGGCCACCTCGCCGCAACGATCGACACGTTCTCCAAGGGCAAGGACGGCGAGAAGCGCGAGTCGTCGGGCTACCTCGCGTCGCTCAAGGACATTGTGCTGCACGAGATGGTATTCCGCGCGGCCAAGCACGTGCTGCGCCGCCTCGTCCGCGACCTGCTGCCGGAGCAGGTGCCCGCCGCCGTGTCGCACTTCCTCAACGCCCTGCTCGGCACCGAGGTCAACCCCGCGCCCAAGGCGGTCTACGAGCGCTCGGACGTCGGCCCGTCGGCTGAGCCCGCGTACGTCTCGCTGACGCCTGAGGCGCTGCGCGCCGAGCTCATCACCGAGGTCGAGACGCGCTTCCGCTGGAAGCTCGACGAGGCGTTCCTCGCGTCTGGGCTCCGCAAGCCGCAGCTGTTGCGCGAGCTCGCGTCGCGCTTCGCGTTCCAGCTCGCGCAGCGCGACTACGCGTTCGACGCGGCCGCCGCCGCCGCCGAGCCCGAGGCGGGCTCTGCGTCCAAGGACGCCAAGAAGGGCAAGAAGGCGGGCAAGAAGGAGGCCGCTGCCGCGCCCAAGCGCACGACGACGTTCGAGCCGGCCGACGTGCTCACGCTCGTGCCCGTGATCCGCAGCACGGCGCCGGCGGTCACGGTCGCCGAGGAGATCTTCGAGGCGGGCCGCGCGACGATCAACCGCGGGCAGGTCGACATGGGCCTCGAGTTCATGCTCGAGGGCATCCAGCTGTTCGAGTCGATCCACACGGTGATCCACCCCGAGGTTGCGGCCGCGTACAACCAGTACGCGTCGACGCTGCACCAGCTGGCGCGCATCAAGATCCAGCAGATGGCGGCGCAGGAGAACGCGGACCCGGAGCAGCCGCTGGGCCTCGACATCGCGACCGGCCTGCGCCTGCAGCGCCAGGCCGTCATCATCGCCGAGCGCACGCTCGGCGTGTACCACCCCGACACGCTGGCTTACTACTTCCAGCTGGCGATGCTGGAGAACCTCGAGGGCAACAGCCGCGCCTCGCTCACGTACTTCCGGCACATCCTGCTGCTGTGGGGCGTCATCTACGGCGGCTCGCACCCGGAGATCGCGACCATCGTGTCCAACGCCGGCATCGTGCTGCAGGCGCTGAACGAGCACGGCGCGTCCGTCGTGCTGCTGAAGCAGGCGGCGGAGCGCGCGCGCGCGTCCTTCGGCGAGAAGCACACGCAGCACGCGGCCGCGCTGCACCAGCTGACGCAGGCGCACTTCCTGGGCGGCGACTTCCCGGCCGCGCTCGCCGCGTCCGAGCAGGCGCACGCCATCTTCAAGGACGCGTACGGCGACGAGCACGCGCAGACCAAGGAGGTCGGCAAGAACGCCGAGCTGCTGCGCGCCGTCATCGACAACGTCGAGCGCCAGAAGCAGGCCCAGGACGCCATGCGCCAGCAGCAGCAGCAGCGCCTCGCACAGGCCACCGCCGCCGCGCGCCACCCCGCTCAGCGCACCAAGGCCACCGCCGGCCAGCGCATCCTCTCCGGCTCCCGCCTCCCGGGCCAGCTCGCGCAGACCGCCCAGCAGGCCCAGCAGCAGACCCAGCAGAAGGCCGGCAAGAAGTCGCGCATCGGCGAGCGCGGAGAGGAGGCCATCGACGACCTCGTCAACTACATCCAGGGCAACGCCGGCGGCAAGAACGGCAAGAAGGCCAAGAAGGCTAAGAAGTAAGCCGCCCGACGCCGAGCACCGCCGAGCAGCGCCGAGCGAAGCGAGGCGCGGCGAGCCGGCCCTGGCCTCCCTCGCCCGTGGACGCAGTAGAAGAAGCCATCATCAAGCATAAATCTCCACTCCCTGCATACCCCTATGCTATCGCATTGTTTTGACGCACAGCGCCGTCGAGCGCTGCACTGTTGAGCGCAGCGAGACAGTGCGAAGCAGTGCGACGAGCTTTTTCCTTGCCCCGGACCTACTAAAACACACCTAGGAGTACAGCTGCATCAGATCGTGTCATTAACGTGAGAGTTTAGATTAACCAAGAAAGTCGTGTCTACTGATCCTTGCGGGCCCGAGACAGGCAGCCGTGGCGAGCGAGCACAGGCTCGAGCTCGCTGTGCGCACCGCGACGTGCCCCGCCTGTTCGCCGAAACGCCCGCTCGCGAGCGACTACGCCGTGAACCGGAACACCTCGTCCCAGCCGATCTCGCGGCCGTTCTGGCCGAGGTGCCTCGTCCAGACCCAATACGCGACGCCGAGGGCGAGGGCGAGCTTGGCGAGCGTCTTGACGGCCAGCGCGGCGGGGCCGTCCTCGTGCTCCTTGCGCGCGAGGCGGCGGCTGACGACGCGGTTCACGCGCGAGATGCGCTTCGCCTCGTGCCGGCGCTGGCGCGGGGGCATGTTCGGACTGAGCGTCGGCGAGAACGCGGGGTCGGCCGCCGGCGTGGGGCTCGTCGGTGAGCTGGCGGCGGCGACGTACGGAGACGCCGAGAAGGGAGAGAACGGTGAGTAGGGCGACGCCGCTGGCGGCGGGGACGAGACGGCAATGTCGAGCGTGCGCTGCCGGCGCGCCGCGCGCATGCTCTCGCGGTAGCTGTCGACGCACGCCTCCATCGCGTCCCACCACGTGAAGCCGCGGATGCCGTCTGTCGCCGCGTTCGCGCCCATGCGCCGCCGCATCTCGCCGTCGCGCAGCACGCTCGCCAGCAGGCTCGCGTACGTCTGCACCAGCCGCGAGCCCGCGTCCACGCTCTTGCACGCCGCGGCCCATCCGCCCTTCAGGTCCTTCTTCCCGTCCCCGAGCTCGCCCTGCGGCAGCGGCAGCAGCAGGCCCGTGTGCCCGTGCGCGACCAGGTCGCGCGTCCCCTCGGCGTCGAGCCCGACGACCGGCAGGCCAGACGCGAGCGCCTCCAGCACGACCTGCCCGAACGTCTCGGTGAAGGACGGGAAGGCGAACACGTCGGCGGATGCGTAGGCCGCCGCCAGCGCAGGGCCCGACAGGTGCCCCGTGAACAGCGCGTCGTACCCGTGCTTCTCGCAGTGCGCGGTCAGGTCTGCGCGCGCGGGGCCGTCGCCGACAAACACCAGCTTCGGGCGCACAGGCAGCAGGGCGTACGCGTGCAGCAGCAGCAGCAGGTTCTTCTCCCACGACAGGCGGCCGACGTAGAGCACAGCGAGGTTCGGCTTGCCCCCGTCGCCTGCCTCCGACGCCGCCGGTGATGGGAGGGTGACAGAATATGCGACCGAGGCCAGCGAAGGAGCAGCCGGCGCGACAATCGGGCTCATCGGAGGTGTGGGAGGCAGGCCGTGGCCACCGGCGAGCTTCTTAAGCGCCACCGGGGACGCGGGTGCGGGGACTGGCACGGGTGCCACGCCCCAGATGTCGCGCAGGGTCTGCGAGCGGTTCGCCGGGCCGAACTGCTCCAGGTCCACGCCGCGGGGCCAGAGCCGCACGTCGCTGAATGCATTGCGCTCCAGCATGTCGCGCGTCGAGGGCGAGGGGCAGAGCGTCAGGCGGGTCTTGGCGTACAGCCAGCGCTGCAGGGACCACATCAGCGGCTCGAGCCACGACAGGCCGAAGAGCGTTGCGTATGTCGCGAGGTTGCTTAACGTCAGCACACTGCGCCGTTCACGCTTGCTTTGATAACTGCACTCACGTGTGGTAGCTCGCGACAACAGCGCCAGCCAGTCCAGTGCCGACTGCCGGCCCGCGCTCGGGAACCCACTCCGCCCCGGCCCAGCCGAGCTCCATGGCCACGAGGGTCTGTGCGCCGAGCCAGATCGGATCGACAAAGTGCACGACGTCTGGCTCAAAGTCCTTGATAGCTGTCAGGAAAGCGGGCCGCAGGAAGTTGAGCTTGAGGCCCGGGTACACAACGAGCGGGATGCCCGCAGTGCCGACGAGCGGATGCGAGGCGTAGTGGCTCTGGCTGTCAGTGGCAACTTCAGGGGATTCGATGAGTGGAGCGGGTGGAGTGATGCCAGCAATAAGGGTCGTGGGGGATCGTCCCTCGCCGCCGAGTAGCTCGCTCGCTCGCTCGGAGCAGTAGATCTCCAGACTACTCACCATGCCAGAGCCGGGGCCCAAGAGCATGCACTGATGACCCTCCTTCTTCAGATGCTCGAGGAGACGTGCGAGGGTGCGAGTGACGCCGTCGACCTTGGGGAGGAAGTTCTCTGCGGACAGTCAGCACACTGCACGCTGCGCCCCAGTGAAGAGCGCCGGACGCGGCGACGCGCTGCGCCCCTCGCGACGCCTGCGCCCCCGCAAACAACAAGGCACTCCAACTCACCCGTCACAATCACGATCCGCAGCCCGCTGCGCCCCCGACCGCCCGCGATCCACGACTCGCGTGCGTCCTTCTCCTCGCGGGACATGCCCGGCCGCCACCTGTACTTGTCCTGTTCCTCGGGGGGTGCGGGCTGGTTGTCGGCGAGCGAGGACTCGGGCAGGTCAAGCTCGGGGACGGCGTCGAGCGGCATAGGCGGGGGCAACTCGAGGTCATCTTCGATCGGCCCAGCCAGCGGGGAAGAGATTGAGGGCGTGTGTGCGTGCGCGTGCCGCCTGTTCCAGCGCGGCGAAGATGTCGTCCGCACGTTCCCGCTCGAGAACGGGAACGTACGCGGCGTCAGGGGCGGGGTCGGGAGCGCCATGGTGTGTGCGTGAGTGTGTAGAGTCCAGAGTCGATGTTGCCGTGCAGGTCGTGTTACGGAGTGGCGAGGAAGGCGTCAATGGGCTCCAAGGCGCTCTCGTCAGGTGGCTGCGAGTTGCGGATTGCGGCAGCTGCGGCGAGCGAGACTGCGAAGCGGCAGCTGAGCAGCAGAGCAGCACGAAGGCCGGGGGCAGTGAGGGACACACAAGCGCCGCGTCGATCGCGATCTGGCGATCTCGTCGGGCAAAGAAGGACGGGGGGCGTCGAATCGTCGCCGTGTTGGGCAACTCGTCGCTGAGTGGCCGAAAGTAGGCTGAGCGAGTGGGGCGGCCGAGCGCGGAGCTGATCTGTGAAACGATGAGTTGAGACGGATGAGGGGCGATCCAGAGATCTGCGCGTGCTGAGTAGTCTTGAGGGGTTAACGGGGAAGACGACGCGCGCTGCCTTCCTCCACCTATATGACTTTCTCATGTTGTCCCTGTTGCCCCAGCCGCCGCCCCAACGTCTGTCTGCCGTCTCCGCGACCTCTGAGCGACCGGCATGTGCGTGTGGAGTCGCATCGCGCCCATGGAGCCGCGGTTTAGTCCGCGTTGGCGCCGGCGAGCGCGCTCAGTGTTTGTGCAGCATGCTCGAGTGGTTGGGGCAGCTAAAACCTGATCGCTCAATTACTCCGTCATGGACATGTCACGACGACGTGCGAGCTGGAACACGTTCGTCGATCCTCCACCCGCCTTCCCCGGACGCAGTCACGGCGGCACACACGGCACGCACGGCACGGCTGCGCGGCTGCGTGTGGGCCGCCGCGTCGTGGGAGCGTGGTGCGGGCGGCTGAGTGGTCAAATGTGGGACGCACAAACAGTCGAAAGAATAGAACGCCGGGAACGTGTGTGGGTGATGTCTCGATGCGGAAACGTGCGTGCATGATAGCGTTCAGAGCCCAGAGAGCCACAAACCTTGGCCACCCAGTCTCCAGGGCGACAGGCACAGCGCACCCGGGGTCTCCAGACTCCAACGAACCTAAAGTCTGGAGGCCATCCGACTGATACCACCACGTGGGGAATGCCGTGTACTCGGCAGCATCGCGGGTCTGGACCCAGTCACGTGACACCGGATTATCGTCGGCCCTAGGCGGTGGTCGTGCGCGCTGCTCAGGCTCGCACCCGATTGTTCAGGAGCGGCGAGATCTGATGCGCCGGTCGCGGCCGTTAAAAGCGTTCGGGGACCGTCGACGGAGACTATTTGCGTGCACTCAGGAGGACATTCGGAGCAGCACGTGACATGTTGTGCCAGTCTGCGGCAGTGTTATTCCGAAGTGGGCGTAGGATGGGCTGCTCTGGCTGGCCAGGCTGGAGGAGGATGGATATAGCCTCGCCGACGTCGCACATTGCTGGGACGGTCGCTTGCAGAGGACGATAACAAGCGGGGATGCTTGGCAGCCATTGGCCAGCGCAGAATAGACGCCCAGATCCCATTGGCTGTGGCGGCGCGCAGGGGGTGGCAGGGGCAAGGGGAGGGCCCGGATCCGGGCCACGCGGATGACCCAGGCGGAGGAGCAGAGGAACGCGGTTGCGGGCCAACTATTCTTACCAATCACAGGCGCCGTCTCCACGGCGGAAGAATCCCGGCCCTTTTCTGCGTGAGTCGATTTCTCGCTTAGCGCCAAGGGGGCGTTTTGCTCCCGCCCTCCCACATCGCCTCGGTCGCCTACAGCCCACACGGCCTGTCCCCGCATGCCCCGCTTCTTAAGCACTCGCCGCCAGCCAGGCCCCCACTCTCTTCCTTTTCTTCGTTCCTCTCCTCAACTGCTCACCAGACCACCACCCACGCCTCCTACCACGCACCCGAGCAGTTACAACCCGCACGCCTCTGGCTTGACCCACACGACCTCCTCTCGTGTCTGATAACTTGAACCTTGCCTACTCCCAGACCATTCAAAATGTTCTTCACCGCCTAAATAACGGTCGGTCCTCACCGAATCACCGTCGTCCAACCAGACGATTCTTTGAATCTACTTTAACCACCCCCAAGTCTTCCAACGAACCCCTCCCGGTTCATTCAGTTGCCCATCATGGCCTCCTCAACAGTCCCCCCCGCCCTCCCCACTCTCCGTGTAACCTCGACCGAGTACACGACCCAGTCCACCCCGTCCCGTCCCTGCTCTCAGCTGGCGTTAGCCCGAGAACAATCGCAAACAATCCGATAGACGCTACCCCGCTGCCTACCGGTTCCAACACCGCCGCTATTCAACAGAAGGATCTTTACGACCTCCCCCTGAGCTCCTCAGCAAGCTCCAACAAGCCAACGGAACTCCCTACTCCGTCCAACAACAACAACACATTCAGTATGCTTGACGAACTTTTCACCTCCACCGCTCCCTTCGACTGGGACCAGTTCCTAGTCGGGGACCCGGAAAAGGTTGCCGTTCCCGAGAACGAGACGTCTCCCGCCTCCGCCATCCTCAACCTCTCGTCGCCCGCCGGCACCCCTGCCTCGGCTGGTGACTCTCCTCAGTCTACCGAGTCCGAGCAGTCGCGTTCCCTCGACGCGCCCACCGGCATCGACCTCCTCGACTTTGACCTCGACCTCCCCGCTCCCACTGGCATTGCGCACGACCCCCGCGACATCCTTGCTACCCTTCAGGCGTCTGCCACCCCCGCTGTCCCTGACGCGACGCTGAGCTCGGACCCCACGATGACGTCCACGTTCGGCTCGGCCTTCAGCGGCTTCGGTGGCCTCGCCTCGCTCGGTTCCGACGCGGTGTCGCAGCTGCAGCTCGGTGACCTGCTGTCGCAGATCAGCAACGCCAACCCGGCCGCGCTTGCCACGCCTGCCACCCCTGCTCCGGCTGGTCTCCCTGAGGCCTACGCCGCGCTCGGTTGGCCCGCGTCGACTCCTGCCGCCGCCCCTGCGATGAAGCGCAAGGTCTCGGACGTTTCGGACGACTGCAGCGTCAGCAGCAAGCGCCCCCGTGGCCGCCCTGCCTCCGCTGCGCCGCCCGCCAAGCGCCCGTACCGCCGCCAGTCCAAGCCTGGTCTCAGCCTCTCCCAGCTCGCCGCTGCGGCCGCGTCTGGTTCTCCTGTCGTCGTCGGCGACAAGAAGGAGCCTCTCCCCCAGTCGCCTTCTCCTGCTCTTGAGGAGAAGCCCGTTCGTCTGACTTCGACGGGCAAGCCTTCAACCGCGCGTCCCAAGGCTGTCGTCCCCGAGAAGTACATGAAGAACGGCGAGGCCCAGGCCATCACTGGCATGACCACCGAGCAGATCCTCAGCTTCCCGAACTGGGCTGCCCTCATGGAGTGCGTCGACGACGCTCACCGTGCTGGCGCCGAGGTCTTCGGCAAGATGATCACGGAGAACCGTGACAAGGCCAAGTGGGCTGCGAAGAAGTCGCGTGACGAGCGCAAGGCCAAGGTCGAGACCCTCGAGGGTCAGGTTGACGAGCTCCAGGCCAAGATCGCCGAGATGCGCGGCGTCCTGCTGTCTCTCGTCGGTCGCGGTGCTGTCTCTCTCGCTGACGTCGAGGCTTACATCTAAGCTTCCGGCATCAGTCACGGCCATCAGTTCTACTTTTCCCCATCGGCTCTCAACTGCCTTCCAGTCCAACGTTGCGACGTTGGTGTCAAGCTTTGAGCACTACCCCATGGGTTGTTGTTTTCAACAAGGTTGAGCGCGCCTCCAACGGCCGCTCCGCTGCAGTCCCTCCGGGACCGCGGCACAACAAGCCGAGGCACGCCCCAGTGGCCGCCTCACGTCCAAGATTTGGCCTTCCCAGTGATCGCCATACCCGTTCTAACTTTACTATTTTCTTTCGATTAGCTCTCCCATTTTTCTACCTCTTCTCCTCCAGACCTAACTCACTCATTCAATAATCGAACCCAAAACCCACCCGCTACTGGTGGGACCGGACGTCTGTCCTGGCCGCTTAGGTCTGTCTTTATATAATCTACTTTTTCAGAATGAATCAAGTATCACGATGACTCGAGACGCGGGCGACACGGGCGATTGCGCCATACTGACTCGAATCTTGCTACGGATGCGGACGAGAAGACGGCAGCCGCTGGCGTCGGAAGCGGGCGCGATGGCGTGAGCGGTCGATGGGGTGCCGGGTCGTGCTCGGCGGATAGTGGGCTCGGCTGGTGTTGACTCGCAATGTCGGGCGACACACGGGCGAGTCAGCGCACGGGTGGGCACACGGCACGATCGACACGAGCCATAACAAGCGACGCCATTGATAACGTGACTATGCATGCCCTCTAACGACAGCAACAATCACGGAGCACGTCTAGTCTACGTCTAGTCCACGTCTACGTCTATGTCTGCGGCTACCACGCAATCTCGGCCCCGAACGGCAGGTGGTCGCTCGCGCTGACGCCCTTGCGGGGCAGGCCGTCGCCGAGCTGCTCGGTGGCGGGCGGGGCGAGGACGCGTGTGAACTCGAGCGCGGGGGCCTCGCTGGGCACGTCGAACAGGTAGTCTGGGTGTCAGCCTGCGTCCTTCCGAGCGTTCTCGTCCCTCTGCAAACTCGGGAGCGGTTCGACCGCAGACTCACCCAAAGTCAGCCGGAACAGCGGCGTGAAGCACGTGTACGCCGGCTCGCCGGCGCCGGCTGCGTGCCCGATGCCGTCGAGCCCGCCGCGCTGCGCGTACGTCTCGCCCGCCCAGTGCGTGGACGCGTACGCGCTGCGCGCCGGGTGCGGGAGCACCTCGGCCGTGAGGCGCTGCATCTCTGCGAGGGAGAGGATGCCGTCTGCGTCGGTGCAGGGGCGGGTGTTGGCGATGCTCCTCTCATTCGAGTCGGGCAGCTCGCCTTCTCCTTCTCCCTCGCCGTCGTCGTCCTTCTCCTCCGCCTCGGGCTTCTTCCCACTGCTTTCACCGGCCGGCGCGGGCGTGTTCGACCCCGTCCCCGACGCCGACGCGTCCTCCTCCGCCGCAGAAGCGCCGACCTTGGCGACGCTGGTGTGCACGAGCCGCGAGTCCTCGAAACCGCGCACGATCGCGGCGTCGAACGGCCCCCGCCCCGCTAGCAGCTGGTACGGCATCTCGCGCGGCTGCGTGTTCAGGTCGCCCGTGAGCAGGATCGGCCAGCGCGGGCGCGACACCTGCAGCGCGCGCGCCGCGCGCAGCACCACGAGCAGCTGGCGCGCGCGCTCGTACTCGAACTTGGGGTGCCAGAAGCTGGTGTCAGCTGGGCGCAACATAGCCCGCGTAGCAGGCGGACACCCCGGTCATCCCTCGGACCTCAGGCCTGGAGGCCCTCGGCGGCCTCGATGGCCGCGGGCAACTCACAGATGCGTCGTGATTACAATGAGGCCGTCACCGCCCTGCTGGTCACGCAGGGCCGCGAGGAGCGCAATGTTGCGCGTCTGCCGCGACACGCCGCGCGCCGTCACGGGGTCCGCGGCGTCCGAGAGCCGCTCGTCGTCCAGCGACAGCACGCGCTGCTCGTCCACCGCGAAGCGCGAGGTACGGTACAGGATCACAAGGCCGTGCTTCTTCCCCTTGCCCTTCGCCTGCAGCGGCGTGTGCTCCGGCACCGAGGAGAGGACATCGTCCAGCCGGTCGCATTCCTGCTGTCAGCTCGGCATCCAATGTACAGCTAGCACGCGGCGATGCAGTAGCGTTGCAAGGCGGGTGGAAGGGAGGGCCGACCACAAGGCAGCACTCACCTGCAGACAGATGACATCCGCGTCCGCCATGCCCTCCATCTCCGACTGGAGCATCGGCTTGCGGTCGCTGAAGCGTAGGCAGTCCGAGCCGGGGAACAGGTCGCGGCCTGGCGTCAGTCCGGTTTCACGGCATTGGAGCCTGTGACCAAGCCCACTCTACTCACGAACGAGTGTCTGCGCCAGCATCTGTTTGTCAGCTTGCTCGTTGACTCCGACAGCTTCCTGCCTTGTGCTGCTTCACCCTCTCGGAGAAGCTATGCCCATGGCCAGCGCAGCACTCACGTTCCATGTCGTGACCTTGGCCCTGCGGCTCTTGTCCGAGCTGCCCGTCTCGACCCACTCGCGCTTGAGGATACGCCGCCGCGCGAGCTCCTGCTCGCTCATGCCTGCGGTGCCGTTCGCGGCCGCCGCGGCGCGCTTCGCGAGCTTGGCGGCCTTGCGCTCGGCCTGCTTCGCGATCTGCGCCGCGGTAAGCTTCACGTGCGGTGGGGCGGACATGGTGTCGGTTCCGGGGAGTGCTTGGTTGAGGTGCGGGTGTGTCGAGGTGTTGTGATGCGGGCGCTGGAGGGCTGCCGGAGGGGTGGTTTTGAACTGACGAAAGTGGAGGTCTGGCCTCGGATCCGGTGGAGGTCGTCCGCCGCGACTCGCCCAGCCGGAGGTGACCGTGAGCCGGGGCGGCGGGTCCGCGCCATGGGCGAGTGACTACCAGGTGGTGAAGAACAGTACATAAGCAATCCTGGTTGGTGCCTCAGAAGTCAGTGGTCGGCACGCCACAGGCTGTGAGTGATGCATAACTGTGCCCGGCGCCCGTCGATGCTAGGTCGCTGAGCACCATTAAATGGCGAGCCGGAGGGCCAGTTTGTTTTCGCTGTCTGTGTTATGGTTTTCCATGTCACTCGTGCTCAATTGCTCAAGAGGACGACCCTCCGAGATTGGAGCTCTCCCACGACCGTTAGGACAGGCATAACGAGTCGGTGATCGATGACCTTCTTGCCAAGAATCCCATGTGATGGAACAGGCCTTGCCAGACGGACGCGCCAATTTCAAGGCTTCCCACGGGCAATCTGACCCGAAACCCCACTCGACGGTATAGAAGGAAACGGACGCCGTACGGGGTCGGAGACGGCGTGCTCCAGATTCCAGGGCTCCCACGGGTGCACCTCACCTGACACACCTCCGTATGTAGTCCGTCCCGAGCCTACTCCGGCATCGTCCCTCGTTGTCCGTCGATACAACTCGATATGTCATAGATTTCAATCAATACAGAGCAGAGAGGGTGATGATTACTGGATCAGAGCGAGTCGTCCGCGACCTTCTCGCGCACGGTGAACACGCCGTCGTCCTCCGTGACGCGCCACCACGCCCCGTCGAGGAGCACCATGTCGACCTCGGGGTTGAACACGATGCCGGTCACGAACGGGCCGTAGACGTACGTCATTTTCGTCGTGCTGCTGCCGTCAGCGTGGTCTCAGGGGGAGGCCTCGTACACACACGAGGCCCCACAGGCCCCTGCGGGGACCTGCGGCGCACTCACGAAGACAAGAACGGCAGGCCATGCTCGCTCCGCTTCTCGCTCTGGCGGCAGAGCACGATCGACCGCGGCTTCAGGTGCGACCCGAACAGCTGGTCCGTGCCCTGGCTCGCCGGGTCGAGCTTGAACTTCCACTCACCGCTCTCGTCCACGCCCAGGCGTGCTATCGGCTGGTGCGATCGCGTCTCCGCCCGGTCAGACGTCCAGGGCCCGCTCTTGCTACTGCCACCGCCTGCCGCACCTTTGCCGGCTGCGCCCCCAGCCGCCGATGACGTCGACGATGTTGCAGCCTCGCGCTGCGGGAAGAAGCAGAAGTCGCCCTGCGTCGCGTCTAGCCCGCCCTCTTCCTCGTCCTCCGTCGCTGAGGCCGCCTTCTTCTCCGCGGGCTTCGCGTCGGCGCTCGGCTTGGGAGGCAGCAGCACTGCGCTCAGCTGCCTAACCTCGGCTTCGACGGCGGTGAGTCGCGCAAGCTGCTGTCAGCTACGCTACAATAGTTAAGCTCACTAATTCCTGAACATCCGTGGTCATGCGGGAGCGGAACGCCTGGGCGACCGACTTCTCGCTCTGCCCGTCAGCTGGGTTCCACTTGTCCTCTCGGTACGTACCTGCAGACTGTCGCCGCCCTTCCCAGTCAAGGCCGAAAGCCCCTCACTAATCTTCTTTACCTGCTCCGCCATCTGCCGTTAGCTCTTGGGAAGTCCCAGCTAGCTCACCGCCTGGTTTCCCTCGAACTTCTGGTCCATGTAGGACCTCTGCGCCTTGAGAGCCGCGCTCTGCTCCTGCGCAAGGTCGGCCTGCACGCGCTCGAGCCCGCGCACGAGCTGAGGGATGGCGACCATCTGCTCGGCCATCTTCTTGTTCGCCTGCTGCGCATCCTTGACGAGGGCCTCGAGCTTGAGGAGGCGCGAGTCGTATTCGCCCTTGATGGCCGACGGTATACGGGTGGCGGGCTTAGCCGCGGCCTGCGCGGCGAGTAATGCGTGCTGGTTCTGGCCCAGCGCTCGGCGTGCAGCGACACCGCCAATCACGGCAGAGCCAGTCAGAGCAGCACCGAGCAGAAAGGCGGTCGAGTACGGGTGGTTCGCGGCCATGGCGGCCAGGCCGGGTGGCACGGTGGACGATGTCGACGGCGCGTCGCCACCCACAGTGGGGGACGCGTCGTCGACGGCGTGAGCAGGCGGCTGCTCGGGCGAGAGAGACATGATGAGCGGCGAAGCGTAATAGAGAATGGTGATGTAAGGGGAGAAGGTGGACCCAACAGGGGATGTGCAGATCGCAGAGACGTAGCTGGCTGGGAAGATGACGGAGTGTGCGGGACTCACGGCCATGCGGCCACATCTCACATGATCGCGCACCGGCTGATAGTGGGGGAATGTGCGACGTGCGGGGTCCCGCCGAGCCGATGCTTCGGGTGACTTCACGTCGCTGCCTCTTTCTCTGCGGCGACGGGCGGTAAAGCACTGGCTGCGACACCGCCGATGTGTGGTTCTGACCTAGAACGTGCATACGTCGATCGATTGCTCGTCAGAAGCGTGCGACGACGGTACTGTAGCCTCAGTGGCCTCGCCCCAAGCGAAGACGTCGGTTACATCACGGCTACTGTCCGGCCATCCCGCTTGCACTGTTTCCCGATACATTCAGGCTTTCGAATCTGGTTCCGATCGCGATAGCCAAACCTCGCGCTCGTGCTCTCGCTCACCTTGTCTATCGCTCCTCCCCATTTCTCGATGTCCTCCTAGTCATTTTCGGCTGCTGTTATCAAGAACTGTGCTTCCATTTTGCTTCCCCGTCAAGCCTTACCGTCAGCCCGTTGAACGACATGGCTCCCGACCCCTTACCTCTTGTCTGACCGACATGTCTCCTAGAATCTGTCCTTGCAGCTCACAACAGACATCATGCCCCCCAGGTCAGACCTTGTTATCATATCCTAATAGACGCCTTCTCGATCTCTGCGCCTCTCCCCTCTACATTGCCATTTCCCTCCGAGAGAGCCGATTTACTACGGAACACTGACAGTGCAATGTGCGTGTGTTCTGATACACTGATACATGGAAGCTGTTGTTACTTATTCTTGGCAGATCACTCGTTCTTAAGATAGTTGGAGGCCTTCCAGTTACGGTTGTCGAAGAGGCTGATGCACTGCTCGGTACCGATACCCTCCCAGTGGTTCCAACCGTCGGCGTACTCATAGTCAACGTGGCGGTATACCTGCTCCTGGTAATACTCCATGCCGTACGGGTGCTGGTCGCTCTTGCCGTGCCACCTGTCGTACATCTTGTTCTCATCCTTCTTGTCGACGTCCTCCGGGTAGAGCCTGACCCAGCCCTCGCGTGTTTCGAGCTCAATGACGGCCTGGCCAGCGATGAGGCACTTCTTGTCCTTGAAGTCGGGGTTGCACTCGACAGTCCTGCTGTATCCGCTGTTTTTGCTCTCCGACTTGGACATCGACGCGCCAAGGTTGATGCTGAACATCTTGAAGAGGCCCTCGATTCCCGCGCTCGCATCCCAAGTGGAGGTTTGGCCCTTTTCGATCGTCCATGTCTCCGACTTGGATTCGGTGTCACAGTTCGAGACATCTCCCATGCGCTTGATGTCCCAGGCCACCCACTTGGTCTTCTTCCAGCACCGCACGTGCGCCTCCTGGTACTCTCCTTCACTGTCCTCCCTTCTCTTTCCCCAGTACTGGACGCCACACTTCTCGAACATGCTGTCGGGGTACCTTTCCTTGACCGTTCCAACGAGCTCGTTCTCCACCATGGTCCAGTAGATCAGAGGCCAGTTCTCGGGGATCTCCTTGCCTTCGGTTCCACGAACAGCCAGAGTTGAGTTGGCGTAAGCCGAGTTCGCGCTGTCCTCGATAGGCTGGGCTGGTGCCGCCGAAGCAGTGCCAAGTACGGCAAGGGTAGTGAAGAGTGCCGAGGCGAGCATGGTGGTTGTCGAGCGGTGTTGGGCCGAATAGGCGTGCTGGTGCTGCTGGTGCTGCTGGTGCTGCTGGTGCTGCTGGTGCTGCTGGTGCTGCTGGTGCTGCTGGTGCTGCTG